>VZRF01003198.1:135546-318677 GCA_013396875.1 Vireo altiloquus
TTCTGCCCTCGTGTTCCTGGAGGTCACAGCACAGTCTGTGCCTCCAAAACTTTGATAAGAAATAAAAAAACTGGGTGACAGGCAGAAACTACATCCTGACTGAGGGAAAAAACAGGGAAAATTGGTATGTGTTCACATGAGTGTGTGCGTGGAGGTATGGAAAGAAAGTGATTTTTAAGTGGGTGTAAAAACCTACTGTGTTTTCTTTTCTACCAAAATACAAAAGCCCACAATTATACTTTTTCTGGTATGAAAGTTTGTCATTTTCATGGTAATCAAAATTTTGTTTCTGACAATATGAAGAGGAGAAAAAAAGGTAAAAGTCTAGCTTTCCTTTTACAGTCTTTGTGCATTTCTTAGAAGGAAGAGGTGGTTTTGCTTAATAGAACCTTTTTTTCTCCCATGAATTGTTTGATCTGGAAGGGTAACATAAAAGATAAAGCAAAAAGCACTTAGTAAGGAATGCAAAAGTGGTATCTTCTCTTTAGAAGTTAGCACTTATTCATCATGAATTTTAAGAATTCCCTCCACATTTTTTTTCCCACCCTTTTCTGGGCAAGTCCAAAAGATAAAAGATATCTGCAGAAATACTTTATAGCTTCTATGTATGGTAGAATACAAGGAAAATGGATCTAATTTTATTAAGAAGAAAGACTACAATTGATACATTGGTGACATCTTAAACCATGAATGACTTCCACTAAGAAGAGGCTCATGTTATCTTCTGATTTTATTTTTTCTTTTCCCTCCTAATTTACCGCTGAAGTTCCAGCCAAATTAGAAAACCAGTGTTTAAGGTTTGAACTAGGGAAAAAAAAAAACCCAACAATCAGCTAATGACAGTATTTGTTTATTTTCAATTACTTTAGACTTCTGGGTTTCAAATCATCAGGTGCACTTAAGTTTTCATCCCCCTTCTCATTACTAGAATCAGACAAGTTCGCAGCCTGGGCAGGAATTGATTTCTGCTAATGGTCACTTTACTAATGAACAATCCCTGATTTTATTCTACCTATTTATGTCAAGTCGAATCACCACTTCTCCTAATGCCCTTGGAAAAAGGAGTTTCTTCATCTACCTCTTCTGAGAATTAATGCAGTTACTAACAAAACTGCTGCTGTGGCACATGCACGATGCACTCATGTGCCATCTCTGCAGTCTGGGGGTTTCTGTTACAAATTCATGGTTCTGTCCAAGTTTCTTCTTATTTTTAAACACATGGCATAAAACAACTCAGCTTTCCACCTAATGTTTATTCCCTGGCAACTGCTGAGTTTTCATCAGCAGTTTTAATGCGGAAGATTAGCTAAAGCCAAGGAGCTCAGTGATGGATAACAGAAGCAACTGGTTGCTCTGGCAAGTCCCTCCAAGTAGCTTTATTAGCAACTGTTGGGATGGCCGACTCCAATTTTTCTGCAGCAAAAAGAAAACAGAGCTGGGTGGGTGGGTGGTGTTGTGACAGGGAAGTGTTAAAGGGGAAGGGACTCTGGCATCAGGAGCTGGCTGAGTGCCGGCTGATGGACTTCCAAGACCTTTCTGAATGTCAGCTACCACTGTGGGAGGATCACGTGGCCAATTTCAGCCAGTTCGTGGGATTACCTGGGTATTTGGGGGATCACTGAGCTTTCCAAGCATGATGTAATTGCTTGTCAGAGAGCAGACAGCAAAGAAACATTAAATGAAAAGAATATTTCCTCCTGATAGTCCTTTTCAGAAGCTGTGAATATTTCTGTAATTCAGTAGTCACAAGAGTGGGCCCTCAGATAAATGTTTTGAGACATCTGAAATTTGGAAAAAAGTACATGAGTGATTCTTTTGGTTAAATTGCTTACTATTTGAGCTCTAAGCACAGTTCTGTGAAGCTTTTGAGTCTAAATCTGCATAGTATACATTAATTTCCATCAAAATACAGCCCCTAGTATAGTTGGGAAGAAAGAGTGTTCTGTTATTATATGGCAAGATGAGCATTCAGTAGATCTGGCTTCAGTTGTGCACATATTTCTTGCACCTGCAAAGTGCACCAAATATGTTTTTCTTATCCTTTTTTAGACAGTAAACTTTCTGGGAAAGACACTGACTCTTTTCCCATATGTTTGTCAACAAAACATTTATGAGTTTTTCTTTGGATTTACAGATGGTGCTATATTGCAAATGACTTTAAAATTTGCTCTGTATCTTATCTAATCTCATCCAGTTAAAAGACAATGTTCTTGGACGAAGACTTGGCCATCTGCATCACAAGATTAGGCTGCTGCTGAACACCTACCTGAAAACATAAGAAGCTGCCCACTCGGAAACTTTTCTTTATGCAGCCCCAGACAGCTTTTCTCAGCCACCACACAAGTAAATGTGCATTGCACTGATAGTGGCAGGATTTCCCCCCTGCTGCTCAGCCTACAAAGGCAGTTATGCATGGAAGCAGCAGTTATTTGTTAAGATAATATCTATTTTCTTTAACAAGAAAATTATCCCATTGATGAAGCCCGAGTATGAAATACCACCTGTTAAACAGAACAGATTAGTCATGGAAGGCCATTCATTATCATCAAGGCTGCCAATGTTTGTTTATGCATAAAGAAACTCTAGCCTTTGTGGATTTTATGTTTCTATACCCATTAAATTTTATTTTTTTAATAATCAAGTTACAGCTGTTCCAAACAGCTCTCCCTCCTGGGTACTCTGAGGTTGTTTGTCCGTGCTCCCACTTACTGTACAGAAATACTTGCCCTGACTGATCTGTCATGAAAATGTGATTCTTATTTTGAGCTGCATAAATTGATGGGCTCCCTTATGTGCAAATGTGGAAGGTTAACCAGGCAAGGTTTTAAGGGATAGGAGTGTTAGAACCTTGGATAGGATAAAGTAGTCAACAGACTGATTAGATTATTATTGTTAACTCACAGTATTTGGAAAAAAAATAAAAGATTTTCTAAGGAAAAGCATACACTCTGTGATCTTATACACTTGCTGTATTATACTCTTGCTTGCAAAAATGCAAGGTGATTGTTTTTAAAAAAAAAAGACTAATATTAAAGACTAATAATAGAAGGTAATAAATTATGCAAAAATGTTTTATTTCTTTTGCTAACAGTTGCAGTCATGTTGAAAATGATCTTAGTCTCATTCTTTAATTATGAATAAAATCCAAATCAATTAGTGCAAATCTCAAAGCCATTATTTTTTTGGCTGGTTTTCCTTTGGGTAAATCTCAGCATCTTATTTTGAATACATTGTAATGAAATGTTTTATCAAAGGCCACATAATAGAGTTTAGATGTTCATTTGATTGACTAACATTCCTTTGCTTTGAGAAATAGACCTTTCCTTAAGAAAGAATCTTCTCCAGTAAGTTATCACAGACACATCCTAACTGGCTTCTTGATGCCATTTTGTTGCTATACTGTGCATCTATCCACCTTCAGTATTGGGTAGTGTCCAAAGAGAATTTTGGCACAAACTCAATCCAAAGTCTGCAGGAGGTGCTGCTGGTGCAGCTAGGTCAATATTATGGATCATCCATCACCACCTGGATTCTAATTTTCAGCTACCCTGAATGTTTCTAAAGCCATTCAGATTTTGATTTTTCTCTGGAAAGTGAATATTTTAAGATGATCAAGCTCATTTCCTGCCCAGATGTTCAACAAGGCTTCCAGAAGCATAAAGCTGACCAGCAGATTTCAGGGTAAGAGGCTTGGGGCAATGTACTAACTGAGCCAAGCTTAGGAGTGTGTAGAAGCCTATAAAATTTTCAGTAAAGAAAATACTGCAAATACTATTTTCTTTGACTTGGACAGGGTTCTGCAAAAACTGAGGCCCATTTGCAATAACAGGAACGGACACAGATTGCCAAAATCTTGTAGCCTAATTAGGCTGAGAGTGAAATGAGAGAAGTCCAGGTGCTAAAAGGAAAACTGTGAGGCTGAAGAGCTAGAAACAATCACAGGTAAGTTGGAGATCCCTGTACACATTGCTGAAAGCAAATCTGGCTGGCTGGTGAACCTGAAAGAGAATTACTCAGTGTCTCTTCATCCTACTGAAAGATTTTACCCCAGGCTGTAACACTTCCAAAATCTGCAGCAACAGATAGAGAGGCCTGCGGGAAGTGCACCTTGTACGCTCGATGGGACAGAAAGTTTGAAGTTTACCCCAGACTTTTTTTCTCTTCTGGTCAACTTCATTTCATTTCTTCATGTTTGCAAGTTTTCTTTCCACCCTCCAGTCTTTGTTCTCACCCTGAAAATAGATTGGGTGTTTATGGTCTAACAAACTCCAACTGATTCAGAGCTGCAGGGAAAAGTCTTCCCATCATCCATGAAATTTGTCTGCCTATTGTCTAGTGTTTCCCCCAACTTCTCCAAAGTTAATGTGTGTTCCTGTGTATATATTTGTGTAAATAAATATGTATACAAATGTATAAATTTTGCATAATAAATATCACCTACACTGTTTTTAAATTTTTATGATTACAAATTCACAATATTTTAATATACTTGAATATTTTTCACATTCATACCCCTAAAAAAGGAGTGCAGAAATATCAATGTTACCTTGCATTAAGACATTAGTTACATTCCATATCTGCACATCTCGGTTCTTATTATTTTCTTAATCTTGGAATGCTCTCTTATAGAGATTATTTATAAAAACATTTACTTTAATCATCCACTTCTGGAGGGGCTAATATTGCCAACATCAGCTTTCAACAATCATGCTGTTGGTCCCTTAAATACAAATATCTCAAAAAACCATTAGGTTTAGATAGGTTTTGTTTTTCTTCTTCATCTGACTTTCACTGCTCTAAGGGTGTTGTAATAGGACTGAAATAATAGCAGAAAAATAACCTGGCAGTGTTGCTGTTATGGCTAGGAAAAAGTTGGAGATTTTCAGCAGACTCTTTTGTAAGTGATTCACAAGGCACAAATCTCGTAGAAATTAAACTCTGTCAGAATCATATAGGAAGAAAGCATTGAGCTTAGGAATACTGTGAAAAAGTTTGCTAAGAGCATAAAGCAAATAAATCTTTGCAAAAGTCTTGCATGGGACCATTAATTTGGCAGTTTTATTGAATGGCTGATGGAAACCTTTCACTCTATTAAATAGCAATAAATATTGAATGGATTATCTGATCTTCGGTATGACATGAATAAATCTTGTAGCCAAGTCCTGCAGAGATGCAGCATGGATTTACTGGGTTTTCATTGGGTTTTTTTTTGGCTTGGAGTTACTCCTCAAAAATACCATTAAAATCTGTCAAGCTGTCACGAATTCAGGTTGATTAACATCTTAGGAATTATGCGTTCAGGGCCTATGTCATCAGACCAAGTTGCCCCAGAAATTCTTACCAATTTTTACTCTATTTAACCAGAGAAACTCATAGGTCAATTCATGAGGAAAAAAAAAAAAAAAAAAAAAGGTGAATGAAGATGTAAAGAAAATCTGATCTTGTCTCTTATCTGCAGCCGAAGAGAACTTATTGGTAGCTGATAATGGTACCAACTTCCATGAACTGGTTCATGTTATTCCTAGATCTTGGTTAAAACCAGGAGAGTTATCCCTTGGCTTTCATAAAAGGCATTAGAAGCAATTTTAGTTTTCCCATGTAAGTACAGGCACCCTGCACAATTCCTATTATCACATCTTTTATCACTTTGATTTCTCAGTTCGAGACACAGATCAACAGCAGTCAGATTTACTTTCAAAGAGCACCCTTGCATCCTTCCAGTGGCATTGCTGGCCACTACCTTGCTCAAAACTCTTTTCTGTCTTACATTTTTTTACTGGCTGTTTGTTACTTGCTTCCCTTTGTGGTGTCTGGTAATAAAACATTGGCTATGAAGTAGTTTACTTTTTTTCACTTTTAAAGTTTGTTTAGCAACCATGTATATGTAACATTTGTTCCAGTGATGTGGCAGAGCATGGATTTTTGTAAAAGCTGATAGTGGTAAAGCAGGGAGGTGGGTCACCATCCTATATCACTTTCTGGTGGGAAGCTGATTGTGAAGGTAAGAAAATCAATATACAATAAAAGTGGTGCATGTTGAAACGAAATTGAAATGATTGATTTTTTTCTCCCAGCATCATTAGATTCTCCCCCAAAATCTTTGTTTCTGGTTGTGGAGAAATATTTACTCTTCACTTTAAGTTCATGGTGAAGTTAATTTATTTTGTGGGGAGTAAGACATTACTTGTGCAGGAAACAAATGCTGGAAATCACTGTACTTCAGAAGCATTCCCAGAAGTCCCTGTAAACACGGAGCACTTAAAGGGATGGATATCTTCTTAATCCACGAACATCTTTAGCTGCTGTAAATCCCCATTCCACCCCTTGGAAAGCTAATTATGCAGTGCATTAGCGCAGCGTCATTTGCTACCAGAAGACTTTGGGTATCCTTCCAACATGAGGCAGAGCTGGCCTGGGGCTTATTGTGAGCTTAATCACAGGGTGAGAAAATTGAGTGCACATTGTGGCACCCTGCCTTGCTCAGGTGCCTCTCACACACTACATGCATGTGTGCTGGGCAAAATTTATGAATGCATCATATTCTGTGTCCACACCCCAGGTGAGACTGCAATAAAGCCACAGACTCTGCTACAGGGTAATTCAAAGAAGAGTCTCGCTGATACTCTGGAGACTAACTTCTGAAGTGTCCTCATGTTTCAGGAAACTTGTGACTGGCTATTGAAATCACGCCGTATGTGTCAAGTAAAGTCCTTTCTGCTTTTTGCATTCAGCCTATGTTTATGTACATGCTGTGTGTGGTGAATCAATGATTTAAACTTCCTACGTGTTACTTAGAGAACATGAGTCGGGGAACCTGACTAGTGTTTGTAGAAATACACTATTAATACAAACTCTGAGAAGATTTTCTCGTCCCAAAGAAAAAATGGTTCTTCACGAGTAACAGACCGAACCACAGCTGGCCATGAAAAATCCCTCAGCAGATATCTGCCATGCTTGGTTCAGTCCTGTGTTCAGTGACCTTTGCTGTGAGGCTCTTAGAAATTCCCCACATTCATGCTTCACTTTCTAATTAATTTCACCATCTGGAAGTGTTTCCTTCTATTCCTTACGTGTAGTCCTTTCTTAATGCCTTCCCATTGCTGATAATCACATTTCTGAGGCTAACCAGCTGCAAACTCAATTTTTTGAGAACATGCAGAATGTGGTCACTGAGCAAAGCAATAGCTGAACTCAGGAGCAGAAGTGCTGACATCCCTGTCTGTGCTCTTAATTATTTCCCTCAGGTTTTTCCCACTGGATTCCATAAACACTTTTTCATTTATTTTTAATTTACTTAGTTTCTCATTCTGCCTCCTTTTATACAATTTCAGTCTGAAAAGACCTTTCTTTCCCATTGACCCCATAGTGATTGTTTTCTTAATTTAATATCCTATGATCTGCCTTAACTCTGACCTCCACCTTCACTAAGCATGTTATAACATTTTTTACAGTTAAAAACTGATAATAAATCTCTGGGTCTGCTTTTTCTTGTGTAGGTCAGGGTACTATTAAAACCAAAAATTCAAATAATAACCATTTCAGTAGCCTCTAATGCTTCTATTTAAATCTATATATGACCTTTTTATCTTACTAATCTAAGATTTATGCTTGACAAAAGCTTCCAATGCATTATCTATTGAATGTTTACCCTACAGCAATAGACATCAAAGTCTAAAATGTCAAATTGTGAAGTACTCATTTAACATTTTTAGAGCTTCTTGCCCCCTCCAAAGTAGCCTTTCTCCCTAGACTGAAAACTTTCAAAGAAGTCTTCTTTTTTTTCCTGTGTGCATTCTCTGCATATTCTCTATCCCTTTTCTTCTGCCTTCAATAGTAAGATGAAAGATGACAGAGAAAGTGGAAGAATTTTGGGAGAAAAGTGTATACCAGATCTCTCTTCCTTCTCCTTACTACCATAAAAAAGAAAAAAATATACTTTCACTAGGAAATAATAAAGAGCATATCTGAATGAAATCATGGCTAATACATTTCCCAGTTTCCATACCAGAGCAATATTTGAAATGACTGGCACTCTCCATAAAAAAAGTTACTGTTTCTCAATCTCCCCTGTCAGGAGTGCTTTGAGAAAATACAAATGCTTATGGAAGAAGATATGGAGGCAACCAGAGTTGCAACTTATCACAACTAACTAAAGTTGCAACTTATCACAATTTTCTGACCACAGCACACAATAATATTTAAATTCTAAGACTTTTTTTTCTCTTTATATGTGTTTCTCCAAAAACAAACAAGGTGTCTTCATCTGTTTGATCAGAGAATGAAGGGAAATGAGATCAGAGGGAAAATATCAAAACAACAATGCTCTATTTCAGGCCAGCTGCTGTTCAACTCTAATGAATAATGTCAGGGTTTGCAGCATGGGGCAGGTTCACCCCATGGTCTGTTCTAGCCCTGAAAATCTCAGAGTTCAGGTACAGCTAACAAGACTTTCAGGACCAGTGTGAGAGCAGGTGCTTTTAAATCAAAAAGTCAAACATTTTCCAATTCTGAAAATGGAAATAATGTGTGTACAAAAACCTATGGGCTGACCTATCCAGTTAAAAACACCTACGAGTGCCCTGAAACTCAAGTGGAGACAAATCATTATGAGGGAAACAGTGTTTGCTGTTACCTGTTTGACCTAATGACCACTTCAAACTCTAGAGTTATTGCTGTAAATCCTGGCTGCTCTGTGTGCTTGCAAACAGCACATGCCTCTCCTTAGAGCCCTGGTGTAGGAAACACCAGCTCCTGCTCCCAGCTGGGCTGCCTGCTGGCTGTGTCACTGCAGGTTAAAGGTAACAAATGTCCACTTGTCCCCAAGGCACAAAACCTCTTTCTTTGTATTCAAAACACATGTTTAGCCTCCTACAGCTTTCTGAATTATCAGATGAGCAGTGGAGAATGTTGGTAGGTGGAGAATCCTCTCTTCTTGTCACAGAGGGAAATGGGGAGGTGCTTCCTCAGAGGCTTTGCACAGGTCTGTGACACTCGGGCTGTGCAGGTGAGTCCCCTTCTTCTGCAAAGAGGGGTCAGTACCTAACTGTTTCAGGGTGTGTGCATTTCACTTCGAGAACATCAAACATCTTCAGAGCCACCAGTTTATAGATGAGCAATCATCTTCCCAAGCTGGAGTATCCTGCCATAGGGCTGTTCTTGCTGCTGCCTTCTATGTGACCAATTTCAACTTTGCAAAGGCCCTTGGTTCCTCTTACTCAGAACAGGAGCTCAGAACAGGGGTGTTAATATCTGGCTGCTCCTAGGGATATCTTTGATCTGCATCTAATTATAATTTTTAAAGTGCTTTCCAGTCCTCAGAAGAAAAGGCCTTGATGCTCCCCGGCAGAGAGCTATTGGCCTGTGCTGGGACACAGCTGTTGGGATGCTCTGCTCCCATGAGATTTCCTCACGGTTATTTTAAGGTAATCAGCTGATCTGTTACCTAATGTGCTTCCTAATTCTTATCTAACATGACCAATTTGCAAGTGCACATACTTGTGTGCATGCACAGCTCTAACAGGAGCATGTCCAGAGGGCTGGAGCCACAATGAATGCATGGCCATGGCTAGAAACAGCACCTGGGGAGTGTTAAAATCCTGGTAAAATATGTTTCACTCTTCTGCCTAGGGGTGGGAAAGGCATAACCATGACCCAGGCAAGGGATGGGGAAGCTGTTACTCGGTGTTTTTTCCTTTAATGTGATCTTGGATATGCGAATGTGTGTGAAGGCAGCAGATAAAGTGGCCAGCTCAGGCTGGAGAAGGCAGTCACTCCTTCCCGCCTGGCCGTGCAGCTCCGTGGAGTGTGAGGCACAATTCAGCTGGAATTTAGATTCATTTTGTTGCACCAGGGTTTGTTTAAATCTGTTTATCTCCAATAAGTCATTATTTGAAATAATTCTTGTCCATTAAAGGAAAACATTTGAGTAGTTACACAATGCAGCATTGGGTTTGTTAAACTAGAAAAGCATATGATATTCAAAAGCCTAATCTGGATAGAAAAATAAATATATAATTTTAAATGGACCACTTATATATCTGAAAAATATTTTTTTTTTTCTAATCCAAGCTTTGGTGCCCTAGAAGTTTATTTTTCACTGTTGGATACTCTTAAGAAAAGCAAACAAATCACACAAAACCCTTGCCTCAGACTGAGCTCCTCAAAATAGATATTCTATGTTTAATAAGGATATATTTTCTTTTAAAATACAAGGTCTTCTTTTTATATGTTTATTAATTTGCATTTTCAGAATCAACTGCCCTCTTCGTGAAGGGATGAATATTAAAGTAACACTATCTAAACTCAGAGATAATGAATGAAAGAAACCCTGTCTGAAAATAAAGACCAGAAATCTATGGAATTTGAATAAAGAAAAGATATTTAAATATTAACATTACAGAAAAAAGAAACCTGAAACCCTCTAGTTTGATGTGCCATTACATGTCCATACTCAGAGCAAACCCTCAACAGTAACAGGAGATTGAAACCAATTGTGGCTTTTGTGTTTACCTTGGGGATTTGCTATAATCAGCCATAGCTGCCAAAAATTGATTCAAAGGCAAAAAAGCAAATGAAACTATAAACTTTATTTCTTAATATTGCTTTGTGTTTTAAGCTGTCATGGTTCACATACATGGTCTTGATACAAGGATTGAAATGTTTATTTTTAATTAAAGATGAAGTCTCGTATTTTTGCACTTTCAGAAACCCAGATTTTGTGGTGCAAATGCTGAGAGTGGGTGGTGTTTGATGCAGCCAGGTAACACAAATTTGGATCACAGAGGTTATTTCATGTCACTTGCACTGAAGATTGCAGTGTATTCCTGTTACAGAGTGTCTCACACTCTTCTCCCCACACTGTATGGTCAGGGCTGTATTTTTAGGTGGAACACGGCAAATTTAAGAGCCTGAGATTAGGACAGGAGTCTGTTGCAGTGGAGGATTTCAACGCAGAAGTGCCAAACTTCCTTCTAAGTTTCCTCTTGGTTGGATTCCCCATCCCACTGGAACTACCTTCCATTAGTGGCACAACATATTATGTCTCCAGCAATACTCATGATTGTGTACTCCAGCAAAGTGCGAATATTATCTGGCAGATAGCTTATGATCAGTGCACATAAGCAGAGCCCAGAAGGATTGCATCTATTTTCAGCTGTGCTACCACTGCCTCTGATCCATGACAAGGTCGCCTGAGTCAATGAAATCCCTGGCTGCTTGTCTCCAATAATTAAGCAGTAAAACTTTTAAATGCACACCCCAAATCGGAGGTCACTGTGTTGATCGTCTGTGTAAGTAGTTTTGTGGGGAGAAAATACCAGATCCTAAAGGGCTCTTTAATCCAGCCAAAAAAATTCTAATCAGAACTGAGAGCTGGCAGTTTAAAGTTGGGCATGTCTGAATGAGAAGCAAGATAAAGATTTTGAGCACTGAAACTGGGTAACAAGTTGTAGAAATTATGAAGGTGATAGATTCTGCAGATCTGAAAATCCTTTGAAGACCTAGCTATCCTTCCAGGCAAAATTATTTCAACTGAGTACTGGTTAGTGGGCTCAGGACAGGAACAACTCCTATTAATTTTCATGTCTATGGCTGTAGTGGTCTTAATAGCCCCTTCTACTGTAGCCACTTTTACTTCCAGCTGCATTATCCAGAAAAGTACAAAAGATATAATTCAATAGGTTTGTGAAAACTACTGGGATAGAATAATATATTCTGATAACATATTGGGTATTAAAAAAAATAAATCTGCATTTTGATGGTGACAGAGCACTGGAACAGGCTGTTCAAAGAGGTTGTGGAGTCTCCCTGTCTGGAGAGATTCACAAGCCATCTGGTCACAGTCCTGAGTAACCTGCTCTGTGGGGACCCTGCTTGAGCAAGGAGCTTGGACAAGTTGAGCTCCAGTGATCCCTTCCAACCTTATTCTCTAATTATGTGATATCTTAAAAGTCTTATGACTATGTTTTGTGATTTTACTATAATACATCTGTTGTCTTTAGAGTAAAGAGCAGCTGCTCATTCCCGAAGAAATCCAGAGCAATGGAATTTGAGAAATGCTCAGCTGATATAAGACAGGAACTAGAGGACAGGCCTCAGAGAATTAAATGTGTCACGTTCTTGCAGAAAGGCCCAGTGTGTCCCCAGTGTGCAGTCACAACTATTCCATCAGCTTGCAGCTTTTAGTTAAGTGTTTTACATGAATAAAGAAAAGAGCTTTTAGTTAGAAATGCTCTAATGGCTCTGTGAGATTTCTACTGTTTAGCACCAAATAAACCATTGGGGTGTCCTCTTTGGGGACATCAGCACCTTTTTTAGCTTTGGTACTGACCAGCCACAACATCTGAGGAATCTGTCCTTGTAGACCAACATATCAATGGGATGCTGTTTCCACAGAGGAGTGAAAATGAGCAATTGGAGAAATTCCTTCCAAAGAAGATGACTCCAGCTATTCTTCACCTGTGGCTGAGAGCCAAAAAAAGTGAAAATAGATTTTCAAAATGCGGTTTTGTTTCCCCCGAACACCTTTTCCCCAATAAAAAATGAACCCAATAATCTAATTCATTAACATAACTTTTGGAAGTCTAGTTTATATAGGCAATTTGGGTTGATTTCCCCACCTTCTAAAAGAGACCTGAACTGTGATGTAATAAAGACCTTTGAAATCATCTTTCTTATTTCTAGTGAAAGCCAGGACACAGAGCTACCTACATATAATTACATAATGAAAAAGTCTTTCTGCCATTTGGCCATCAGTCAGAGAACCATAGCATAATCAATTTTAATATTTTAGGAAAGGGATATTTCTGGGATTTCTAAATGTGTCTTATGTCTATATTCTGTCCTGTTAGTCTTTTTCTCTTTGTTTTGTTTTGTTGTTTGGTTTTTTTTTAAGTTGGGCTCTCTTGCAAATGACTGACATTTTTGCACCATGCTGACTTTGGCACAGGGTTTTACTCCGTGTTTCTTCACTTCAGGTGTTTTTCTGCTTAATGCATGGACTTCTGAAGCCTTTGATGAATGGCTTCTTGGAATAGCAGTTGTGACTGGTAATATACGAGTTGTTACTATTGATCCCAACAAGGTGGAATACTTCTATGAAGTGTAAAATGAGTAGAATCAATGACTTCAGATTTCTTCTGAACTGTAAAGTGAGTGTTTTTCTCTCATCACATCACCAATTGCCAGGCATTTGTTTGTTTCCTGCTAGATGCTTGTTTCCTTGAATAGTCCCTGCATAAAATCTTTCTAAGGCTCCCCTTGATCTTATGTCTTCTCTAATAATTTCATATAGTAGTGTCTATGTGATTTTTACTTGTAGACCTCTCAAAGAGGAATTTGGAAGAATTTTAAATCAGGAAGGGCAATGATTCACAAAGGTTTGGTTAGAGGTTTGCCTTTATTTTTATTAAGAAGTGACACAAAATTACTCAGAAGAAGAGGACATTGCAGAGTGACGAACTGGGGAGAATCACTAAGAAGAAAAATGGAAATGGAGAAATATTGTGGGCAAAAAGACAAATTGAATTAGAAAAAATAACACTCTGGTTCTGTTCACCGGAAATTTTGGTAAACAAGTATTTCTGTGATTACTTATCTTTTAATTTAATCATTTGAGGCCACCATCTTTCACTGTTAATGGTTTTTGTCATTCTCAGCTATTTGCCACTCAGCAATATGACAGTTTTATAAATGTTCCGACATACCATGAAATATTAGCTAACAGGAAAAGACATGTTCTTTGAGGTTAATATGGGAATTCAACAGCACCTGAAGAAGAACTAACATAATTTGTCACCTTTTAATGTAGCTGAAGATCTCAATCAGCCACCTGTTACTTTGAAAATTATCATTAAGCATAAACAGGGGCAATTTGCAGCATTTAAAGTTCATTTTTGAGCTTTTACTCCTGGTTAAAATTAATTCACTGTCAGTAAGTCATGAATATCAAGAAATTCTGAAAGGATCAGTTCTTCGTTCCCTTTGAGTTTCTTCTTCCAAATCTCAGAGGACAAGCCTCATCAGAATGGCTTAATTGAATTAAGGATGGGGAAAGTTGCCTTAACTGGGCTTTCATCCTGTCTGTAGAAATATTTGAGAAGTCTGACTTCGACTTCATTTGAACTTTGCAGATGAACTCATTGCTTCAGGTAGACCAGGGGAAGTAATGTAGTTAAAGTGCAGAAAAGAGTGGACAGCATCTTCCCAGGATCCTTCAAATACTGGACCTTAGCTTGGAATTGCTTAGTTTTTATGAAACCTAAGAAAAATCTGAGGGATTTTATTAACTTTTGGCAGAAGTGTATCAGGACTGTTCTGGTTCAAGTCTTCTCTCACTTAGGATATCTTCCTGAGATTGGCCAAGTTTAGAAAGATGAACACAATTTTAGGAACTCAAGAAGCCACTAAATTAATGTTAGGGCTATAGGAAGAGAAAAGGAATCACTACAGGGCAATAGAAAAGATTCTGTCTTTGAGGATGTTTGATGTAAGTTACTGTGCATGTTTCTTTTTTTTTTTTTAAGGATCACCATGGCTTTTCATTTGTTGGAGAAAAAGAAGAGGTGGGGCAGTCATGCATTATTGGAATTGCATTTAAAATTCAAACCATTTACAGAACCTGTTCTTATTACTAGTTTCTTTCTATCTGGTCAGAGATGTAAATAACATTTTTGCCACAATTCCTTTATGATGGGTCTTTTGTGAGAGGAGAGTTTAAAAGGACCAAAAAAACCACGCACACACAAACACACACACACATACTGAAAGAAAAAAGCACCAGATTCTTTTAAAGTAAAGGTCTGACAAAAAAAATCTGGCTAAACATTAAATTTTATGTTCCAAATGATTTCTTTAAAAATCTATAACACACAATAAAATTAAAATCCATCAATTAAGTAATTTTAAAATCAAAATGTTCCAATCCAGAAATATCTGAATGGAATTGTGTGAAATTATCATGACTTTCTATTAGAGTTTATATAGATCAGATTTTGTTAGGATTGCCAAGTCTTTTTATGACCATTTTGCTGCTTAATAATAGCTCTTTTTAAAGGGCAATTAGGGAACTGAAAAATGGGGATTTTTAAAGGGCAATAGTCATTGCAGGAAATTCTTGGCCTGACATAAATAATAATCAGTCAGCACGGAAAACAAATGAGAGAACAGCACCAGTGGGGCAAAAGTAGTGTAATTTAAAGTAGATGGATTGAATATATGTACTCTGTGATGAGATATTCTACAGAAGTCAACAGTTACACAACTTAGCATTAAAGGCCTGGAGGATTCAGGATTAATTTAAAGAAACAGGATGGCATTTAACAGAAAAATTTAAACAAGACTCCAACCTAAAAAATAATTGACTTCAAGGGAGAAAAGTTTCTAAACTCAGGCTGGTTTTGAAAAATGCAGAAAATTCACAGGGTTTTCTGAAATGAGTACCTGACCTGACTTTCACTGCACATGTAAATAAAAGAATTTGATCTCTTTATAGAAGAGGAGTTCCCAGGGGATGAGAAAAGGAGGGTCATACCATGTCTTTTAGGAGGCATTACAGCCTCATTAATATGCAAAGCCACAGGAACTGTGACATTCTGCTTTATTGGTATCACTGGAGGGACTGCTCCAGCGACAGCTCCAGCCTCAAGCAAAGGAGGTAGTGGCCTGGTGTAGCAGAAAACTGAGATAAAAAAAAGGCTGCTCCCCCTTCTGCATATATTAAACCCCTGCAGATGAAAACAGAGGTGCCAAGGGAAAAGTTGGGTTGTGCTGAAAGCCTTGCCTCCTAAGAAAGATGCACAGAAAAAGGCATTTATCCTTTGAAATATAAGTGGCAATCCTCATGGATGCAGTAGTAGCAAATGTTGTCAGTTCCTCACTCCTGCCTTGTGGCAGAAGCAGTCCAGCCCTTGCTTTCTCATTCCCACGAGTGAGGTTTTGGCTAAGTTCTCGAGAAACTCCTGCTTGTTTAATTTTACTAGCTGCTTCCCACGCCATTTCTGCTTCCAGAGCTGGGTGAACATTCCTCACTCAGAGCCTCTCCACCTGTCCTCAGCGCAGGGTGACACAGAAGCCCCAGAGCTAAAGAGAGTGAGCTACTCCATCAGCATGGTACAGCTGAGCACTCAACCCTGAGCTGCACTGTCCCTGTTGCAAGGTAGTGGCTTCTAGAGCAGTGACAGTGCAGCCATGCAGCTGCTCCAGATGGCCAGGGCTCTGCTCCCTCTGCTCTTATCATCTGCCCCTTCCAAAATAATCACGGGCAGCTTCATTCTGTGCTCTCTGCTGAGGTGGATATGTCACTCGGGAAGGACACAGTCTTGAACGATGGCTGGTTCAGATAATCCATCACTGCCTTGGCTGGCTCTTCATCCCCCACAAGCCTTTAAAATGGATTATTTGAATGAAACCGTGGTTCAGGTGTGGAAATCAAAACCTGTTAGTGCAAATGCTTACAATTAAGTGTCATAACCCCATATCCCATTCCATATTACAGGTATCTTCCTCATGACACAGTACTGACAAAGAAGGAAGACAGAAGTGGAAGTGCTGGTAATTCTAATGAAGTGTCACTGAGGGTGAAAGTAGAGCCAGAGAACCATTTTGTTGTAATTTCAGTAGTGTCTTCCGAAGTGACAGGCAAAACCAATTTATGTTAGGCAATACAACAGTTTACAGCAGATGGCAAATTGGCTTTTTGACTATCACAGGGAAAGCCCTGCTTTGGATATTTTTTTGGTTTTTTTTGGCCACAGACTTCATCAGTTTCAGGTGGCCATGTGCAATGGGAAAGCTGAAAATAGGACAATGAAGGAATGATGACCTGTGTAACACACTGGCTAACCCTCATACACTTGGAGATACAGTTTATTACCCACTATGCTTGACATTTATTGCTGCTGCCTGATTCTAAGATTCAGCACCCTGTTCTACTTTTTGCAGCATAAAAAGCTGAGGTTTTTTCTTTCATTTCTCATCACTTGCTTCTCAGAACAAACCTCTCCTTCCTGACCTTTTTTGACAAGAAATTAAGGCAGTCCTGTACTCAAGCCATTTGCTTTTGGTGATTTACTGAGGAGGAGAGGAGGAAATGAGGAGGGTGAGCAAACTGCAGGTGAATTCTGTAGACAAGAATATAGCCATAAAATGTGGGCATGCAGATTTTATCTTTCAGTATATTCTAGAAAATATTAAGCAAGGAATGGATATTGCTTTTATAAACAGGAAGTGTCAGTTTTCCCTTAATATTTAAGTGGCCATATTACTATTTCCTTTTATATCCCCTTTTATATTTGGAAGGCTCATAAGGTGCTTTATGTGCTCACTCAAAGGCAACATGAACACTATTTCACTCATTATGAGATGCATCTCTGGTGTGAGAGATGTGGGCAATGTTTCACAGTCCACAGTGAAGATAAAGCTGCAGGTAAGAGGTGAAAGGGAAGAGTCCCTTAGTTGTGCCAGTAGGGATTAGGGGAGGGCTGTGTTGATTTATGCTTTATTCACCCATTGGATGAATTCTGGTTGAACTTCTACAACGAAATAATGTCAGTAGGTTGAGGTCAGGGGACAAACCATTTGATATGTTGGTTAGAAGGAGGAGGGAAATTGAACCATGCAATTATGCACTTGTGTACTTTAGGAGAGCATTAGTCTTGAAATCACAATACTGATGCCCCGAAAAATCCAGTCTTCATTACAGCCCTACACAGCCCAGAGGATGATGAAAACTGCTGAGTTTTCATTCTGAATAGGTGCAGCACCAGGAGAGTTTATGGGATTCAGCTGTAGCACTGAATCCTGCTGCTATTCCCAAGATGCCTCACAATGTAACTCCATCCCGTAGCAAAATTTCAGATCATTGCAGAGCTGGAAGAGGGTCAGCACCTAAATCAGTCCTGGATGGTGTCAAATTAACCTCCTGAAGATTCCCAATCACTGTGACTTTCTCCACTTTCTTTGGCATCTGCTTCATCTTCTATGTGCTGCAGGGATCTGCAGGCAAATGGAATGGAGGGAGTCAGCAAGAAAGAGGGTGTTTGGCACCCTAGTGCAGGAAAAAATAAACTTATAAACAGCAAAGTTCATGCACCCAGCTTTCCTCAGCCTTAAACAAACCTGGCTTTCCCTGGCGCTGACTTCCCCAGGGCACTGCTTCACTAAATCCTCCCCATCAAAATTCCGGGCATTCTCAGTAGCATGTGGTAACTTTTATAATTTATAATGTGGATTTATCTGTACTCTCCCATTTAATTCAACCTTCTGAAATAAACATAAAGGAAAACAATGATGTGCCAGGAAGAAGACATTATTAAGAGATACTGGGTGTAATTGACTCAGTGGGATCTTTCAAGTACTTTGGAAAGAATAAAAAAGAAAGACAGAGTGGGCACGATGAGTAAAACTCTCAGGGTTTACAATCTTCATGAGATAATAATCCAGCCAAACACTGAAGATTAGCACTAATAGGAGGCATTTTTAAAATATGTGTGTATATTTTTGGATATATTAGATTACTTTGAAACTTGTAACTATTACGTGGGCACTCCAGTTCTGAAGATGCAGGGATTTCACCTGTGCCGAGGTAAATCTGGAGTAATTCTGCTTGGAGTGGTGTGAATAGTGGCAGAATAAGAGTCAAGTACTGCACATTTTTTTAAACTCAAAGGTCAAATCCCCAGGTGGCATAAGGAAGGGTATTTTCCTGTAATTTGAAGGCGATGATGGTCTGAAATATCAAAAACAGGTCAATTAAGGTAACTCCTGATTCACACAGATTCAGAAGAGCTCTGCCAATTTTGTGTGCTCTGAACAACAAAAAAAAAACCTCCTATAATTTTTTCTCTTGTTTACATAGAGGAAATCCTGCAAATAAATGGTGCCTGTCAATGTAAATGAGTAATTATTTTGCTGAGGGGTTATAAGTTGCTCTTTGGTGTAAATCAGAGTAGGGCTTAACCCCTTTAGACAGCTTTAAAAATAAATGAACCAACCTTTCATCTAAAGCTGCACAGCAAATCCCTTCTTTTATTTTTCAGTCTCTTCTTACAAAGAGAAAAAGCAGAAGCACTAATGAGCTAGTCAAATATTCAAACCTTGCCAAGGGAGAAAGGATCCTTCAGTCATCATGAGCTCAACCTGATAAATCCTTTTTAATTAGTGTATATGCTAACATTGTATAAAGCAGCCATGAATCAGAGACCCCACAAAGCAAAAGTAAAGAGGAAATACATCATGAGCAAGAGGAATTGGAGCCCAAAATATTTCCGTTCTGGCTTTCAGGGAGCCGAGAAAGCATGCTTATTAATTGGTTAAGTCCATCATCAATAAGCTCTCAGCTATGCTCACTCTGTTCCCCAGCACTTTACACAATGTCTGTGCAGTAATATGCTGATAGAAAGGGCATTTTCTGGTAGCTGATAAAGGAGCAGCAAAATGATAAAGTTGAAAGGGAAGAGTATGAAAAATGTGCTTTCCTTCTCATTCTGGATGGCAATTCTCAGCTACTTGGTTAAGGGATTGACTCTGTTGGGGGATTTCTCCATGGAGACTTTGTTCCTCCCCTCCAGGAATATTTTGGTGCCTTTGGGACTGTCAGACACTGAGGCAGTTGGCTACCATTGGAGTGCCTGGTTGCTGTCTCTGGATAATCCCAGATTTCTAATGTCAGTACTGAGTATGCTGACACTCTTGAAACCTTTTGGCTAAATGCTCTGACTCAGCTTCCCAATCAGCCCAAGAGACTCGTTGGAAGCAGAAATATCAAATGGTGACTGAAAATAAAAAGCATTCACAAAAAAAGGCTTAAATATACTATTTCTTTATCTTAAAGATAAGGAATTGTATGCCTTTGGTTGAATTTGACTGCTAATTTGGTGCCTTTTTGCAATCAAATTTTCCCTGCTGTAAAGGTGAATCTTTTGTTGAAAGGCTGATCTCATAAAATAAAAGAATTCAAATAATTAAATTCTATGCAGAAGACAGTCATGAAAACAAGGTTGATAATAAAACTGTGAACTGGCAATGCTGAAAAGCCTGCTGTACATCATTGTGAGAGACGACCTGGCAAAAGGGGCAGATTTTTTGGATGTTGTAAATTGATGTAGCTCTTCTGATTTTGCAGAAAATATACAAGTTAAACCACGTCCTCAGTTGGCATGTGAAACTCTGTAAGGTCATAAAAGTGATAAGAGGAGCGAACAGTGACTAGAAAGATTTTTTCCTTTAAAATAAAATCTTCTCTCAAGAAGTAACACATTAGCTCAGTTCATACAATCTATATCTCACCAAAGTCATCATTAAATTTTTCCCTAATAATTAATGTGCTTGGCAACTACTGCTTCTCTTTTAAGAAATAACAGCTATAACATAAAGCTCTTATTATTTTACACACAGGTGGTAGCTTCTATCAGAGGTGGAAAAAGCAGTTTCTAACATTAAATTTCTCTGAGCTTCACTAATGTTCTTGCTGAGCTGTTATTTTGCTGTTAAGCCTGGAAGAATATGTGAAATGAGATTTGGATGTGTTTGCCATATTTTAAAATAGTTTCCTTAGGATATAATCAAATTCCTTTGGTGTCTTGCTCCCTGCCATCTGTTACATCATCACAATACTGTAACATGTTTAGCAACCCTGAGTTTTAGGAGCTTGACTGACAAGGTCTGTGAACTCAGAGGCTGAGACTGAGAAAAGGGTTCTTCATAATTCCTCAACACTGATGTGTTAGGAGAGATAGATAAGACTTATTATGCTTTCATATCTTTCTCTCACTTATTCATCACTCTTTTTCACCAGGACTGTGATGAAGTCGGTGTTGACAGATGCTAAACACACTCAGATTTTTCTGTATAAGATGGGACATTGATGAAAGCAGGTGAAAGCTGATATTTCCCAAACCTGAGAAGAAACCACACAGAAAATCAGTGATATGGATTCTTCTGGAGTTAAAACCATTTCCAGCCAGTTTCCAATCACTCAGGAGAAAGCAGGACCCAAACCTCTCCTGGCAGACAACTCACAGAGCACAGTTCTTAGCAAAGATGGCACATGGACCTTCTGTTTGTGAGGAATAGTTAAGCAGCTCGTCAAAAACTGCATTCAAATCATACTCTAAGTGGAAGTTTCTCCTTTGGAAACAGAGCACTTGTGCATGGGATTTGCTTTATATGAGGCACAGATCTCTGCTGACCATCACAGCCAGCAGTGATGAGGTGACTGTGAGTGCCAATACCACACCAGGACAGTCATCCAGAGCAATGTGGGTGCATACCTGGGTTTCTGTTTTCTTCCACAGTAAGCTATGCACACAGAGGAAGAAAGCAAGGAGCAGACTGAAGCTTGGAGACAGGTAAGGAAAGAAGATGGAAGCACATGAGTGGAGACAAGACATGATTGTGTTAGATAGACTGTAGAGGGAAATGACTCAGGGATTTGAGATGTGGATGGGCCATTTCTGAAGTCTAGAGAGGCTTTTCTGGTGTTGGAAAAGCAAGGCGCATAGGAGGGGTCCAGCTCTGTAATTTCCAGTGATACCATGGCAGCACACCAAGGGTTCTTTGGAGCCTCCAGCACTTCATCTGGGCACCAGGAGGAGAATCCAGAGAATGGGAACTGTGGGGCTGAAGGAGTGGCTGGTAAGGTGACCTCCTGGAGTGCAGCAATGGAATAAGAGGGAAATTAAAATGTCTGATAGCAACAGAGTTCTCGGTATCTCAGAGTACTAGGAAAAAGCACACATTATAGCTCACATTAACAATGATGTTTTTAATCCATCTCTATCCCACTCAACCCAGGTTTAAAAAAATAAAATAGAAGAGGGGAAGAGGGCTTTTTCCTGGAATCTAAATTATCTGACATAATCTGTATTAAGGGGGCATGGAATTGCTCATAAAAGGAAAGTATAACAGATATGGCTCACTTAGTGAATTATATACTGCTCCCTTGCAATACAGAAAATTCATAAAGAGGGTGATTAGGGGCACTGGACAGAAATCATAGGAGAGATTAGCTTCACAGCTCTTATGCTATAGAGACGTGATATACTGCTTCTGACGGGTGGAAATGTTGTCCATTATTTGGATACTCTGCTAAGCTTCAAAATCCATAAGAAAAAGTCAGGTTGGTCCATGTTTTGAAAACTGGATAAGAAATGTGGGTCTGGTCTCATTCATTCTAAAGCTTTTTCCATGATGGCACTAAAGTGGGCTATAAAGAAAACATAAATGCAATTTATGTCCATTACATGTAAAGAGGGATGAGTTCAAATGGTAATCCAGCCATGTATCATCACGTTGCAGAGCAGTAAATGGCATCCATTATGTGACCATGGGTCTGTCCAAGGCACTGAGACCTTACTGTGCCTGAGAAATCAGTGAGAAGAGGTAATCTTTTTTATCTCATACTTTCCCTTTGACTAAGAAATCTTTTTTCCCCCCCTCACAGTTATGTTCCATTATATTCCTGTAGCAGCACTTTAGATTAACAGCCCAGGTAATTAATATGGAATCCAAGCGAAAATGCTATAGAAGCACTTGTGACATTCACATTAATAATGGACAGGTTCATCAAAATTAATGTTATTACAGTAAATACCAAGAAAATTAACTGTGATTGGCTCATTATTTTAAATCGTGCTCCCATCTTCAACCGACTCTTCTAGATGGCTGTGTGGAATAGGTGTGGTGATGATTCAGGACTTGGAACAGAATGCAAAGAGAAAGCACCACGAGCTGTGATCAGCATTAGAGAAAGTCTTTGATCAGATCTCTGCTGCACTTTGCTGTAAGGCCTCCTTTCCTTTGGAAGCCTCCTTTCCTCACTTCCCTATCCAGTATATCTGGGATGTTTTGGAAGTACCGTAACAGGTATTTTGTTTTATGAGTAAATAAGAGGAGGTTCCAATACAGGAAAAGTCTCTCTTTGTGCTGTAGCTGCATTAGGAGGCAATTTCTACATCAATCAGCTTTGAGTCTAAATTCATGTGGTGATGGTGTATGAGAAAGAAAACTAAGATAGAGTTTAGAGTCCATCTCCATAGAGATGGACTGTCTTGACAGAACCACTTGGAAAAACAGACCTTGTATTCAAGTCTTATTTTGGGTCATTATCCAGCATTCTGTCAATCTGAAAACACAGTCCATCATTATCATAAATTATGTAGAATATATCTTTCTGGATAGAAGTACTTTTTCATCTCATTCTTTTTGAATATCTAACATTGAAAGCTTGTGTCTGCTTGTTTTACATAAACCTAAGCAAAGCACCTCAGCTTTTTTCACTAGTCAAAAAAAAAACATTGAGGCAAATAGGCGAAATCAAAGAGTTCCGGCCCCAAAAGTGAGACACTTGGGAAAGTGATAGAAAAAAGGAGTTTCAACTCAGAAAGCATAATAAAATATGAAAGATAGCAGAACAAAATCCATGTTGCAACAGGAACAGAATTGTGCAGAATCAGGAATGCCCATATCTGCATTTAGCAAAATTGTATTTGTTGTTTCCCACCTCTCATTTTCATGCTGTAAAAGAACAATCACCTGAAGTAAATATTTGTAACTTTAGTTAACTGGGAAATTTATTTTTGGTACGTTACAGAAATTAAAATGACAGGAGGGTTGGAACTAGAAGATCTTCAAGGTCCCTTCCAACCCTAAAAATTCTGTGTTTCTATGTAGGAAATTAACATTTGTTGAAGATAAAAGCAATGGTAATTAAAAGAAAAATCCATGCAAATAATGAAGGACATAACTACCTATGTACTTATTGAAGACATCACAGGAATGATCACTGCAATGCTGTCTCATCAGGCTGGAGGCTTTGCTGTTGCAAGGAAAATGCCAAAGACCAAGGTACACCCCAATTTATTGATANAATGATCACTGCAATGCTGTCTCATCAGGCTGGAGGCTTTGTTGTTGCAAACAAACAAAGGAAAATGCCAAAGACTAAGGTACACCCCAATTTATTGATACCACCATGAACTTCAGGGGAGCTGTTCTGATTTATGCCATTTTGGGACCTCTCTGAGTGTTGAAAACAGAGTTTGCATGAACTGAAAATCAGAGCAGTTTGGTTCAGTGATGTCTGTGTTCTTTCCCAGGTGCGAATCTTTCCCTAATGCCCCTGAGGTGTCATTAGTCCTCTCCCCATTGACACTTGCTGAAAAGCGCCTCCAATCTGCATATAAATGATGCAGAAAAAAAATAATAGGAAGAAATCATAGTCGCTCCTGAATTAACTTTGGGTTTCATTTTAACATTCAGATTTAACAAAATGCCTCTTTTTGTAAGGAAGTTTTCTCTTTTTCTTGTTTTAAATTACATTTTTTCAAAGAGAGAAATGAGTTTTCTGCTTCTGTTGAAGTCGAAGCAGAGATGACAAAATGAACTGCCTAGCCTTTTAGCAGGAAACCTTACATTTGAAAATACCACTCTGAATATAAGCTGGGAATTTGTACACACTCATTTATCACAGAGGCCATGAAAGTAGTACCCTCCACTCCTGTCTGGAGAGGAAGGAATGAGCTATCCCAGCAGTGATATTGCTCCAAATTGCAACTAAACATAGGAGATTTTGGAAGTTTATTACCATGCAAAGACAAATAAATATGTCTGCTCTAAAGCCCACTCTGGAACAGGAGGATCTGTGTCACTCAGAGGGATCCTTCATTTTGTCTGTTGCCACTAATCTTGTTTTGCATCTTTAGTGGAACCAACAAAAACTGGACAAGAAAATCATTCAGGCTAAATCTGATCTTCTGCAATCACTATTCTGCTGGAAAATATTTAGGGGTCTGAAGATAGAAATTTGAAAATGTGGTAGATGGGACTAATGAGTGATGCTGTGGGTAACACACAAGTTGGATACAATAGTGTGTGGTGTGGGTGGCAGCTGTTTGGGTGTGACTGTGACAACTCAGTTTGCCTGTGCCATAGTTCATCCTGTGACAATGGTTGTGTTTTTATCAGAGGCTGCTGAAGGACCCTGGTGCACTTGAAGACTCCTCAGCATGTCCTGAAAGCATGACTTTCATTTACAAGTCACAAAATTATTGGTGTCAAAATAATCTGCAGCAATTAAGGACGAGGCTGCATGCCCCTGACAGAGGGCATCTGTAAACCTAAGTGCAGAGACTGCATATATTTCGTGGAAAAAAAACCCCAAACACTTCAATCCTCTTTTTATCTTCATCTGTTGGTTAATTTATATTTGTTAGAGGATTCGGAATCCATGTAACAGGGAAAACAGGCAACTTTTAATTCTCTATTTTGATTAAATGCTGCCTCTGCCTCTAATTATACAAGGGAAAGGGGGCAACAGGAGTGAGCTTCTGCACTATTATTTAGCATATAAAATGGATTTCTGAGGGGAAAAATAAAACATTTTATGAAACAACTCTTCAAGAAACGATGATTATCTTCTACACCTGTGTATGCACATGTGTACACACATGTTTGTAAAAGGGAAAAGGTGAAAAGGAATCTGCAAAAGACAGCTCAGGTGGTCAGGAGGATTACTAACATCAGAAGTATTTTTATATGTTAGTATCATGCTAATGCTTTTAGCTTTGTAAATCATCTTGCTACATCAAGCCAAATGAAAAAATTACAAAGAAACAGGTACAGGAGGGATGGGACTTGTTTCTTACAAAAATACTTTCAAAGAAGCATAAGGACAATGTGCTAAACCACTAAGATTATTCTGAATCAGCTGAACTATTCTGATTTCCAGCAGGTGTATTTGGTCCTTAAAACTAGGAAAGTGGGATTGAGAGTCTTTTCCTTTTACAAAGCCCACATTGTCAGTGAGCCTAAAGCTGGCTCCTGTGAGTCTGCCCTCAGCATCTTTAGTGGTGGGCTTAGGTTCTTGCTGGGTTGAGCCCCTAAGCAGTATGTCAGACTTGGCAGAGCTCCCTGCAAAGGCATAAGGATGATCCAGTCGAAAATATCAACATTTTTTGCTACTGGACTTAAAATGCATCTTTTGTGGAGGGGGTCAAGCATGTCCTGTCTTGCTGATCCAGTGGACAGCAGGACCTGTGGCCAGGCCTGTGCGGGGCAGATAACCCAGACACAGAGACACAATCCATGTACCATGGATAGCTGAGCCTCTGTAGAACTGCCAGAGGAGGTCAGAATGAGAACCTGTGTCCTTTCCCCCCAAATATGCCTTCACAATTCATTTGAAGAAGAATTTACACATTCTGAGCTAAAGACACTGTCACCCTTGTGAGCCCAACCATCAGCAGCACAGACATTTGTGGTTTTCCTTCACAGAATCATACATAGCAGAAGAAAATAATTACATATACTGTCTCATTTTCAAAGCAAAATATTAGGATAAAATCTCATCTTTCTTTCTTCCATCCTCTTCAGGTCCAAAGATGATGGGGGTGAAGTATCAATTTATCAAAATCCCTCAACTACAGAGCAATTAACTTAAACTGAACCGGAGAGATTTTTCCTGTGATTTTGTATTACAGGCAACCTAAGTATGAAAGGAAACAGTGTAAGGAGAATATGCCATGTGATGAAAGTTAATATTCTAGAAGATAATGAGATGTAAATTGCTAGTTGGAACAATACCTACAGGCTCAACTCTTCATACCTTTTTTTTTTTAGCCAAAGATAGGGGTATTTTTATGTATTAATAATTTTCAGTTCTTGAGCTCTTTATAAAAGAGATCAGTAACAAAATGCCTTTGCTTTTCAAAGGAAGAAACTGAACCCAAAAGAGATATGATATGCAGAACTCCTTAGCAGACCAGATACTCATCATAATACCACAGATTTCCTGAGTTCCCTTTTAAGTTCTGAAGTATGATGGTTTTTACACAATGAGGGTGTTCAGCCTGGAGAACAAAAGGCTCTGGGGAGACCTTGGAACCCCTTTCCGTGCCTGAAGGGGATCCAGGAGAGCAGGAGAGGGACTGTAGACAAGGGCCTGGAAAGACAGGGTGAGGAGGAATGGCTTCACATGAGGGTGAAGGATGGATAGAAGGGATATGGGGAAAGAATAGCTCCCTGTGAGGGTGGTGAGGCCCTGGCACAGGTTGTCCAGAGATTCTGTTTCAAAAATCCTTTTCAATAATTTCAAAAAATGGATTCAGAATAACAACCAAAAAGAGGGGTTTTTTTTTTAAGGGGAAGCAGAGAGAAAACAAAAGCACTAAAGTTAAGCATAACTTTTTACAGGGGCCAGAAGAGGACATTTGCACATTTATTATCCCTTCAGAATCCATATTTCAGGATGTTTTAGACAAGGAAAACACCTTCAGGAAAACCAAGCAGTGTTTTGGAAGAGCTAGTGTCAGTCCAATACTCAGATGCAAATAAAATGCAAGAAGCATTTACATCTCTGATGTTTGTAGTCTGCTGACTCCAAAGTCCAATCCTGATGGAATTCACTACATCTGTTGGTTATTTACTCCTGTTTGTGCATTTCATATTTATGCTAAAATAACATGAGACAATAAATGAGGCTAGTGTGGTGTAAAGTCATCGTAAAGCCAGTGAAACCAGAATAATCCTATTTATGACGTTCATCTGGATGATTTACCTGGCATCCCACACCACACACACCTTTTACAGAGAAAAAGGCAACCATCAGTTGAAGTGAGACACATTCTGCTAGTAAAAGAGGTCAAACCAAACCCCTCCTCTGATGAGAACATGCCCACAGGAGGAGGTGGATTACATATTTTCCAATCAGGCTTCTCAGAATTATCAAAGAAATGTCTTTGTTTGCAAAGGCCAGTTTGGCTTACCACAGAAAGCCCTTCTGGGGGTGGCTGATATATTAACTCCCTTTCAGAAATTAAAACTCAAGGCATGATAATGGAAGAGTTAAGTTTTGATTTGAGAACATTATCTGTCCTCTCAGTCTGCACTACTCATCTTTCACACTTCTGGTTTTAGCCTTACGTGGTCATCAATATGCTATCCTTGACCATCACATCAAATCTTACTTAACACTACATCCCTACTCTTTTTGGCAGTGCAGCCATGAACCTTATCAGGATCAGCACAACTCAGTTATCCCAGTGATCCTATTTCAAACCCAAAATAAGTCAGAAAACAAACTATCCAAGTGTAAGCTATGCTTTTGAGTGCACACTCATCCTGTACAGGACATTTCCTCCAGTTTAGGCTCCCAAAAAACACAGCTTCAGGTTGTTTCCATAGCCTGTTGCTGTGTCCACCCCATCTTTTCTCTGTATTTTTCAGTTCCTTCTCACATCAAAATGCACTTGTGTTAGGGCTCAACCTGCTCCTCTCCACCTGGTCTTATTCAGCACTAAAAGCTTGACTCACTTTTAATCTATGATAACTGTTTTTTGATATTTCATCTTAAAAACATCACTTTGCACTTTCTCTTCCGATGCCCCTTGTGCTAGGGGACAATCTCCCAACACCTGCAAAGATGTCACTATGTCTTCTTCCTTCAAATTATTATTTTAAAAACTGCACTTGAATTAAAAACCTAAATGATGGAATTATAGCTGGGAGTATAGCAGGGTATCGGAACAGGGATGTGAAAGTCATCTTAAATGAGCTGATTTGGGAAATAAATTGAGGAAGACGTGCACAGGAATAATGAACTGCAAAAGCTGCAAAATGAGGAACACTTGCATCCTTCTTGCAAGAAAAGAAACTTGATTTATGTAAACTCTAAATATCAATATGCATGAAGTGTGCTCAGCTGTGGAGATACAGGTATGTGTCATTTCACTGTAGCTGTTAAAAAAACTACTGGAATATATCTAATTTTGAACACCACAGTTTAAAAATTAGGGAAAATTGGAGAAACTCTACAAAAATAAAAAGGGTTCTTCAGAGATCTAAAACACGGGAAAGTTTGGAATGACTGGGATCAGTAGGAAGACTGAGGAACACATTTCATCCTTCAAATATGCCTAATAGGCTGCTACAGAGAGGTGAGTCAGAGTAGTGCTCACTAGGAGCAAGGAAAAACTTCCTGGCAGGAAGCACTGGGAGAGACTAAAGCTTCTGACTGATTGGTTATTATTACCCAACAAACACCTGCCAGAACTGGCACTGGTATGTGTAAGGTGATGGGCAAAATGGGATCAGCTCTATTTACTACAACACTAAATTTCTGGAGAAACCCCCAAGTGGAGGGTGGAGAGTTCCTTCAACCAAGTCGATGAGATGTCTCTTGGTAATAAAAAGAGCATATTTGTTCAGGTGGCTACATAAGAGCACTCCACTTCTGGGCCACAATAGGAGAACTGCAATGGGAGATTTCCAGGCACCTGGGAAGTGCCCAGCACTCACCATGCCCTGGAATGTGGTACTGCAGGTACAGAACTATTTCTGTAATCTGGCAACTAAAACCTCATCTGCCTTTTATGCTGGAGTGTTTAACTCATAACTTGTTAGCCCGAAGTTTGTAAGAACACCAAGCTCCCACACAACACTCCTGCAGGAATAAGAATGAAATGCTCCCTCCTCCCCACTAAAACCGAGGAAATTCTCCTGATATTGAGCATGTGAGGGAACAGAAGGCCAGATTCAGTAATTAACTACTCACATCTGAAAATACTGCACAGCTCCAAGCTGTGTGTTTTCTTGTTTCAGCCCTCTCACATGATTATCTGCTCTGGCATGAATTCTCAGTCCAGCATTTGCATCTCCCTGGTAGTACCGAGAGTTGAGCACTGACTGTTCTTCCTCCTCCTCGTCCTGCCCCAGCTTTTCTCATTTGTGCTGGGATCAGCTCCACTCACACTAAATACCCAGCTCTTCTTCCACATAGTAGCAGTTCCCTGCCTACTTCATCTACAGGCAAGCAGCAAACAGTAGTGACTCATTTATTGTCACCTTTCAAATGGTCCTGGGCTAATCCTGGCTCTTTTATCTTTGAGACTCAGGGAAAGAAGAACTTGGGCTGAGAGATCAAACTGTGCTCTAAACTGATCATGCAGTAACCGTGCCTTGCTGCCTGGAGAAATTAAAATACCCAGTGATACCAGCAGCAGGCCCATTGCAGAGTTTAGGGTGTTCACCCACAGAAACCATCTTTTAGTGTCAGACACAGCTTTAGGTAACAGGACACACAAGTAATTCTCATAGCTAAAATGACAAAATTTGGTTATTTTCTTATCATTTCAAAACATGGAAAAAAAAGAGGCAGTGTTTGCTGAAATAAGTCATTTTCTTATGAATTGTTAGCTACATGAAGGAATAAATATATATTTTCCTTACTGCTCCAGACACTGTGCTGCTAGGAAAACTAACACAGATATGTGGAAACAAAATACCTCAAACTTTATTATGTTCTGAAGTCTGATTAAAAGAGAGGAAAACACCTGTAGCCATCATTCATTTCAGGTCAAAGTTCTGGTGACTATTAAGACCTTTTTTTAAAAAAAAATTACTTTAGGGTGATCCTTAAATGTCCACATAGCTCTCTCTTCTCTAACTCTCTGCTAGCCTGGCTGCGTGGGTCAGTGGTAAGTTTGGACTCGACGAGCAGTGGCTTCTCTTCTCAGCTCTGCTGACACCCTGCATGTAATTTCCTTGACTTCCAGCCTGGAACAGGTTATTGGTGATATTTACTCCTGCCTGTTTTAGCACAGAGGGTCAGCAGCAGAGCTGGTACAGGGATTTACAGCGAATTAAAGAGCATGAGGTCAAGCTGAGCTGTGGCCCTGAATGGAGCTGATCTTTTTCTCCTCTCCGCTCCCCCTGCCCAGACAGGGGTCCAGAGAGGAGGGTAGGTCAGAAGCTGCAGGCCACATCTAGGCAAAATTCTTATCCTTCAGCTTTTTTTTTTTTTCCCAGAATGTATCTTTTGGATATGTCTTTTGATAATCCTTGTTTTCCCATCCATGGGAACAGCACTTTGACCTCAGCTGTGGCCTGCTGGCACAAATCAGACACCGAGACAGAGCCCAGCCCCTCGCTGCAGGCAGTGCTCTGCTGCTCCCACAGGGCCTCTCTGCCTGCATCGATTCATCTTCTGCTCGTCTCCAGTTCAGAACAGCCAGAGCTGCTGATATCCTCTATTTCTGCCTGTGGCTGTGTTTCTGCAGGCTGTGATCATCTCAGATCACACACACGCAGAGGTCAGGAGGCAGAGCAGCAAACCCTCCCAAAGCCCAGGGGTGCTGCAGGTGTCAGCAGTGACAAGTCAGTAGGTTACAGGATGGCCCCTGTGCCACAGCAGGACACACGGGAGAGCTGTCCTGTCAATAAGTCTCTGATGAGAGCAAAAAGCCATCCCTTGCTGCTACTAAATATTGCAAATCCCACGTGCTTGCTTTCCAAAGAGGAGCTGTAGAGGTGGTGAAGGATCTGGAGCACAAGAGTGCTGAGGAGTGGCTGAGAGCACTGGGGGTGTTTAGTCTGGAGAAAAGGAGGTTCAGGCGTGACCTTATCACTCTCCACAACTCCCTGAAAGAAGGTTGCAGACAGGTGGGGTTCAGTTTCTTCTCCCAGGTAACAAGTGATACGTCAAGGCAAATTGGCTTCAGCTGTTTCAGGGGAGGTTAAGATTGGAATATCAGAAAATGTCTTCACAGAAAGAGCTGTCAAGCCCTGGAACAGGCTGCCCAAAGAAGTGGTTAAATCACCATTTAAAAGATGTGTATGTATGGTACTTAGGGAGATGGTTTAATGTTTGGACTCAGTGACCTTAGAGGTCTGCTCTTACCTAAATGATTCTACGAGTCTATATGTTCCACCCATATTCACCAGCATTTTCCTAGATGAGTTTATGAAGGAGGAAAGACCTTATATTATGTGACTGGTTCAGAGAGGGGGACTGGAGCCCTCTGTTCTACCTCACATCTCAGCTCAGGCAACAAATCACCTTTTCTTGAAGAATTACCGCATATAAATTCAGCTTTTTCCTGATTGGTTCCAAAGTTACAAATCCAAACCTCTGAATCTGAATGTTTAGGCTGCTGATTCAGAGGCTAAAAAGAGCAGTTGCTGGAAAGTTTTCTTATGATGGAAGAGGAGCAGAGATGACACCCCTGCTTACAGCTGGGACATTAAATAGTCTTTGGAGGGAGCTGTTCCTTGCACTACACCACAGTTCTGCAGAGGCAGCAACTCAACAAAACAAAATGTTCAGATGTTCAATCCAGATTTTTTTTTTTTTATTTAGCAATGGGTAAAGCACCTCCTGAGCAATTCCTGCCACCATGGCAATGGGACAGCTTAGGGGCTGCTCCCCATTTCAGGGGCCAGAGTAAAAGCACCAACTAAAAAAATGCATTGCCCATAGAAGTGTGAAATAAGGTTGCTTCTACTTGCACAGTTTTGGCTTTTGCTCTCTACAGTATTTCAGAACCATAGAAGGCTCAAAGTACAAACAGACACTGCAGCCTGGCTTCCTTACTTTACTGAAGCAGCTAAAAGCTCTCAGGTCTTGTTTTTCATTAACCTGTCATCCCACCTCAGTATATGTCATCTATCTATTGCACAAGAAGCAGGAGGGGTGTCCTAATAAATTCCCTTTTCTTGTCACAGGTGTACCTCTGGAGAGGGAAATCCACAGTCTGCATGCCAGCAGCTCCATCCTGCATCCCATCAAATGCCTTCTGTGCCTCTGTTACCCTGAGGGCTATCACAGGGACAAAGCATCCCTGAAAGGGGAGACTGGGTTTACATAACCATAGAGAAACTTAAAATTTTGGCTCATATCCTTCAAAAATGTCACATCATTGATTTTCCCAGACTATTAGCAGACAGAGGCACTCAGAGATTAGCCTATGCTGCTCAGCTGAGCCTGAAGTTTGCCAAGGCAGGCAAAGTACTTAAAGGTGGGTGTGCTGGGGACACATACAGCTGAGGAGGTTCTGAATATCTTGGACCGAAGAGCATGCATTTACCCCAGAACAGCAGTGCTGGAACTCAGCTCTGTCTGCACACATACACAGAGGTGTCTTTTAAAGACTATTATCTCATAATTTTCTAAAATTATTTTCCAAGGGATACATTTTCCTATTGATATGCAATATAAAGCAAGGACCCATGAAGTTTCATCCTAATTCTTCCTATCAAATCTGTGAAACTGCCTGAGGAAGAAGTGTGAAGCAGGAGATGAGAAACGAAACTTGCCAAAATTTGAGACCAGACATGCAAACATCATTTTGCCCTTGTATTTTAGTGGTTTAATTCACCACAGAAACAAAATGCTAACAATAGGGATATATCTGAAATGTAGGAAGCTGAGCATATCGGAAGTTAAGATAGAAGGGAGCAAGGTATATATACATGATATATATATATATGGATGTTTTTATACATATATGTACGTGGCGAGGTTACTTGGGAAGCTGTCAGTTTCTTTCAGTCCCTGGTCTCCCTGTACTCTTGCTTTTTGCATGAACAATATGAAATGGGGCAGAGCACACAGAGTTTTTCCAATTTCCATTTAGGAAACCTCATTGCTGGGGGAGTAGCAAGAATTGCATTTCAAATCGCCCTCAGTGGCAAACCCCTGCATTAAGGTAATCACACAGGACTTGAGCTAAACAAGGAAAATTAGGAGGAAAAGCAGTAAATCTTCTTTATATGAAGGGTTTACATGATGCTCAAACAATATTGTACACAAGATTTTAATGAGAAAAATCATGTTCCTGTCATAAAGAAGCAACACAAATATTCAAGCAAGAAAATTACTTTACCACCTCTAGGATTAGTTTCTAATAAAAAAAGATCCCTCAAAATGTTGAAGTCCCCTTTTCTGCATGTGGAATTCCAGCAAAGAGTCTCTGGGCCAGACAGCTCACAGATATCAGAACAGCTCTGCTGACTCTGAGAGAGAGTTTGATTTTCACCAGCTGAAATTGTTATAGGAAAGAAAACACTTTATACAGTTAATGTCGACTGGCAGCAGATAACTGGGTGTGCATGTGTGAGAGGGTGGAGGACCAACACTGAATGATTTGGCTCTTCATTCACTGCAGTCCACTCTCCTGGGAGGAGACTCCAAAAAAGGGGTTCCCAAAAAGAAGTGGTTTCCAGAGGAGGAAGAGAGGCCAGAAAGAAGAAGGTGAAGAAGCTGCTGGGGAAAAGATGTCAGATGTGAGGAACATCATGGAGATCAGGAAGATAAATGCTGAGGGACCTGGGCTGGTAACCAGGGAAGTTGAGACCTGGTGAATGCAGCGCTGGGGGACAGGGAGTGTCCCTGTGAAATAATCAAGTGAGCTCTAATTAAAAAAGCTCTGATATTGCTTGTTCTGAAGTAAATGCCAGTATCTAGATTTACTGTGGGTGGTGTTTTACTCTGTCTCATCCATGTCAAAGACCCCATTCCAGCCAGTCTTCACAATTCTGTTGTCCCTTATACAGCTTAAATAACTTGCTGTCCCTCCAGAGCATCCCACTCCCTGTGAAAAGGATGAGCTTAACTGATAATGCAGCTCACAGCACAATATTGAACTACACAGTCAATCAGAAACACACCAGTTAAGTCTTTTTCTTTCCTTGTGTGTTCTCTTTGGGTGGTTTCACGCTGATGCAATTCATTGAAAATCAAAATAAGTACAACCTTACACAGGGAAAATTGCATTTGAAGGTTTCTCAGGGACTCAGTGGTGACCAGCACTGATAGATTACTTTATCAGCCTTGAAAGAAATATTCAGCACTGTTTTGGCAGCTTTGTCATTCAAGTGGCAGGAAGAATTCAGTTTTCCATTCAGCAGGTGCTAATGCAGTTATATCAAATCCTGAGCACGGGAGAAAATGATCCACAGACACAGATACACACACATTGCTCCCAACCCTCCCCCATCCTTCAAATACAAAGAGCAGAAGGGATCTGACCTGAAATGTCAAAGCCAAGCTGTTATTTCATGCCCTCTAAACATGTGCCAGATGATTGCACCTTTCCCTCAGGCAGAATGAGGGATGGAAAATATTGGGTCCTTGCTTACTAACAAACCTTGGGACTTAGTGAGTTTCTCTCTTCAAGCACCAAATCTGCTCCTTTGTAGCTTTTGTGAGGCTTTTGACAGCTTTCCTTCAGTCTTGCTGAAGATGTATCTTTAGGATCAGAGCATTGGCACTACTGGGAAGAGCTCAAACTTCTTCAGAAGGGACAGGGACCAAACCAAGCAGGGCTACCAGAGAAAATGTCACTTAAATGAGGAAAATCTGTTCTTTTCAGGCCTAGCCTTTTATGTAAGGAAATGGGAGCTTGTTGTAGAAGGAAAACGTTTTCTTGCATACAAAGGTGTCTTTTTGAATGAGACACCAGCACACCCTTTTTATATGAGCCCCAACCATTTGGGAGTTTGGGTCATGAGTGGTGAATTGTACAAACACTTTTGAAGACCCCTTTAAAATTCCCTTACCTTGACTCCGGAGCTGAGGGAACATTGCTGTTTATGCATGATTATTTTAAAGTGAACTAAGAGAGGTTTTAGCTTTCTTCAGTCTGTGGGGTTGCAGCGAAACCACTCAAGCAGTGAGAAGCAGAAGATCCGTCAGAGTGGATGGGATGGCCAGATGGAAACAGGAGAAATTAGGGCCTTCCCAAGAGAAGCCATTCCTTGCTGTGAGCCAGGGAAAAAGTCTTTTAGCTGCAGAGGAGGATAAAGGAAGACATTTCTAATAAAATGAAAGAAATAACTTGAAAAAGCCTGATTTCTTACAGCAAACTGAATTAATCTCTGCTTAACTACAGTAGCTGTGGGGCTGAATCCTGGAACCAGGGTTATCTGACAGCCTCAAGGTTTCTGGCAGTAATTCAGAATTGACCACACAAATAACAGAGGACAAAGGAACCCTCCAGCTGAGAGACATGAAGCAATGCTCAAGTTTAAATGTTGCTATTTCTCATGGAGTTTGTATAGCCTGTACAAAACTCCCTCATTATCTTTTGCTGTTGACTTATTTCTGAAGGCCCCACTCCTCACTCTGTGAATTCATGCTGCTCCTCCTGTTGAAGATACCGACCTGTGGGAAATTGAGTCCATGAAACTTTGAAAGACCCTTCTCTCTTGGGTGAGAGAGACTCAAGGCCAGAAATCGATCTAACAGAGCTGAAGAACTAAAAGCTGGAAATCTGTACACCTGATATTTTGATTTTTCTGCTCAAGTGTATCTCTTCTACAGATGACCCCAATCCATCATACCCTCTTGAAAATGCTACCCAAAAGCAGCACAAGCAGGAGGTGAGTTTTCCTACTCTATATTGTACACATAATTGATATTTTTGTCATTTGTGGCTGCTTCTAAAATTGTCCATGAAAGTATTTGAAATGCTTGACTTTATTTCATCCAAAATTGAACTATTAATCTCTTTAATCAAAAATACTTGTACTAGAACAGAGTCCTTGTGCAGGTGACTAAAATATTCCAAATTTTCACTGAGCTGGTCAGCTATGACAATCAATTATTATCATTATTATTATTGTTGTACATACTCAAAACATAGAAATCTAAGCTTTAGGTTAAGGTTATAAATCTGAAAATACCCACACTTCCTATATTAGTGACATTTTACTACTGCTCTTATTTAGTAAGAGTTCTTAATAATTTTTTTAAAATCATATTTCCATTAAAATCTTGAGAGAAGAGGAAATAATTCAAGAAAATGTAATTTATATATGAAATATACAAAGGTGTATCACTCATTTAAAAATCAAATTCCAGCAAAAAATGCATTTTAGGAAAGATGACATCTTCTAGATGTATTAGTACATCTCTGATCTTCTGTATTGCTCTTTCACCTTTCTGAAAGAGACGTGGTTTCTGCATTTCTGATTGTCTTTTACCACCACAGTCAGAAATAATATGACCTAGCAAGTTATTCCTGAGCTGACTTCTCTACAGAGTAAACGATCTTTGCAGCAGAGGATATTCAAGAACATAGATAACCTTAGCACAATGAGGACATATGGTCAGATTCTCCAAAAATAGAAATTAGTATACCTCCACTGAATGAAAAAAGAAGTATGTCATTTTATTTCAGCAAGGAAGCTGTGTGATACAGAGTCAAGATGGTTAAATAACTATTTTCTTGAATTATTTGCTCTAGCTTAAGAAAGTGAATAAATTAATTCCTTATGAATACCTTTTCAGTATGGCTCTGTGCCTTAAATAAAATGTTTATGAAAGTTCTGTGAGACTCTTGCCATGCTCTGATGGGATAGAGCAGAGAGTGATCTGACCCTGTGAGCCAGGCAGCAACACTCCCAACACAGTCCATGTTTGCCTCCCGAGGTGACAAACATCACTAGCAGAGCTTAGTGTAGCGATGGGAGAAGCTTTTGTTTTAGCAGCCAAACTGTGGCAGAGGGCAGCAGGCACAAACTTAATTCTGTCACATCTTCTGCTTGCTGTTTAGAAGGGCTTAGCAGAGTACACGGGGTGTGATGTGCTAAAGCATTTCACTAAAATTCAAAGATGACTTAGTCGTGTTCCTTTTCCTAGAGTTTTACCCTCTGAAGCATAAATGATACAGCAGAAAAGCAATGTTTGTTTCACATGCAGGTGATAAATCGCAGGTAGCAAGGATCATCTCAGTGAGGGTTATAAACACCCAGAGATTTAAGTGTCAGGGACTGTGGCTAGCAAAATACTCTTATGGACCAGCAAGATGCAGCCCACTTGATTCATTTCTAGTGGGTTAAACTGTGCATTACTCACAGTCTGTGGACGTCTGGAGAGTCCTGCCACAAGGTCAGGCTTGCTTAGACAAATGGACTCGTTATATGTTATTGGCTTACAAAAGGTTAAAAAATGCACCTGCTGCACAAGACAGGCAAATGTTCAACCCTTCTGATCATCAAGTAGATTCTGTTTCATCTTTATTTCATACAGATATAAAAAGGATCCACCCAGAGCTGAATGAACTCACAGGACATGTAAGTAACTATGGTGCCTATACCCAAAATCGCATTAAAAAATGCTCTAAACACCATCATGTTATTCATGTCCTCAATGTAAAAAGGGCAAACTCTGAAAAAATCTGGGGTGCAACTTGGCATTAAACCCATGATGGAGAAACTCAGCTGCTATACCTCTGCATTGGAGTTCTTTCCTTCTTTTATCACTTTTTATTTCAGCCATGAATCCCAGGCTAACTTTGCAGCTACCATAGGACTCTGCAATACGAAGTTTACATGAAAATCTGTCTTTTTTTAGCAAAAAAAAAATTCAAAACCTCTTCCATCTGATAAAAGTAAGTGCTATACATGAAAATCAGTCTTCTTTAACAGAGAAAAGGAAGAATATTTTTTTAAAAAAAGTCTCTATCTGATAAAAATAAATGTTATTAAAATTTAAGGCAGGATCTAAGCTCTGAGCAGATGAATGTTCAGACAGATAAGAAGCCTTTGAAAAAACAAGTTCAACCAGGGAATTCCCTTTAACTTGGTATTGATAGTATTATTGTCAAGAAAACAAGAATGAAAAGTCAAAAGCATAGAGTTAAGAAGAACATTCCCCTAAGCTAGAGGTCTACTTCCTTTTAAACTTCTCTAAATAGTCTCTGAGATCCAAATATGATTTGAATTCTGAAGAAACTACTATCTAGATAGAGAAACTCAAACCACCTCTTGCAGCAAAAGAGCAGGATGCAGTCAGACACAGAATCTTGGCCAGGGTCAGAAGGGACTTAGAAAAAACCATTGGGTTTAACCCACAGAAGTCAAATCTCGTGGTCAATTGAGTCCCCTGGCTCTGCCTTTACAAAGCATTTTCAGCTGGTGAGATCAGGTCAAGAAATGCCTTTCAGTATTATCTTTGTCTTCAAGTTACAGAGACACTGAAAGTAAAGGGATGAAATTTTGACTGTGCTTACAGAAATGGGAAATGGAAAGAAAGGAAAATAATATTATCAAGAATAAAGAGTTTGAAAACCAGAGGGTTCTATAAGAGAGAAATGTATAGATAAAAACCCTGCTATTGTGATGGCAGCAGCATAGAGCCTGGGTTTGTGCCAGGTAAGAAGAACCTCTGAAAATTTTGAAATTTTCCGTGGAGAGGTTTACCAAGTAGTCAAGAACAACATGAGTGGATTATGTGGGGTCTTCAGAAACATTTAGTTCCAACAAAAGAAAAATCCTTTGTGTCTTCCTTGCCATTTGAAATATTACATATTTATCTATTGGAAAAAAACCAGCAAAGTAGGACATGGTGACTTCCAAATGAATAAGTACAGCTTCGAAATTTTAAGAAGAGATAATGTCACTGTCTGAGAATCAAATTCTTTCTTCTTTAGAACGGAAATTAAAATGAGTCCATGTACCTCAATTTTGAAGGTATAAAAAATATTCCCATGGGCTCGCTGTGGTCCCATCACATTTCCTGAGTAGCTTTATGGGTAATGTACATTAGATCCAGAAGTTGTCACATATACTGACAGCTTCCAGAAGCACTATCTATGAGGAAGATAAAGACTATTTAGTTATTTTTAGAAGGCTCTGGATGCAGGTCTATTTCTGTAACTAAGTTTATATCCTTTGCATCACGTGTCACTGGTACATATGCTAAAGAGGCTGGCTATATGCATAATGTGACATATGCAAGAATACTGCAAAATATTAATAAAGCCTTTGTGTTTTGCATTGTGAGTGGAGAACTACAACATTCTTGATACAAGCCCAGCATAGAGCAGTGACTGATTCCCAGGAAGAACTTTGAGTCACAAGTTAAAATATAGCCAACACAGAATGAGAATGTAGCATGCAATCTCAGTAAAAGAGACATTAAGAGTAATATCCTAATCACCCTAAAGAGCTTTTAATTTGGTAGCATGATCTAATTTTGTCAGTGGCACATGTATTTGAGTGGAAGACTCATTCATTGAAAGAGTCACTAGTTCGTAGTGAAAGGATTTTAGACTTTTTAACATTTTCCTTCCTATTCTTCAGGCCCAGCTCAAGTCTATCACTAACTCTTACAAGGAGCTGGAGACAGGTTTGTAAACCAAATTGGTTCCCTTTCCTTTCATTGAGACTCAGAGAAAACAAGCATTTCATTCCAGGAGAATTTAGGAGTCCATTTTTTTCTGGAAAACTACTTTCTTCTACATAGGCATTAGGAGGCCAAAGGAGCTTTGTTGCATTCTCACACGCTGTGCAATAGGAGTCAACTATAGACCATGAGATAAAGCAATAATAAAAAATCTATTCTGAGGAGATCAGAAAGAAATTCATAGGAAAATGCAGAGTGTAACATGCTACATTCCTGGAGAACAGACTGAAGCGAGAGCAAAAATAAGATGAATTTACATTCCCTTTAGGCCCACTCCATTTCAACAGACATTGAGCAGCAAAAAGGCCCTGAGGTATAAATTAGAGCAACAGCTGTTCTTAGCTTGCAACACCTCATGTTCAGCTGCCTGCAGACTCTGTGAAACTCAAGACACCTGAATCACTGTTTCAGAAATGTTTGAATTAATTTTTTTCTGGGGAACATGCATCCCAAATCCCAGTCAATCTCTTCTGGGGGCATTGAGCATCTGTGCCCTGAGCATCACTAGTTAGTCACTTCACCCCTTCTTCTTCTGTCTAGGCAAAGCCACCTTGCACTGCTCAGCAAGGAAAGGGATTGTTTTTGTTAATTGTTCTCCTAATGACTGTATCTCCAGGACAGAGGTAAATGTCTCTCTCCTAACAATAACATCCAAAGGGAGATTTGGACAGAATGCAAGCCTGATTTAACTTCCTTGACAGGGAAGAATCGACTGGTTTTGTATCAATAACCTGCATTATGGAAGACCAGGATCACAAACATCAGATAACACTGAAATTAAGTAGCACAATTGCCACTCTTTATCTCTGCTTGGTTTGCTTCTGATCAGTCACACGGAGATCATTAGGAAAAGTCACAGGCTTGCTTAAGCAAAAATCAGGAAACAGAGTTAAAATTGCAGCATATTTCCAACATCAAAGCAGTTCTGAGCCTTGTTTACCTGAACACAACCTGCCAGATGTGGGGTGCTCTGACACCTAGAAATATTGTCCTGTGGAAAACAGCCACCCCCTCAGGCTTGCCTTTCCTACTTTATTGCATCTCCTTTGCATATTCACTTCCTAAGCATCTCTTACCCACATCAGGATATAACTCTTGCTGGCCACTCAGAAGATTTCTGCTATGTTTAGCTCAGCACTTTTCCTGCTTGGTCTTGTGGTTACTACAGCCTGACTTCACAGTCCCTTGTACTTCATGATAAAACGACCCAAACTTTATAACTGAGAAAAAAAATTGTGTCTTTGTTTTCCTTTTCAAAACCGACAGACCCTCACTATAGGCTGTCAGGCTCATAGGACAGCTTCTGTACCTCATCTGACCCACAATGTAATTTGCTTTTATCAAGCTAACAATACAGATATAAATTTTATCTGCTTGTGCTTTTTGCTAAGCAAAAACAACTTGGGGAGATCAGCAAGCCCTCAGCTCTTGCCCCACGGTGTAATCCACACTTTGATGAGTGATTTGAAAAATGTGTACGAGGAAATGTCTGTGCATCTTCCCTGGGATGTTACGGATGGCTTGGAGCAATCCATCATGTTGCCAAGGTCAACTACAGGCCTGTCAACAACAGCCCCTTCTAGAATTGTTTCTCATCAAGGTGGACCATTTTTTCTTTTTTTCCTTGCTGCAATATCTCAGGAAATCTCAGTCCAGGTCTTAAAACAGAGGAGAGAAGAGAAAGGAAAATCTCCCCCTTTGAAAGCTCAGAAAGGCTCAGACTGTGGCTGGTTTGAGACCACGTGCCCTGGTCAGGCTGAGAACATGTGGCTAAACATGACTTAGCTCACATTTACAATGGCAAGAAGATTTCCTTTCTGGTTTCTAGTGGTTTATTTAGGATGGGAGATTGTTGGGACAGTAGGTCCTGAGGTCCTGTAGCAAAACTACAAGCGGAGGGAAGAGAAGGAGCAGACCTGGAACGACAGCAGGTATGCATTTCAGAATCAGCAATAACTCAGTGGGAGCCACATATATATCATCCCAGAAGGGAGATTACAGCACCGAGCTCCCCTGAAGTTCAAAACTGGAGCAAAAAGGATGCATTGCAGCTTTAATTATGATATTAAGGTTTCTTTTCAGGGGAATTACCATCCATTCTCAGGTACTCACAGAAATGGTGATATCAAGGAATATTTAGGGAGTGGAAGAGTTTTAATACTGGGTGGCAGAGCTCTTACAGGCTCTAATTTTATTCTGAATAATAGAAATTGTTCCCAAGAGACACTTTCTCAGCATCTGAGACGTATAATATTAATTGCTTCTCCCCAGTTCTAACTTTCAGGATACTCTTGAGTAAAGCAAGTTACCAGGATCACTATTTTATACTGGAAAAAGTTAAACATACCTGATTATTTTCTGGTTGCTCTCTAAATTACTACCATTAGCAGAAGCTATTATTATCTGTGCTGATTCTCCCAGCTTTTTTCTTCCTAAAGCCTGAGGCTTTATCACTATATTGTGTAAAACAACATGCACAGAATCCAGACACCTCAATCTCATCCATGTGCCCAATCATGCACATGCACAAAGTGCGCCTGAGCAGACACAAAAGTCACTGATAAAAGACTAGCAAAGATTATGTGATCAGTCTGTGACATCTTGAGGTAAATGACAAAAGCAAGGGGAAAAGCGAGCATGCCACCTAATGAGTAGGCTCCACCATGTCTTGTGGCCTTTAAAACCTCTGAGTGTTCTTAGACACAAAATTAATGTCTACTATGGTCCTTCCTTTCTCCAGCCATCTTGGCAGCTTTGTGTGGACGAAAATCTCAAAACTTTAAGAGGAGGGGACAGGCCAGCGAGGACTTCCAGCTGCTTTATTGGACTCTGGCCTTTGAAGGACCCTCCCCACCAAACTTTGTGCCCTCTGAAAGTAGAACAGTGATTAAGAACATCCGTTTCTGCTTCTTCTGTCCATGCTCTTCTGAGGCCCTTCAGCTGAGTGCTTGACCCTGGCTGGCTTCTAGAAGATTCTCTCCGGTGTCACTCAGGACATGTCTTCAGTTCCTTTCAGCACTCTCTAGTGTATTTTTCCTCCTGCACCATTATGAGGTAAATCTGTGCTAACCCATGAGCAAAGAACCAAGGAGCAGTGGAAATACCTGGGCTAGAGCTGGTGACTTAAACTACTTCTCTTGCACTCATTTTCCTTCTTCTCAGCTATTTCCAGTCCTGACATTGTCCTTCTCTAGCTGGTTAACTCTGCCTGATCCCTGTTGCTCCTGGGGACACAGGGAAGCTGCCAGGGAGCTGAGTGCACCAAGGTTGGAACACATCATCTTCCCCTGGCTGAGCAGCAGACCTTGGCCTCATCTCTATTTGCAGCTTCTTTGAGATAGCACTTGTTCCCAAGTCCCTGGAAACAAAAAAGATGGGTCTCAGATGAGGTGCTCTGGCTCAGATTCTTAAGGAGGTGGATGTAATAGATTTTCATTTGTAAGTGGGTGCCTCTGCACCCATAAGGATTTGCATTTCCACAGCATAATGAATCCTCATGGAAAACAAACCTTTCTTCACCACAAATAAGTCAGCACTAATCTTTCCATCAACTGTTTATATCAAAACACAGAGTCAGAAATTATATATTCTGGAGGATTTTTTATTCTCTAAAAAGAGACAGTTTTCAGCCATCTATTTTTCTTTTTTCTATAGGAATTGTTTAGTATGCAGATGAATACATATGCATGTATAAACACATGTGCACATCTACATGCATATGCAAATACCCATGCCCTTAGTATTGATGCAGACATCTTTTTCTGAATTGCAGTAATGTTAAACAGAATCCCTCCAGGGCTTTTCTCGCCACTCCTTTTTACACGTTTGACAGTTTTCCAGGGAATTAGTCCCAGTGCTTTATTAGGTATATGTTCTAAATAATTAAATTTGACAATTATGTGGGACAAATCTCAGGCAAAAAGAACTGAAATCGCTGAATGCAAAAAAAAAAAATAGTGGGAAGGCTCCTATTCTTTCTTTCTAAGCTATTCTATCACTCCCTTTGACTGTATCTCCTTTCCCATTAAATGCCATTGCTCATCATGTTGATATGCAAAATCAAGCTCAGCAGGTACATTTCATTTATTGAAACATTATTTGAGAACAACTTTATTAAAGATTCAAGATGCCGATACAAGATGAGACAGTGCATAGCAGCTTGTAATTTGGAAAGCTTTACAGAATTAAACAACGCTCAGCAGCAGGCAGAATGCGGTGTGAATTACAGAAGGAGCGATGCTAAGACAGTTCATAGAGAATAAATTAAATATGTTCAGTTACATGGTCAGTAATGAAGATAGGCAGGAGCAGGGATACACAGATAAAAGACAAGAAACTGTGTTTGGAAATAAGCTGGGAGGGACAGAGAGAGGGGCAGGAAAACTTCTCTTAGGTTACAGAATGTGCAGAGAAGGCTGTGGGATTCGTGGGAAAATGATACCTGGAAAGGCAAGGCAGTTCTGCTGTGGTAGGGTTTTCTGTCTGACTGAAAGCTTCTGTGAAAAATAAAACACTGTGTTTGGATTTGGATGTTGGCATCTACTGGAACGACTCCCAGCTCTGCCTTTGGAGGCCAGAGCTCAGAGCCCTCTGGCAGTGACGTGTCCCAGGAAGGACCTGGCCCCAAAAATCACAAGATCTTCGCTCAGCTAAAGCTCTTGAGAAAGATCATTGCATAATGCAACAAATTCTGTGCTCCAACAACTGAGTACCTGCAAAGAAAACGTGAACAGTAGCTGGGGAGGAACATAGTGTATAACAATTATTGTAAAGAAATTTTAGCTGGAGCCAGAACTGAGTCCTGGGCAAACACTTGCAAATAACACATTGAAATGTGTTATTTCACATTTCGCATATTGCAAACTGAGAACAAATTTGTACAAAGCATTAGTAAGCCAAGATGAAACTTTATCCCCATATCAGTTTGAGGTTTTTTTAAATGGCCTTTTAAAAAAATAGGGATCTCCACATTTAATTGCCAATTAAGGATTTCTCAAGTTTTTGTTTACTGTAGAAAATCATGCTTCAAAGGACGTTCAGGAAAACAAACCTGACTAATACCACTTCCTGACCTTTTGAAAATAATCCTTGTGAAGTATTTTTAAAGTCTGCTAACAGAAAACACAAGACTTTGAAAAATACTGAATAAAAATATTTCTGCATTCTTCCAGAAACAGGGAATAATCCACAGTTGGCTCCTGCTATCAGCGTTTGTGCTTTCCTTTTCTACCAGTGACAATCCCTCTATGTCCCTTGATGCTTCTAGGAGAGATGTTGGCACTTGTCTAGAATCAAAAAAAGTATCAGTAGATTTTCTATGGTAAATAAGCATCTGGCATGCCCAAATGTCATCTCCCTCTGCCCCAGTAAGCCATCCCATAAATCCAAACATTCCCCAATGCCATTTGATCTTCCAGTGTATGTCCTTCTAGTGTTTCTATCAACCACTCCATCATAAATTACAGCTTGTACTTTATGATTTTGTTTCTTGTCCAACCATTTCTCTTACAGAGCCACCATCTTTTGCAGGCAGGGAAAGAACACCCAACCGGGCAAAAAAAGCTTAGGCTAAAGGAAAGGGAAGTGAGTGTGGCCCAGTGGATGAATCAGGACTCCGTAAGCTAAAACATATGGATACTTTTCCTGCTTCTGTTTATGAACATCATCTTGTTTTCATTCATTCTTGTGGTCAGCCCAAAGATCCTCAGGCACTTTCTCTCAAGTCCTACTTGTGGCACACATAGTGTAGCAGAGTCCGACAACAATTGGATGCTTCCAATGGGAGAAAGTGTTCATAAAAATGTCTGATTTGTGTGGGATGTGATGGCTGCTGCATTCACCACAAAATATTTCTTCAGAAAGAAGTTAAGATTATTTTCTTAGGAACAGATGTTCTAATGTGGGAGAATTTTTTTCCATGACGGGTCCATATCCCATTTGCTGTTTTTCTAACAGGTTGTCATTGGAATTCATGCTGCAAATGCCCACACTTGAGGAACTGGACTGAGAATGTGAAGAAGCCACATGGCAAAGGCTGCTAACAAATGACCTGTGGCCATGTTCATTCTGAGCATGGGTATCTGTGAGAGGTGAAGTGTTCTGCTCAGCTCTTTACTGCCTACACTCACAGGAAAGCAGAAATGAGCCACCACAGACTCATATCTGAGCTGGAAATATAAATGAACAAAACAGTTCGTCAATCTGCTTTCTAGGAAGTTCTTCATAAGGACCCCTGCATGAACTCAGGTAGTCTACAGATTTTGGATAAAGTTCGTAATGAAACATCTGAATTGAAAAAAGTTTCTAATAAACTTATGAGTATGCAAAACCCTTTTCTGTACTCATTTTACTTCCTTGTTAGATGCAAAGGTAATGAAATGACATGAGAGAACATGTTCTCCATGTACAAATGCTCATTAGCAGAGATGAGAAAGCAATGGAAGGCTCAGGACAGAACTTTGTAATGGTTTCTAAACTCCTTTGGAGACCTAAGGCAGACTCTTACAGAGGTAAGCTGAACTCAGAGAAATCCATCTTTATGTCAAGAAAGTCCCCAGTCATGAAACTTCAGAATTTGATGGTACTTAGGAAAAGCTAGGAGAAAATTCAGCTCCTGTTGGAATCAGTGCAGTCAGTGCAATGTGCCAAAATCTCTTAAAGCTCTGGATAGTTTTTAAAAAAAAGGTGAATGCATCTCTGATCTCTTTCACACAGCCCCATGGATATGACTGAGACATTCATAGCTGCAAGTTATTTGCTCCTGTCTTCCTCAACATGCAGCAGATTGTCTGGGGTATATTCACAGAAGGAAATCCTAGGAGAGGTGGCCGAGACACAAATTGAAGGCTTCTACTCTGCACCCCTGCAGCTCTGGGACCATGAAAATCTTGAAACAGCAGTTCCTGGTCACTGACTGATAGTTTGCTGTCTGCCTGCAGCTAGCTGAGTGAGGTGACTGTCCTGGGATGCAAAATTGCCTGAAGAAATGTCTATTTTGATAGCTGGATGGGGTGCAAGAGAGTGCTGGAGAAATTATCTTTAAGAAGAGAGCAGCAAGCAGTCAGCATGTAGCTATATTCCTGCCCCCAACAACAGCAAACTCCCAAATTGAACAAACAAACACAAACAAAGCTCAGCAGCTCTTCAGTTCCTTTATAGAATCAGACCCATCCCTGCCTGCCTAGCACAAAGGGGGTTTTTTGGGGAAAAAAAAGGGGAAAATTAATTACACAATTCTTCCTGCTTTCTTTCAGATTACACTGGTGCAGTCTGGGCTTGCAATTTAGAAAGCTGTTTATAGGCAGCTGCTTGGCAAAGAACAGATGTCTTTCTTGTAGTCCAATACATTTAAATATTTAAAGGCCAGCTGCACAGAGCAATGTCCCACAACATTGTCACTGGGACACGGTGACTCATCCACAGCAGGAGGAACAGGAATTGGATTTTCTGCCACAAGATGGGGCTCTGCCTGCCCTCTTTCCCCATATACCCTATTTTATGCTTTGCTTTCTGTCCTGCATGAAACATCACTGTTTCCTTGGTTATAATGTGTCTCCTTTTTTCCCTCTTTCTTTTGCTGTGTTGAAGTACATTAATTTTTCATGGCAAGCACCTTTTCTGTCTTGTCCCCAAACAGACACACTGAACTGGCAAAGTCTCTAGGATCCCCTTGGCTGAGACAGATGAGTTGTACTTATGGAATTAAAGCAAAACCTTAATTGCAGAGGGAAACGATGCTGTAACCAGGCCATCTGTTTCATAGCCTTCTGAAATGGAGAGCATTCTTACAGGTTTTCAGTTTATTATTATTTGTGCATTTTGCTCCTAACAAGCAGAGGATAAGTGACCAGATTCTGACATCTGATGCTCACTGGAGAAACAGGAACAGGCTGAAGTTCACAAAACTGTGCTGAATTCTTTTGCAGGAATGCATAGCAACTTCTTTTTATAGCATAGAAATTATCAGTACTGTGGTTGTGCCCGAGGGCTTTCATCAGCTCTTCTCAACAGCTGGCAGATAAACACACACCCCCATATAAAGGGAATTGGCTCATGCAGGGTCCCACTGCTCTTTTCCCCAGGGGAAGGGATGGCTTTGAATGGGGCTGCTGGTTTCTGTCCCTCAGGTGCCGAATGGGTTGAGTGAATTCCATCCCCGGGCAGTGTGAGCAGATGGCCACACCAGAGCTGCCCTCCAGCCCCTGTCCATATAACTCTGCAAACTGAGGCACCACAACCACTGCAGGAGGTGATCACCCAGACTCAGCACACAGGGAGGGACTCTCTCCCTCCTTTTCAGGTGATGGGATCTCTGGATTGCACTTGTGAGGGTGAGCACACGTAGCTCTGGCACTGCAGGGCGAGCATCTCTCAATGTGGGCAACCACCATGCAGGGACCCTCCTGTCTGAGTGTTCAGAAATGTACCCTGAAAACTGAGCTTCTCCAGTAAGGCAGACCTGGTTCCTCCTAAGACAATATCTTTCCTTCTTGACTTAGCTACAGGAAGGTGATGCTGTTTCTTAGAGCAGTTGTGAGCCTTCTAGAACAGTTTTGCAGACCACCAGCAGCCTGTGAATCATTGGTCAATGAGTGTTACCCTAACTATAAAAAGCAGAGGCCTCCGAATAAGCCCAAATCTCATTTCTTTGCTTTCTTATCATTTTTACTTCTGCTTCTTCTGCTGTTACATACTTGTACTTTTTCTCAGTAAGTACAGAATGCTACACATGTTTTGAAACCACCGAAACACCAGAAGAAAAAGTATTCGCACATTACTAAATTTTCATTAAAATATAAAACAGCCTTCAGCACATTTTAAACTTGGAACCAAAACATATTTATTGGATCAAGTCCAGTCCTCTGTGACCTGAGGTTGCTTCCTCATACAAGCTCATTATAAACTTGTCAAGGCTACTTTAAATGAATTACAACTTTCTCCCCCACCAGTCCAACTAGAACATTGCTGGGATTTGCTGATAAAGGAATCTTCTTATTTTAAAGTTAAAATTTCTTCATAGCCCTGAGAAGTGGGATTTCATGTGCCATGCTTTGCAGAACAAGCCCAAGAAGAATATCAGAGGATTTCCTCAATTTTTTTCACAAAATTACTAGAAAGCAATGAAAAGTGATTAGTCAAGCAGTGGGCTCAGAGGGTGAAAGTGCATTTTTGTGCTGGGTCTGAACGCTGGTTAGAAATTATAAAAAATCTTCTCTGTACAGACAGGACAAAACCCATCAGCAATTCCCATCAATATTTTTTAAAATTCAATTCTCAAGTACTTATGCGAATTAACATGACACAAGAGTAAATAGAAAACACTTTCCCCTCTTACCTTAAACTACAGCTTTTAGAAATTACCTTTCTTTCTCCGGTCACTGTGGGCTTTTGGGGAAACTGTAAGAGAGGCCTATGATGCTGGGGAAAGTTTCATGCTAGGCTTCTTTCTGCTGTGCTCCTTGAGTGCACTGGATTTTTAAAGTGTACTTTTAAGTCTGCTGTCACTGTTTTGTCCTGCTTAAATAGAAGCTGTGAGCTTTTTCTCATTGAATATTTCTTTCTGGGAAACTCATGGCAGCCATCTCATGGCTGCGCCTTGTTTGCCTTATTCAGAAAAACTGAATACCAAGGTACATAGGAAGCGGTACCCCACTTCCAGGAATAGGGAAAATTTAAATCAGGTAGCTCAGGAAAGTGGGCAGCTAGGATGGGCTAAAATTTGGGGCTGGATGCACAGAACACTCAGAAGACAAAACATAGACCCTGTCTACACTTCACATGAAGAACTACCTGCTATTCCTCTTGTACATTAGCATCCCTGCTGTGGCTCTGCTATTTACTGGCAATAACAGAGGACAGGCAGCAAAAGGCCAGTGCAGCCCATGCCTGGGATGCCAGGAAAGCTGCTAGGCTTGCCCTCCACCAGCTGTGCCATTTGCACACATTCAGACAGCTTTACACAGCCACTGGTCTTTTCTCTTTGGTCAAGAAATATCAGTGGTTTGTTCCACACTAAAATGTCCCCTCAGGGATCCCAAAAGCTTCTGGTGAGGAAAACATTTTTATGCCTTTTTTCCTCCAGCCTGCACTTTTTCCTCTCACTAGAATTTGTTTATTCCCTTAGTACTCACACTTCTGCACAGCCATTCCCAGACTAGTTGTCATTAATTTTTGGGTTTAGGCACTGTCTCTTAATGAAGATAAATGACCCAGCAGTCTGTAATACAAAGCCATTTGCACAGTAGCAAATGGTGGGTCAGGCTGGTGGGTCTGCATCCAGTTCAAAGCATCCAACCAGATGTTCCCACCATACGTACTGTCATCAGGATTGTCACTAATCACCAGCCTCGTTAGTAGCTTCTCTAAACCCAAGCCAAGAACCAATGGGCCACAGAAGGCAAATTTCCCCTAGAGATTATTTTTGCCAACATGGTTTAAAAATGCATTTAGCCAGGGGAGTGTAGGAAACAGCTGCTTGTGCTATTCAGTGTGTGAAAAGATGGCAGCAGTGCTGGAGGACATATCAGTGTTTGTGCTTTCAGAAAGAAGTGTCATATGCATTTCAGCAGGGCAGAAAGGAGGTTGGGGAACAGGGCTTCCTTTTTTTCCAGGTGACAGTGATGGCCCAACCACCATGAGGGCAGCTGCTGCCTTTGTAACAAAGTTCTCTTGACATATAAAGATTGAAAGGAAAAGCACACCAAAACCAAAACCCCCTAGGAATTTCAGATGAACAACGGCTGGATTTTTTTTTTTCTTTACATTAACATTTTTCATGTAGTTGGAAAGTTGTCATGTAGTTCTCAACAAAATGCAGCACAAACATTTTAATTCTGTCTCCTACCTATGTCTCATACAGTTCTACTGAAGTTTTAGAGACTAAATACACTCAATATCTTCAGCCAACAGGACAATCTCATCGCAAAGAATTAGTGAAACAGCAGCAAGGGAGCTCATAAAGGTTAAGTTTCAAGGAATTTTATCTCTAGACAATTGTGCCAACTTGGTTTTTACATCCTCTCCTTCTCATATATTCTCACTATTCTGCTTTGTTGTACCGATCTCTTTTTTCTCTATTATTCCCTTTTTGAATAATACTGAAATGAGGTCTTTTCTTCCCTTCCAATCTCTTCTAAATAGAAGCAAACCTTATAATCAAAGAAGTGCAAATCTAGTTTTCCTCCCAATGATGACAGAGTGGATTTGAAACTTAAAATATAACCGTTTGTATCTTTCTGGCTAAATGATCTGATAAAAAAGGAGCTTTGTGCCTTCCCTTGGAGGGCTGGTCTTTTGTACAAATGCAAACCAGTAAACCTGCATGTGGTATATGGTGCTGTATATTTCTGTATGACTTCCTGCACTCTTCCTTTTACATAATCTGTATGTAAAAATATTAGTAAGATGGAGGGTTAGCAGCGTGCATTGTTATTCGAGGTAAATAAGGAAAGTACACAAGTCATTATCATTAGTGGTTCATAATACAGCAATCAAAACATGATTGCAGCTTAGGCCTAACTCTTAGCTGACTAAGCAGGGCCACTACAGCAGGACTGTGGAGAAATGCTCTATGACAAGAGGTTTGTAATGATTTACAGGGTGCTCCTTAATTGCACAATCTGCTGTTTGTTTCAGTTAATTGAGTTCCCCTTCCACTAATTACTCTTTGCAGCTCTTTATGCCACTGTACCACAAGCTTAACTTTTCATACAGCTACCTTAGCTCAGTTACCTCCCAGGACTTTTCTGCCTCATTGAATTGGTGTTGCCTCTGGAGTAGTTCACCAGGAATGATGAATTTACTTCCTATATGAATTCCCTATACAGTGTGTGTGTGTGTATATATATATATTCCCTATATATTTTCTTTAAAGAGTGTGACAGGGTACAAAGGGGGATAAGGCTGATTTCTTCCAGGTGTACTACATGTGGAGTCTTGATCTTTACCCCAGAAATCACTGCTACACCCACATCCAGGATACAGTTCAAACCATCACCTGCCGTATCCTCAAATTCTTAATGTCTATTTCTGTCACAGAGGAAAAAACGGCCTATGTTTAATGGAATTTGAAATTGCTAAGGAAAAATCTGTGTATGTGACTATAAAACTAAGCAAGTAATACATCATGAGCATGCAAAAATGAATATGCAAGCAGAAAAGGATGAACGGAAGGGATGGTGGCTGTCTCACTCACTGCTGCAATCTGCACAGAAACTTGTATTTCTTCCATCACTCATGAAATGTTAACTGCTCTTCATTGTCTGCTGCTATTTACTTTTAAACTGGTTTGTTGTTGGTTTATGTTAACCAATATTTTATATATAAAAAAACCATTGTTTTAATTTGGATGTTTATGAAAGTCTTTTCTGAACTATGGGAAGTTGGAAAGTCTTCCTCGGTGCTTGTTTGCACATATATAGAGGCACTTAATTTTCCATGATCCTTTCAGTCTGAAAAAAAAAAGTAATTGAGAATTTGTCTATAAAGTCCTTTTCCTCCACACACACTTGTATTAGTTGTGAATGATTACTAGGCCCATTTTTTTTTTTATGTTTCTGCTTTTAGCATTGCCAGATGCTTACTAGTAATGATGATTCATATGTTTCCTACACATTGATATTTCTGGTGCTTCCGCTTCTAAGATAAGCAGATGGAGGGTGGCTGAATTTCACCAAGCTGTGTATTACAAACAGGTAGGATGCAAATAAGCAAATATGAAGCAATGTGCTGAGCTGACCCTTATTTTCAGCTCTCTTGCCACCACAGACCAAATATCAATAACGTGTGTTTTATGTCAGTGCCTTCTTGCCTTTTTCAGCCTTCAACAATCAGGCAGTGGAGTCTCAATACTCTGCTGGGATTTTACTCTGTTTAGACACAATTAATTCTCAGCATCTCTTCTCATTTGCTTTGTTTTCTAATGAAATCAAGCAAGGATTAAAAGTTCTAGACAAAGTCACCCATTCAAGATGTAGATCATCTGGATTACAGTGAGGTGCAGAACAGCTGCCATTTTGATTTGAAATTTCCAAATTCAATATTGGGAAGTAATAATTGTATATAGTTGTGCAAAAAGAGTGCAAAATGAAAGAGAAAAACACCTTTGGTTTGCCAGCCTGAGAGGTTGATTTCAAATAGCGCAACTATGCCACGTTTCATTTCAAATATGTGGTGGTTTTCAACTTTGATTCAGCCTTTTAATTTTGTTGTAGTTCATGTTTAACTTCTCTCAGAAGCTGCCTGCTACCAACACCTCAGCATGAAAAGCCAATACATTTTATAAATCATTGTAAACTTCTTAAACAACTCCACTCCTCCCCCTCCCCTCCAAATCACTATAAAATGAGAAGAAAAAAGATTAAAGCTTGTCTTTTAAGAGATTTTGAAAATAAGCTTCGACATTGGACATTCTTCATAGGACATTCAGTTTGGTAGCCTGAGGGAACTTGGAAAAGATTTTTGATGCCCTCTACCAAACAGATGAGTCTTTGCCCTGTTGCTGCTAGAAAAGGAAAGAGAAAATACCAAGTAAGAAAAGAAAATTGTCAACAGTGCAGTGTAACTTCTGGAGAGGTTAACTTTGGCATTTTTTGGTTCTTATGAAGGGGACTTCAGTGGTGTTGCAAAAAAAAACTTGAATGTAAAAGAAGAAAAATAAAAATTGCATCAGATTCTTTTCCAGTAAGTTTAATTTCCTAATTATTTGTAGGGTCATTCCTGAGAGCTGCCAAGGTGTGACTCATTTTTATTAAACACTGTGCCATCCAACACTGTTCATCAATATCTTTCAACCATTCATTCCTCTCAGCCAGTGTCCCTTTTAAGAAGAGCTCACAGTACTGGATTCAATTGCTTCAGCTCTAGTGAAAAGCTCACATCAAATATGCTGAAGAGTATGTAACCTTTATCACAGAGCTAGTTAGGGACCAGGATGAGTCCCTCCCCATAGAAGTAAGTGGTCCTGTTGAGCCTTGGAGGATAGTTTAACCTACAGATCCATACTGAGTCAATATCCAAAGACTGCTACTAGGGCCACGTCTTTTGAACTTATTACCTTTCAGAGAAGCCTTTAAAAAAGGAATTTCTGATTCATGTCATTAAAAAGCCCATGTCAATTTTCTTCAAGAAAAACGATTAATGCTAAATAGCTGAGCAAATTCTGTTCTGTAGTTCTAGCTGTGACCCAGAATATTTTACATCCTACTCTGTTCTTCTGTAATATCTGCATCAAAAATAAATAAATACAGATAAATCCTGCTCCAGTAATTCCTCTAATTCCTGTCATGGCTGATGTTTTCTTTTTCTAGATTGAGGGCTAGAGGACGGTGTGGAGGCCTGTTGCTAATCCTTTTGATTCATTATGGACAAAAAAAGAATTTTCTAAATTTAACAGGATTTATTGTTATTCTTTCTATAAAAGCAATGGAAAGAGAGAGAGGAACTACGCAATGGGTAGTTCAAGAATACTAAGGCTGATTTGGCACTGTTCATTAAGGCTGTTGCATTATAAATGATCATGAAATGCACTATTTAGAATTCTAACTACCCCGGTAAAGGCGGCACATTTATTTTTAGAGAACTGTTAGGAACAATTGCTTGGTTTTCCTTTTAAAGAGCGTCAGCCGCAAGTGGAAATTAGCTGGTGTGTAAACACAGTTGGGAGGTAAATGTGTCTGTGTTAGAGCAAATGAGCTGCGTTGTGTGGCAGGCAAATATCAGCCAACAAACTGTTCTATTCTCAGCTTCAGCAAATCCTGCAGGAAATGCTCTGCTAGCTGGTGTGGTCAGACCAAAACCGAATCTTCATCGTGGTCGTCTTGTGGTTGTACCTTCACCATCAAAACCACAGCAAACACAGTAACTATTCTGCCCAGCAGTGGCACTGGTTGGAATAGTCTGCAGATGAAAAAGCTGAAGACCAAAGGCTTCATTTCAAGAGGGAACATCATCCAGGAGGTCTTCAAGAACACCTGCTGCTGCTGACGTGATAAGGAAGTTCAAGTGCTTACACTGGAACTGTTCTCTGAGGAACAAAACACAGTGGGTAGATTACTTGCCTATGCAGACTAGAATTAATTTTGAATTGTTATCACTTAATCATTTATAAAGTTAGCTTGGGCTCATTTCCAGTGTCTTTCCTTAATTCTCCCCTTTGTTTAAATTAGGAAATAGTATGTACTTTGCTTCTGCACAGACGTGTTCTGGATCACCACACGTTTTCATAACAGCCTCTCTCCAGCTTCAAGGAGGTCTTCTTTCAGGTGCTCTTGATTGTACACAGTATTTATGGAGACTTCCTACTCTTTTTGATGCATTTTTTTTTTAATCCATGCTCCTCTTGATGAATTTACGGAACCCCAAAATTTTACAGATAAATGCTTTACTAAAGAAGGGTATCCTAAGACTAATTGCAGATTTGGATAAGGTGCACAAAGTCATTTACCATTGAGACCATTGTTTTTTCCTCAAGGTTTTCTGAAGTGTATTCTACCTTAGAAAAGAAATCACTTTAACTGGGATGTAAATGCATATCCAAATATGCAAAATTATTCTGTATTTTGCATAGCTGTGGGGCTGTGCTATGTGGAGGCCATTTAAAAAAACTTACAATGAACATCAGGAGATATTTTAAAATAGTAAAGCTGTTTTGTTTATTTAACCATCTCCCAAGTGAACAGGACAGGGAAAATTGAGTCAGGGAAGCAAAATTTCACCTCTGAAGAAAACCAAACTCAAGTTGCTATTTTAAAAAATCCACCCTAAACCTGAAAAATGGAAATCACAGATCTTCCCGCATACTGGTCACACTAAAATATATTCTGTCAGGGCCCACTGAAAAGGCTCAAAATGAAAATCATAAAATATTCATTTAGATGTTGACTTCAAAAAAAAGACGTGACTAAAATTGGCTTAATGTTTAAATACAAAGGCACTTCAAATTGAAACACTTTTTTCTTCCTTTAATGAGTGTCAAAGTAATTTTTTGGACAACATTGGCCCATTTTCAGCTTAAAAATTCAGAATATCCAGAATAACTCTTCTGTCAAAAGTACAGTTACAATAAAACTGCATTTTAAAAAGAAAGAGAGGAAATTCTTTAAAGAGAAAATTTTTGAGAGAAAATTCTTAACCATGTCATGTCATGTCATGTCATGTCATGTCATGTCATGTCACGTCATGTCACCTGACTCTTAATAGTGAAACAATCTGGACAAACATATTTTAGAGACAAAATGATATGGAAATTTATTCATGAATGTCAGAAATATCTAGTGTGAAATATGGTCTGAAGTATCACTTTGTCTTATGGGAATGTGGTAAGGATGAACATGTTGCAGGGATGTTCAGATGGTCTTTTGATGAGGAGACTGATAAATAGATCAGCCAAATGCAAGAGTGGAGTTCTGTGGTCTACGAGCCATTTGTGATGTACAGGTACATCTGAGACACCCTTTTCAGCACCTGAAGAAATGCCACTTCATACATGTGAATGCAGTCCATGGAAGACACATGTATGCACTAAATCCTCATTTCCAGAGAGCTTTGGTAGGACCTGTGAGTTTAAAAGCAGTTAAAAATCTCTACAATTAGCTGCTGAGAAAAGTTTCCAACTGGAGAGTCTTGAAGCGTGATTTTTTTCCCCACTAATGCTTTTTGAAGCCACTTCCCTTACTGAGGTGTGAACTGCTCTTTTCTTTTATAAACACAAATATCCTGTTCACAGCTCTGCCAGTTACAGCATTCCCTGTGCGTTTTGTTTTTCCTGTAACTGAAGATAAATTTTAATTACTTTTGGAAACTTTGCTGCCATTTCTCTGCCAGAAGGGTCTGAAGGGAACAGGTCACCCCTCAGCTGCTTAGCTGGCAGAGACTCACCAGCATTACCAACTAGGTAGGGTAAAACTGTCCCCCCTCACCATGGTTTGTTTTTGGCACCCTTGCTTGGCAGAATCCTTCTCTTCTACCCTCAGGTTTTTCCACACTGAAAAAAGGGATACCTGCAACCACATGGATATCTGGAAGACAAATCTCTGAGAGTGATCCCAAGGCTGTGTTTCAATTTTACAGCCGTGCAGCTGGAGAGGGCTGCACTCTAACACATCCCCTCTGCTCATCCTGCAGTGCAGCACACAGCCCCTCTGATTAATACAAAGCACCAGGAAAACATAGCTGGCTGCCTTAACCCTCTGTGAAGGTCTGCTACAGAGTCAAGGGGCCTTCATGGAACTTTTAATTCCCCCAGAAGTTGTCATTTTTTCCCTCATTAGGATTACCCATATGTGCTTTTAATAAGGCCCTCCAGAGCTTCATAGGGAAGACTTACTGCTGATTAGAGAGTGATGCTTGCCCAGATTTCTCTTTTTTCTGTTCCTTAGAGGCTCAGTTGGAGGGAGAATGTCTTTTTGCCGAGTCTGCTGTTGCAAAATGAATTAGAAATTATGAGATTGGAATTTTCTAGCTATGAAATTTCCAACAAGTTTGCAGGGGCCGAAAAAGATGTATGATAAGAACAACAGTAATATTAATAGTACTAATAATAATAATAATAGAATTAGAACATGCAAAACAAGTAATGCACAATGCAATTACCACTCGCTGTCTGACGCCCTCACAGTCTCTGACCAGTGATCCCTTGCCATTTTTCCCCCAGTTTATATAATGAGCATGACAGGCAGGCTTGCCTAGCAGGGGTTAAGGGAACCTGCCAATTCTTTCAAGCCACGACAGGTGCAGAAGTATAGGGAAGATGATGGAGAAATTAACAAGTGGAGAAATCACTGCCTGAGATGCCCTGGATCTGAGTTAGCAACCATTCAAGCCCATGTATGTTTAGTTGAACAAGTTTCTGCTGCATTTGGAGACATGATTCGGTGGTGGACTTGGTAGTGTTGGGTCAATGGTTGGACTCAATGAAATTAAAGGTCTTTCCCTAAATCATTCTATGATTCTGCCTGAGAGTCACTTGCATTGGAGGTGGCTGCCATCCAGCTTGTGGCTCAGAGGGAAGCACTTTGCCTTTCCCATGTCAGTAATTCTTCTTAAATCTCAGGGGAATATGGGATATACAGCACGGCATGCTGTGTTTTCTGCCCAAGGAAAAGAGTGGCCAAATTTGTGGAGGTTGATTTATGGGAGGTTTTGCCACAAGGCACAAGCCTCACATGTGAGACAAAGGTGAAGGCTCTGGACAAATCTGGTCTTAGTTTGCATCTTGATCTGAGTCTCTGCTGTTCTACACTTGGAGAAACTTGATGTTTCTGGTCCAGCAAAAGGATCAGAGCTGCTCTATAACTATCAAGAAAATTGTTGGTGAAGCATTGTCTGACACTTCCTCCATGCAAGAGGGGTCAGCTGCAGCTATAGTGAGAAAAACATCTACTAATAGCGAAGAAAGTAAAAAAAAAGAAACAACTGGGCAATGAGTTTTTACCAAAGAAAGTAGAAAAATGTCTTTTTAGTTCAAGTTTCTTGCAGGCTGAGTAATAAAGAATGTATTTATAAACCACAGATCTTTCCCTCCTTTGGAGAATTAATCCCTCCCTACCAGGAAATCTCCAGCAGGTTCAAGCAGCAGATGCCCAAGCCAGCCCTGAACACAGCAACTGATGAGCAGCCCTCACTATAACGCACAAATCTGAGTGGGAAAAGTGAGCAGCTGCCAAGGAAAACAGCCTGGAGGAAGGGGGAATGCACGGGTGTTCACAACACCTGAATCGTGGGCTCAAGGAGCAAAACTTCTTCCAAGCTTTTTGTTTTCTAATTTCAGGAACAGATTTATGAAGGAGGCTAAAAGAGTCCTGGGCCCTAAAGGCACTGGATGTAAAACACGTTTATTCTTGTGTCACAGCTATGTAGCAACACAGTCTTATTTAATACAGACCAGACTTCCTTTTTTCACCATGGCTTTTTCTTTCTTCCTTCTTCAGTCTTGAGGAAGAATTGCATTTATTCTATGAGTTTCTTCACCTCTGCTCATGTTTTTTTCTATTTCATTTTATTTCTCTCTTTTTTTTTTTACCAGACTATATTACAGAGTTTTCCTTCTTTATAGTTATTCTCTCTCAATTGCCTTAACAGTTCTTGCTATAGTTTCATGTATATTTTATCATAAAATATATAGGCCACTCATATACAGAAGAGAGGTATATATGTCTGTAAATACAACACTATGAATTGAAAATGCAATTATGAGCAAAATAATGAAGATTTTTCTCTTTCAAGTAAATCTTAATTTTGAGGGGTTTTTTTGTCATGGAAATGAAGCATCTTCAGGCTCATATCTCTTTCAGTGGGATGCACTGAAATTCCTTTTGTTTGGTTGGTTCCTTAATCTTTGTGCCAAGTTTTCCTGACATGCTTCCTTCTCTAAAGAAGTCTGTTCAGACTGAATATACCATAAGCAAGGTTGTGCCCCTATTTTATGGTACATATAGATATTGAGAAAATGGTGTTTTCAATAATTCAAAGGAGTCACTAGAATACAATACTTGGATGTGTCATAATCTGTTAAAATATTTTTAATCAGTATTACATTTTTATGAAAACTTCCTTTGCATCTCCTTTCACATCCATATTTCCCCTTAGTGTTGTATTTGCCATTTCATTTCTTAGTCTTTCCTGAATAAGTCATGCCAAAAGAAACGTGGAAACCTTCCAATCAAGGGAGAATGACATGAAAGGAGGAACAGGTGGGCTGACAAATCTGCTGCTGTATCAGTGATAAGCTTACAGTACCATACAGCCTTGGGAATGTCAGGAGATGTTCACTGGGAGGTGCTCCTGGGAAGAGCCACACAAAGGAGGTGGGAAAATGCTGGAAGGAATGTAGCCTCCCTTCTTTCTGTTGTGCCCCTTGGTCCAAAACATGAGACTATTGTTGTATAACATGGTTGTGGTGTGGGTGAAGTTTGTTTTCAGTCTTCCTTGAAGACACACCTCTGTGGAATAAATTGTTTTATCTTCAGATCCTCAATTCTGTCTGAGAACTTGTTAGACTTATGTTTTAATATACTTGAATACAATATATTTCAATACAAAAATACAGCCATAGTCCTTTGCAGGCTGTGGTTTTATTCATAAGTCTTATTGACATCTTGTGGACCAAGCAGCTCTTTATTTTTGACCTTTTACCATGAATTACTTTGATTCAGCCAGACTTCTATATGTTACAAGCAAATAAACAAACAAACAAACAAATCAGGCCATTCCTTCACAGACAGAACAGCTCATAATTCCAGGGGACAGGTGGTGCTGCTGCTATAAACGTCTCCAACACACAAAGGAATATTCCTTACTTTTGCCATTATTGCTGAAACAATTGCCTCCTATGTTGGAATAGTTAACAAGCCTGCTGGAAGGTGTTAGTTTTGATTACAGTGTGACATGACTGATCTATTGTGACAGCAGCTAAAACTAAATGTCCAATTAACCTTCAAAGTCAGTTTGTGGCTCAGCAGTATTTGTTTTTTCACTCTGCAGAGAGCCTTTTCACATCTCTCACACATTGTAATGTGCTACTGGGTGTCCAACTTCATAAAAGCTACTCCAGACTAACGTGACTGATCAGCAAGATCATTTGTCGTCTGTACTAGGGCTGAGCCCTCCTTATCCATTCTTAGTTATCAGAGTGTTGTCTTGTCCATGAACTTGAGAAATGTCCTAGTTTTTACTGGAGTTCTTGCTGATTACAAGAAGCCATCAGGCTTTGACCTGACGGGGTGAGGTCTGCTGTCTTTGGCAGGGAGGTGATCCAAAGGGCATGCTGTCCCCTCATCCCATGGAAGTGGTCCCATGACCAAGTCCCATAGGATCAGACTTTGAACACATCCTAGATCCAGACTGGATACCAATATGCAAAATCAAAGATGTTTTGGCCCCAAAAAGCAATCATGGTGATGAGTTTGTATGGCAACTATCTTCAGTGCTTCCATGTCCAGGTGATTACAAATCCTGTCTTGTTAGGCAGGTCCTGATCCCCAAAGTGTGTCCTCTGAGATAATAAAACCCTTGCCAAAGATTCATGTCTAAAAGGATACTCCTCTGTTCAAGGCAGAGATTTTTGGAGGGAAAATAACATTTTGGAAGAGATTTCTTTTTTCTGCCACAGGTTTTATTTAATAAAGTACTACAGAGAATTGAGAAATGGATCGTATAACAGCCCTGGATAAATCTTTTACAGCTGGAGTCATCAATAGGTCCACTTTCATGTACAGTCAGAAGTAGACTTTGCCAGGGGACAACAAAATTCAACACATTTCATCCAGTCACCAGATGCTAGACATCAGCCTTTTAGAAGTGACTGGAAGCAATTGAGCAGTCAAGGCTGTGAAGCTTTAATTTGACAGGTTTTGATATAAGATGCATTCTGAAGGAAGTTCAAATGCCCCAGTGCTTTTTGTACACAAAGAAGCACGTTGGCGTGGCACCATGGTTAGAATTTTCACCTTGTTTAGATGGACATAGACAAGTGTCTTGGGAAACAGCATAATACCATTAAAGTCTGTCTGCAGGTGATTTACCTATCAACATTGCAAAATTTTGACATTGCCTTTTTTGAACTCTGGGGAAGAAATCTGTAGAACCAAGTACATCTTGTCAGAAGATCCTCATTTCTAGCTGCTTTTACACTTTTTTTCCTGGTTTTGGTCTATTTTGTCAAGAGCAAGCTCAGGAAAGCAAAGCTGATCAACTGCTTGCTAAATCACCTCTATCGTTCAGTCTATTTTAATTCATACACTGGTACTGCACACACAGATTTACACTTTGAATAATCTGTTCTCATATTCTGGATGACACAAAGATACTCCAGAGGTTGCAAAAAGGAAAGAGCTGAGGGAGCTCATTTCTCCTGTGGCTTAAGTACAAGATTCAATCATCAAACTCTTTCTTCATTAACATTCTAAATTGTGAAATCCTGTACATTACAGATTATTTTTCATCTGAACCTCCTAAGAAAAATACTGGGGTTTTTTTAATTGTAATCCTGCATGAATATGCCTAAACTGCTGGCAGTGTCATCGTTCTTAAAAAATTTCAGCTATATTTCTTAATGGTCTTGATGCCTCTCTCAAAGGTCTATGGCACCCAGGGTTTCCTCTCACTGTCACTGGTATTTCTGACATTCAAAGTGATTCCTTGTGCTGTCTGTTTTTTTAACAGCTTGCCTCAAAGCTTGCTCATGTCTTCACTGAAGACACTGGTACCAGACAACGAGATCAAGGAACCAGAAGTGGAAAAAACAAATGTAGTCTGCCATAAAAAGGGCTGAGATGGTTCCAGCCACTTCTGTAACATTATTCGTTAGAATTCTGACGTTCTGAAGAGTTCAGGTCCTTCAAGTCATGTCCAATAATGGGACTGTTCCTTCCACCTTCTGCATAAACACATGTTGATGTTTAAGGGATTAACACATTAATATTTGATGGGTGAAGATGCAACTGTTCAGAACCAGACTTAGACTTCAGTGGGAAATTCTTTTGGTTTAAGTGTCATGATGGCATCATGGAAATGTTGCTGAAATAAATGTAAATTATTTCATCTTCTGCCATGAGGATCATCTTTTTCCCCTATTGTCACACTATGGACTTTCAATTTTGGAAAGATTAGACGTTACCAGAGTCTAAGATAGCACCAGGGTCACATAAACACAAAATTGGTCTTATTAATGAAGTTTCAAACCCAAAATACAGTTGAACCTTTAAGCTTTTGTTCTGGGTGTTAAAAGACCTCCATACGGAGCAGAAAAATCATTATTTTCTGTAACTATAAGTCCTGCTAACATTATTTCAATCATCCAGCTGCTACCCCATAATTGTTTATTGACTCCCATAATTTAATCCTCCCAAGGTACACCTGCTCTATCATTACCTGAACTTCTTGCATGTTTAAATTGAAAATTGTATAAATCCCTGCACAGATAGTGAAAAAGATAAGGAGGGCTACTTGTGAGGAAGAATTTTGCTAATGACTGTTCCTTACTGTAAGAAGTATATGTTCTACCTCAAAAAAGGTACATTGCCATCTCATTATGATGCACAACCAGTAAATCTGATTAAAAAGGAGTAAAAAAACTAAAAAATCGAGCACTTTTCTCCCAGATTTGTGAATATTTCAAAAACTCTCCCTTCCCACTTCCCCATTTACCTGTAGATGAATAACGACCTCACTTGGTATTTATTTCTTTCCCATAATTATCACTGGTGTGGTTTTAGCCCCTAAACCTTTGCTTCTTTTCCATGACTGACTTCCTTTTCTTTTTTCCAAAGAGGCCAAAAAAGGACAAGTAATGAACTGAGAATGCAAACCTGGGGCTAATTAATGAAGCCTGTGCACCACAAGCCTGCATTCCCATCACTCCCCATCAGTTGTTTGAACACAACCAGTAAGCAAAGACTGTGCTTCTGTGAGTCAGAAGCAAATGTCACCTGAGATGTTGGTCCATAACCATGCTAGTGAACACATTTGTTCATTATTCCCAGACCACTTCATGCAGAGTGACTTCAGAGGTCACTGCCACCCCTCCCCTGCTCTACATTTATTTCTGTCACCTTTTAAGGCTGGTTGAGAAGACCCTCAGTTAGCATAGACTAGGCATGCCAATCACAATGAGAAATATATTGCAGCTGTACCTACATCTCGTTTTGTTTTTAAATACATATAATTTAACTGCCTTTAGCAAATGCAACCCCCTGTGGCTTCAATTTCCCACAGTGCTCCAGATTCTAAATTCAACAGTGTGGGAGACCCTGCTGGTCCACTCACTTCTAAACCAGCTGCAAATGTGAAAAATAGAGAGGGCTTCAAACTTTATTTCATTCCATGTATTCAGGTGCAACCCTTTCCTGGGCCTTCTGAAACTATACAGGACACCAAATGAGGGAATGGGGAGAGGCGGGGAGATGAGGCCTAATTGTGATGTTCAACTAACAAATAATCCTCTCTTACAAATTTTCACTTACATAGGAGACAAAAAATAATAAATTTGACAGCTCTTGCTCACTCCTCTCACAGGAGGTTGCTTGGCAACCCCGGAATGTGGGAGAGGGGAAGCTGTGGGAGTCAGGCATGGGAAGAGGAGTGGGCCTGGCACTTCTCTGGGTGCTGAGAAAGCTCATGGAGGATCCACACTACTATAGATGGTGAGCATAAGACTCACCCTATGGATCCTTTAAAGACCCATGAGACAATTTGTCCTTCTAGCCAAGGCCAAGGACAGTGCCTTGGGCAGCAGAAGAAATGTGGTTCAACTCACAACTTAATGGTTTAAGAGACTTCCTGCTTGAGAGGGAAAAAGAGAGTTCAGTGAAGGCAGCTGCTTCCCTGAGACATGTTTGTGTATGGTATTGTGGCTGTATAGGAAGAAACTGAAGGAGAGTTAACTCCTGCCTTCTGGCAGTTCAGGTTCAAGTACTACTCGCTGCTCTGTTGTTTCCTCTGCTGTGTCTATGGGCTGTGAGATCCTTCCTTCCTCGGGTCCTCTGAACCTGACACAGCAGCACTGCATGCCCATTCATAGGTCAAGTCATCCATCCCAAAGAAAGCTGCTTTTCAGAGTACTCCAAAGCCTTCTTTTCAATCCCATCACCTTGTTTGGCATTAAAGAAAAGGATTAAAAGAACACATCTAGCATAGCTGCACTGCGGGTCCATACTCATACTTCTGCCCCAAGATCTCATTAGGCCCAAGATAAAGTTTCAGGGTGTTTGGGGTCAGTGTGTATCCAGAGAGCAAACTCAATGAACCTTGTGCTGTGGTAATGCCACAGTTTCAGTATCACTGGATTTGCAGGAGGGTATGAGAAGCTGCCAGCGTGCATGTGGCTGCTGGTGCAAGCAACAACGAGGGGAACACCTGCTGCAATCCACCCAGGATTACTCCACAGGGTGAGGAGCTGGAAATGCACACATGGTCAGAGATTGTGCTTCAAGTGAAGGAGAAATTCAGCTTCTAGCTGGGAACCGGTGGCTTTCTAAAGCACACTGGCATAATCATGCCCAGCACATCTGTCATAATTCATCTCTCCTCTCTTATAAAACCAATCTGTTTTTCAGGCCAATTCCTATTTTCACCACCAAATCTTGACTTTCTATGAGGTGCTGTAAACCACCGAAATGATTCTCAGGTACTATAGTGCATGAAGGATGGGTCCCACTGTGCTGCTGCTCAAAGAACAATGCATCACCTGTCCTAGCTGAAATAAGATAGATTATAACATAGATACTTCTTTCCTCAGCACATATCTTTAGTGCTGCTGACAGCACAGCATCCCACAGAGGAGATAATGTCTACCCACCTGTAGCAACATGCTTTTGTCCTTGACCTTCTGGAATCATATACCTCACCCTCTGCACGTCAAAGTGTCAGGCAAACAGGGTGAGCTTTGTGCTCCAAAAACCCTCCACGCACAGGAGGAGCTGATGAGCATCTCATCTTGGACAGAGTAAGGCACTAAACCACAGACAGTGTCAAAGTCTCAATCAGCTCATGCATGAGGGCAGTGCTCACCTGCTTTTGTCAACGCAGATGCTGTTTTATCAGTGCTTCAGCGGCACTAAAGGGGTTGACAGTCAAACACAGAACTCTGCAGGAGGAAGCCAAAGAGAGCAGGATGATGGCCAGAGGATATATAGTTGCCATCCTCCGTAGGAGAAGATCAGAACTGCCTAAATTCTAAGTATGAATGCTGCCAAGTCCCTGTTTGGGAACTTGGATCATGGTATGGTTTCAGTCCTCCAAGTTCTGATGGACCACCCAAAAGCTGATGCCTATGAATAATACTTGCCCTAGCTGGTCTGACCAGTATGATTGCAAACAGCCCCAATTCCCTTTCTTATGGCCTTCTTTAGAGAGTTTTCCTCCACTGCTGAATCACAGAAATCTGCAAGGACTCATAAGACTCTTTGCCATGTCTCCAGTTCAACAAAAAAAATTACTGCAAATCAGTTTTTCTCTTTATTTTTTTTCCCCACTAAATTTTTTCACTAATCATTTAACATCAGAAAGCTGATTTCTGATGTGGCCTAGCTAGCCTATCCTAATAACAGCCAGCCAACTTCCTGGAAACATTGGTGGTCATGAGACTTGCAATGCCTCTCCTGACTTTAGTGGATTTCTTATGCTTAGAGATTTACAAAACCATTGCAGGTGTTACTTTTCTTCATGTGCCTCCTAAAGGTTATTACAAACATCTTGCTGAAATAATTTCTTTGTATAAAACTGCCTAAGATCATTTTCAATGTCTCTGTTACCCCAGAGTACTCACTGTAATCAGCTATTAAAAGCATTTCTTTCCGCCTTCTCCAAATCTACCTTCTTCCTACATGTTTTCACCATTCAGTAATCCCAGCTGGTTCACATACATGGAAAACCCATTTGTAGTAATTAGACAAAATTACTTACACCTGCTCAGCAACGCACTGCATTTTTATCTGCAGTAAGTGACATTTTCCCAAAAGAGTACATTTTAAATGAAAAAGCATTCCGAGATGTTTTCCTCTCCTTGCCCTCTTCTTCCACCTATATTTTGTGGCCTTTAAATGGGAGTAATTTTTTCAGAGCTAAATCCAAGGGAGTGCAAAGATGACAGGTCCCCAGCTTTTGTGTGAGCACACGTCTGTTAAACTGAGTTTAATGATGAGTGTGGGAGGCACCAGCTATGGCAGTGGGCAAGGCACAATTGCAGCCTTGTAACTTTGAACAGCTGTGTCCTTCAGCACCAGCAGCCCAAACTGGGCAAGCAGGGTTCCTCTCCTGCACGGAGAGGGTATATTTCCCCAGCACTAAAGGTATTTTTCTAGAGCACTAGAAGCTGAAGGTTGCTTAAGCAATATAAGGTCTGAAGTTGCAGGTAGCAAAAAACTTAGAAATCAAATAATATAATAAACCGAATTTCCCAGGTATAGCAGCTAGAATCAAACTATACACAGCCCATTAAATGTTTAGATAAATTTAATAGCCACTAACTTTTTCACTAGAAATTATCAGTTTCCATTAAATCCCATGACAGCTTCCAGAAGAATGATGCTCACACAGACCCTTTAAAATAGGAGCTGAACACATTGTAAACTTTAATGTATTTTTCCCCACAACAAGAACTACAGAGTTGGGAAATACTTCTAGCCCCATTTAATAGATGAGGAACTTCACAGAACAATTCTTTCATTGTCTTCTAAGGTCATATAGGTAACTGGATGCCAAGACAGTAACTAAACTTGGCTCTGATATCCAGTCTCCTACCATAACCATCAGATTAGTCAGTGGCTGATTTGAATGTCTTTTCAGCCATTCCTTTTTAAATAGGCGAGACAGCATCTCTGCAGTATGTCTCCACTGGACTGTGCACAATAAAATCTCCAGCATGTCATGCAATAAATGTCCATAGAAACAATTTCCATCTCTTCCTTTCCTTTCCTTGCAAGTTGTTACAACTCTTCCTATCCCAAGCCAGGAGAACAGGCATGGAAAATCCACACAAGTTCAGTCCTAGGCAGAAAAGTGAATGTGTTTCTGCCCTGACTTTGCATTTCCCACTGTGTCTGTGTTAGAGCCAAATGCTGCTGGCATCAGCTATGGCAGGAGTTGGTGCCCAGGTTGTCAAGGGCAACACAAAAAAGAGTAATCATTTAGGGTTTTTTCTCTTAACCTCTCTCCCATTTCTATCTCAAAAAACAGATAAACAAAACCCCAAACCCATCCTCTAATTAAAAATAACAGAAAGGTATCAGGTTTGTCCAATTTTAATTTACTATTGAAAAACACATAGTGCATTTTGTCCACATTCCCACTAATATGTATATAGCTCTGTTTCCTCTGTCAAGGTTTGATCCATCTCTTTTGTATGCTGTTATAAATGAATCAGCACACAATTTGCTGATTAATCTACTCCAGAAAATGACAATCTGGAGACCAGCAGCAGAGCAACTGCCAGGAAATGCCCTTTGGAGCCAACACAAGATTATTGCAGGCCTTTTTGAAAAGGCTGGTTATGATCTTCTTTTAAAGCCAGACCAGCAAGTCCTCCAGAAAGACCAGATTTTTTCAGAGATTTAAAGGACCTGATCTTCTGATATTAGTCATAATAATTTTGGGATCTTCTTGGTAGAGTGTGTGAAGTTGTTATTGACTTCACTGGGAAATAATGAGCCTTTTTTAGGTCATCTGAGAAATTTGCTTATAATACACTTTTCTCACTTTTTTTTTGTTGTTTTACTTTAATAGATTTGGTGTTTCCCCACAGAGGTGATAGGTGCTACAGAGACAAAGTACATGCCATAAGCATTCAGTACAGAAAACCAATTACAACTCTGTAATATAATAAGCAATAAGGTCCTTAATTATCGTTATTGAACCTTGCAGCTGTAAAAGGTTTTTTTTTCTGCATTTCCTTCAACAGTTTCAAAGTTTTCCTTTGGTATTTCTTTTCTATGTAGCATGTAACAACAAATAATTACAAAACTCTTATTCTGATTTTCAGAAAAAAGAGAAAGAAAAATCCTGAGATGTTATACACAGAAAAAGGGAAATATAAGGAGCCCAAAAATTAATTTTCAAATATTAGGTTCTCTGGGCACAACCCTGATTTGAAAATAGAAGTCAGGTTACTGTGGGGTTGTTAGTGAGAGCTGAATTTGTTTTTATTTTTGCTTGAATTTTTTAATGTTGCTTTTGGGCTCTTTCAGTTGATACCTCTGAGAGCTGAACTGGAATACTCTAAATTTAAAAGAAATGCAATAAAAACAATTTAGCATCCATCCCCTGTGTCTGAATTCATTATTTCCTACTCATAGGAGAAAATAAATTGTTAATATACATATATATGTTTATATTTATATGCATATATACATACATTGTGAGGGTTTCTGTTGGGAACTATTGGGTTGTTTGCTCCAAACATGGATGTTTTATCATGGAAAAAAATTGCACACAATATCCAGGAACAATATTTTAGAGAAAAAGTTAAAAAATAGCTTAAAGAGGGAACATCAGCAAATAATAGACATAATTGTCCCTACTTGACCTGTGCCCTCTCCTTCAGTTGGGTGTGGGTCTTCATCAGACAGTCCAGGTGTACAGGGCAATTCCCATCTCTTAGGACTTTATTTAAATTATGTACCACACATCCTCAGGACTGTTCCTAGGACTAGCAAGTAGGACTTCTTTACTGTACTAGGAATTTAGCTGGGTACAAAAGATTTAAACAGAATTTCTGCCTTTTCTGTTAGCTCCTGGCATGAAGCCAGTGAATCACTGCACCACTGTGCTTCATGAAATAGGGACTTTGCTGTCAAAGTCTGGGACAAAAGATGCATCTTATGACTTAATAAATAGCCAGTGGACTGGGAAATGCTTTTGGCTGTTTATACCGGTAATGATTGCACACGATGCAGATAATGTTTTATGTTTTGCTATCCCCAGTAATGTCTGCAGCACCACAATAATTGTTTCTGTTCCAAAGAATGGAAATAGATAGCTGAGGCCAACCCATGTGGGGAAAGCAGCTGTTGAGCTCCAGTGATCTGAACCCATAGCATTGGCAGCTTTCAAACTCTGTCAGCTGAGGTGACCACGGCATGGGAGTTATTGTACAACCCTTTACTCAGCATTTGTCTGTTTTAAAGACTTTATACTCCCAGAACTCACATATATCTTTTAATTATAGGAACTTCAGCTCACAAGATTGGTCCAGAAAACAGGCAACAGATAAGTATATTGATGCAGTAAAGGCAGGCTGAAGAAACCTAACCAGTCTGCACAAAAGCACATCAATAAGCTAACCCTGTGCACATGTGTATTCCATAATATATATTTCTTCCTAAAGGAGGTTCTATTAAATTTATTAAATTGCTGATAATTTCTAATATTTTATGAGGAAAAACGGAGTATGTTCCTCCATGGCTGAGGAAAATCTAAATGGGGATCTAAAAAGCTCTGAAAGGACTACAGTAAAGCATTTGGTGGTTTAGCCTTGATGGTTAATTTGTTTTGTGATGAGAAGTTTCTTAATAAACAAAGTTGAAAATATCTATGGATTCTTTAGAGCATTCACTATCCAGGTGGTTTAGGAGAACAGCACAACAACACTAAGAGCCTGTAGTCACCCTGTCTATTGTGTGCTGCTGAATGTGCCCTTTTCTTGTACCTGGTTATGCAATCTGGCACTGCTTTCCCAGCACTGTGTTTTAGTTCACCTAAGCAGTGACATTGTGATGTCTGTCTCATGAGAATAACGCACACAAAATAAAGTGCCTTTGGTGTCATCCCTCTCCACATGATATTAGGACACACAGAATGGTAACAGTGGTAGAAAAGTTGTGAACCAATTTACTTTCCTGCTTCATTTGTTATAATCCCACAAGTCTACACGCAATCAAGTATGTAATAATATAACTTGTATAACTCACCACATGTGAACCTAAAAATATTCCATAAATCACACACAAATAAATAAGATAAACCAGTGCCTGGAGGGGGTGGAGTGAGTCGTAAAGAGAGCATTAAGAAAAGGAAATCACATTGGATCTCTTCAGGGTTAGTGTCACAGAAAATGAAAATGTGACCTTTGCTGGAAGACACCACAAAGGCTTAAGGAATCAGAATACCAAATCAAGCACCTTTGAGCAAGAATGGGGCAAGCCAGGGTTACTGTGCTGTGCTCATGCCAGTTTGCTTCCAGGGAAATTGTTCCTCCTCTTCCATCACCTCTTAGTCACACACTGAACCTGAAGACACGTTCCCATTGTTTGGGATGTGACAGAGGAATGATTATCTGCATGTTCTTAAGAAAAACTAAAGCCATTTTCAGTGCAGAGTGTATCACCTTCCTTTGTGTTTCAAAAAAAAATAAAATCCCTTCTAAATGAAGATATTGCTTAATAGATTGAATGATGGGGATGGTGAAGCATCTAGCAGCGTGGTAAACTGCCTCATCACCTCTAACAAATTCAAGACAATATCTAGATGACATTTTTGTGTGATGGATGCATAAAGCCTGTTTTCAATTCTGCACCTAGTAAAACCTCCCAGATGTTCTAGTCTCACTGCTTTTTTTTTAAAGATAATAAAATTGTGAAGAGAGTATAGGAAATAATTCCAGAGATTAATGAGAAATCTTGTGGGCAGACAGTCAACAGGAACAACCTATTTAGTTTGTGAAATGTATGATGGAGAGGCACCTTTTTTACAATAAGTGAACAATTTTGTCAGAAGAAAATACCAGATAATAAAAAGCTCTTTGTCCTGATGGAGAACAACGAATAGCTGCAAACACATTCAGTGGAAATCAAGGTCTAAATATTTATCACTGATGGTGGTAAAATACTGGAATAACTGTAAAAGGACCATGGAGGTTTTCCATTTCTAGATGACTTCAGGAGTGTGGTTGTTGCTGCCAAGGACAGGCACAAGTTCTGGTAGCTTGGGTGAAATGTGTTAAAACTTCTGTGGTCATACTGTATGAGCTAATGGTCCCTCCCGGCTTCAGAGTCTATCAACCTATTAATTAGCAGCTAATTAGCAGCTGGTAGCAATAATAGGCTATTATCTTGTAGCAAATCAGCCAGCAGAGGAATGAGTAATACACACACTGGCACATTATATGACTAACACTCATTTTTAACAGTCTTCTGCTGTTTAGAATGAATTGACATCAGTCCTCTGAGATGCACAGATGAATAAACAGATTTAGCCACATAGTAGAGTTATCCTAACCTTAGGGACCTCCTGTGCCCTTGCTTTGTCTTCAAGTTTTAACACAGTCATAAAGGAAAAAGCTATGCATGGTCTTTCCTTTAGAAAGCTTTGGGGTTCTTTTTGGAAACACAAAATCCATTTTAGTACTTTAAAATTAATTATCATGAAAGGGTATGAGCCATGTAAAAATTTACATTTAAACAAACATTTTAATTTTGCTGTGTTATTTTTTGTAACCTAAAACAATTCTAGGTGTATTGTAACTTTAAAAACTGCATTAAAAATTTGAGTTTCCAAGTTTTCCTTGTAAACATTACCAAAAATAATTTTTTAAGTTTTCTCAAAATTTTTTGGGGCAGAGCACCATATTGTTCTCCCACGCCTGATAACACTTACTTCCTGTTTGCTTTCTTTAATTAAAGTTAGCTTCTTGATACATCCTGTCAATTGTCATCCTGGAAACCTAGGAATTGAGCCAGCAAAAGAAATCTTGTCTTAGGTTGCTCCTAAAATCTACATTCTATACTCTTTCCTTTGTCAAAAGGAAGACAGAAATTTCTCAAAAGAGCCACCCTGAAAACCCATGCTGAGTTATGCTCTGGACAATAAAACAGATTAGTATTGTTAGCGTGTGATTATGTGTAGAAAACACATAATCATGGTATGATTATATGCAGGTGCTTTTACTGAGAGCTCTCTGGAAGTCAGGGGTATACCAACCCAAATCAGACTCCAACCTGGGAGTCAAGATGGACACATTTTATACCCTTTAGTTATATAATCATATTTTAATCATTAAACATATATTGTTCTATTGTGTGCATTGATTTTATCCAAGCACGAATCCCCAGGCCCCCTCCCAACAGCATCCCATGATCATCATTCGCCTCTCATAATTCTTTTTACAATTACTGAGTAATCATTGCATTTAACAATCGTATCATTTATCACTTATTGGTTATACAGGTGCAGTTCTACATGATTTAGTAAAAACAAAGCTTAACACTCTCTTCCAAGGTCTACCAGACCTTAGTCCTTTCTTTTCCACCCTTCTCCCCCTTCTGAATCTATTACCATGATTTTAGAAACATTTTAACCCCATGCTATCAGTATGATCCTTGTAAGAGCAGCCTTTACAAATGCCCACATTAAAAGTCACTTTTTCCATCTGTGGAAAGCAAAGCGAATATTTTCCTCACTGGCAGGAGTAACTCCTCACTCATTAACAGACTGTAAGGCAGATATCCTCCAGAAGCATCAAACTAAATCCACACTACTGATGTACATTCATTAGATCCCAGATTTTTTTTTCTTATATTCTTCATTTATAGTCTAAATATTCCTACCACAAAAGCTAGGATTTATATACACAATAGCCCTGAATTTTGTGCATGGACCAAGCCAGACATCTTGATGTATCTTCATCATCTATTCTGTACAACAACCTTTTTCTATATGAAAAAGGAAAGAAACAATGAAAAGATAAGAAACAAAAGTCATTTGTTCTGGATCCTGGACCTATTGCTTTCTTATAGATATTACAGATAGTACACCTTTGCAATCCTCCTGTTAGTATGAAGAGGAAGAGTGAAAAATAAAACAAAAAAATCCATTACAGAGGCCACAGAAAGACTTTTAAAGGGATTAAAAGACAATAGGAAAAGTCCTGAGCACAAGGAGGTTTGCCTCAGGTCATACAAGGTCTCTGACCTACAGCAATAGTGACAAGGTGGTAATAAAACCTCTTAGGTGGGAAGTGCTTTCTATCTCTCATATTCGTTACCTGGAAGATGTGGTTGAAGTTTATTGCTTTCTCTCATGTAGTCTTAAATACTTAATAACAAAGAACCAGCAGAACGTTATTCTTCATTGAGTGCATATTCTGCATCATTAATGCGCCTTTCCTCGGAATGTTTTGTCTCTCCTATGACTTCAAACTTGCTAGTTCTAGGAGGCTTCACTGTCTCCATGGTTAGACCAAACAGCTTTAGACATTCTGGTGATTGCTTGGCTGCTTGTAGAGATTTCTCAGCTCCTTCCAAGTACATAAGACAGCGAAGAGAACAGGTGGTTGTGTGATCTGCCTGGTGGGTGTTTTACTGGATTTGTCCTATAGACATATACATAATGAAGACTTTGATTTCTTCTTTGCTGTCTGAAAAGAAAAAAATATACATGAGCAACAACAATGCATGGACTTTCACGAATCCATATTCTACTCAGATGTGGAAGGTTCTAATTAAATGCTCCAGGCAGTCCTGTCTGTCTCCCTGTTAATGCTCCTGATGTTTTGCATCTTACAGTGAGAGAGTGAAGGTGAAGTGTGGGAGGAAAAAAGGCAGCTTAGAATGAGGTGTTTCATTTCTCTTAGATAAGGACTGAATAAAGGAAAAGAGAATATTTCAAAACAAAAGAGACGGAAGAAATGAAGAGAGAGATGAAAAGGGAAACATAAGGTGACAGTAGAGAAGTAGAAGTATTATTACTGCACATCCATTTTTAGTACATTTAGTTGCCATCATCAGAGTGATTTAAGGAAGAAGAAAACCAGATTTCTAACTTTAGCTAAGAAAGATTGCCTTGCACTATTGTTAATGCCAATAGAATTCAGTTTTGGTTGTGCTGAAAAATAGTGTGAGGGGAATATAAAGAGTGAAATTCTGAAAAAAACCCACAACATACATTGAAGCTTCACAAAACTAATTGCTGCACAGCATGAAAATCTTGGGCTAGAATATCTAGGAGATAGACTGGAGAGATACCAAATTTGTGAACACAATTACTCCAGGGTGAAAATGTCAGAGCCTATTGCACTAAAATAAAAATTCCATTGGTTATGACAAATAACCACCAATTGAATCAGAAATATTCTATTATCCTACTGTATAAACATTACATTCATTTCATCACTTGAATGTATAATCACTGCTCTTGTTTACATAGCTTGTGTTGGGCAGAATGTGATGATTTTTTTTTTTTTCCAAAACATAAAGCACTACAGACTTATTAAATTCTAGCTATAAACTCTTTCTTGAGGAATAAGAACAAGCTGCTTTGAAAGGCTGAAAGGGCTGTTGGTTCACCCGAAGTGATTTGTAGGGAGGGAGGGAGCATGCACAGAATGTGGTATTGCACAGAGCAGCACCTGCCACTGCAGCTGAGCCAGGGCTGAGTGCTGGCATCACACTAGATCACACCGTGGGGAGGGCTGGGAGCCACCAGGCAGACTTTCCTGCTTCCTCCCCAAATTCCAGGGGTGAGCTCTACCTGAGCAATACCTGAATTACCTCTCTACCTGAGCAATGGCCTTGCTGCCTGTTCCTGAGCCACTGTTTCCCTGGAAGTGTGAACGGCCATTTCTATTTGTGCAAGACTTCATTAATCCCAGCAAATACATCATTTTATTTGTTGCAGCAGTGGCTGGTGGCTGGAAGCTGAGGAGGTTGCTATTTCAAAGTAGGCAACATAAACTTATACAATGAGAGAGAAGGTCTGCACTATTTCTGCCTCTTTCCCAATAACCAGGACAGCCTACGCTTTGGGTGGCATGACAGGGAATAGGCCATTTTCTGGTTTTCAATCATATTATAATTTCATCTGACTCTGATTCACTCCTCTTCTTGTAAAGCAAAAGGTAGTAAAGGAAACAAGAAGAGCTATCCCCAAGGTCAAACTATAAATCCATGACAGACTTTGGAACAGCAAGCAGCCTCCAGCCTGTTGATTTGTGCTCACAAAGCAAGACTGTGCAGGACATTTATATTTTCCTTTCATCACGAGCTTCCTAGAATATTCAGTTTCCTGCCATTGCAGTGCTGTATATCATAACGAAGAGACCTTCTGTGGTTACTGTCAATTTTGTCAAGCATCAACAGCTGTCTGAGCACACATGGATTACCATGACTGAGTGATCTCTCTCAGGAGTGTGGCAGAGGCTACATCTCTGGTATTGAGATACAAGTTCTTTTCCCCCTACTTAGTGTTCTTTCGGTAGACTTTGCAATTAAAAAGTAAAAATAGAGAGATTGACAAGGCGATCATTTATCCAGTTATCTTACATTGTAAAGCCTCATTATTATGTACAGTAAAAACTGAGATTGTTAATATAATTTAATATTCAAGTGGTTTTGCCTTAGGAATATCATGAATTTCCTTTGATCGTGGCAAGTTATGCACCTTTATGTGAACGTTTGCACTAAAATAAATCATGTAGTGCTATGTGAAAGCTATGTAAAATGCAGAGTGTCACATCAACACTGATTTTTAGATAAAGCCATGTTTTCTTGTTACTGCTGGAGCATGGCGGGTGATACACGCCCATTCTCAGTCCTGGCCTGTCATTTACCTGCAGGGCTTGCTCTAAGTCTTGGTGCTCTTAACTCCAGGAAGTGATAATAATGCTAGTGGATCAGGACTTAATGAATTTAGAAGTCCTTTGGAGCCTCTTGGATAACAGAGACCACAGAAGTTCAAAGTGCTGTCACAAAATCCCCTAGTGCCAGCTCCACTGGGGAGATAACCTGAAAACCCTTTTTCCCTGCTCCAGTCTGGTGTAGAGTAAGTGACTGAGCCAGAGCTTTCAAAGGGTGGATTCAGCAGGTGAAAGTACGAGAGAAGACCTTTGCAGTGGGACTGAAGAAAGGAAAGTGCCCTACTAGCTCAGCAGCTTTTGCAGCCTCTTCAAAGAAGGGCAGGAGTCACCTCAGACACATGGATAGGTCCCTATCCATCTGACTGGTGCAGTATCGAGACAGAACTACAAAGTGATGAGCTAGGAAGGGCCTTTGGAAGAGCCAAATAAGAGCAACGAGGTGGAGCTAGAGACTGGCGGCGAAGGCACAAACGTTAGAAAAGGGTTTGCCGCAAACTCTCTCTCCCCTAAAAACAAACAAACAGAAAATAGGGAAAACAAGGAGGCAATCCCCTCTCTCAAAAATTCATGTACACCTTGCCTTGGAGCCTGTCAGTCTGACTGAGGTTACCTGGCTCACCATATTCTTCCAGAGGGCAGATGGCTTCACATGGGCTGTGCACTTTTCCTCATCAGAGCACATAAACCACAGCTTCCCAAGGAAACCTCCTCCTGACAAGGCACAAGGAACTCCCTTCTCCCTCCAGAAGCAGTGGGGGACATGAGCTGTCTGCCCTGCACACAAGAAGCAACTCATCTCCCAGTGACTGGTGAAGGCAGTCAGGTCACCGTACTGGGAAATCTCAGTTGTAAAGCTTCAAAGAGAGTTTCAGCTTTGCTTTATGAGTTGGTTTATGCCATATTATTCCCTGATCATTTACTAGGCTGCGGTATGCTTTTGCTAGAGTTATTCAACAGCTTTATTAATAGATTCCTTGGGTCAGATATTACTTCAATATGTGTAAAACTTGACTAATTCACATGAAAGCAATGACAATAAAGCATCCACCTTATAGCAAATTAGCTGCAATTAGAATCAGGTTTTTTTTTGTTTGTTTGTTCTCTGAAGGGTAGTTAAAACTTTGTGAACAGAGATAAACATTTGTAATGTACCAATAATGTTTTCCTTTTGGGTTTTTTTGCCCCCTAGAAGGCTAATACTTTGAACCCCATTGGAACACAACAATCTCCAACAGAGCACAGTATTGCAGAGTCTAAAAGTAGACAGATCTTTAGCTGAAGCTGCAGGGGATATTTTAAACTGACAAAGGACTTGTACTCAAACGTGCCTAGGGCCCTGGGAGTAGCACAGGATCTTTACTGATCACTAAGGTAAAGGGCCTTTCATTTTGCTCCTCTCCCCTCCAGCAGTAGAGCTATCTCTAATTATAGGCTAGAGACCCAAGGCAGGGCTTTTAGAAGTCTCTTTGGGTCAAATCCACAAAGGAGTTAAGATTTCACAGTCCTAAACTACCTTTTGTCACTTACTGTGAATTGCTCTGGGCTGTCCATCATATAAATAATGGCCTTATTAAACTCTTCACCTGTGGAGTTTGTCACATTCTCAGTTGTGGGCCTCTTTTGATAAATTGGAAAACAGAAACCAGAGTTGTTCTCTGGGTGCAAATCTTCCTGATGGAAAATGTTCCTCACCCCCCTCTCTTTCATACCCAGATGATGGAAAATTGTCTGTAGGTAACTGACTCTGTAGACGAGGGGTGACTGGTGAGCATAGCTTATCTGAGCTTGCTTCCTTGGAGCCAAACTGGGAAGGCAGAGTGGGCTCCAAAGTGGGTGAAAAACTGGCTGAATTGTTCAAATGGTACAACAGTTTGAAGTCTAAAGGATGTGGTGTTTTTTCTCAGGTGTCGTGGGACAATGATATTTCATATGTTCATTAACGACCTGCTTGACAGGAGAGAGCACACCCTCAGCCAAATCCCAGGTGATATTTCATACGTAGACATAGAACACAAGCCACATTTCAAAATCAACAGATAATTAAGGCAGGTAACTTGGAAGCAATAGTTTGACAGCATGGTCTTACCACAAGACACATCTTACATGATTAAAGGCAGGCATTTATTGTAAAGCAACTGTAAGGTGAAGAGTCTCTGTAGGCTGATCAGTCCTATCTTAAAATAAATGTCTAAATGAGAGGAACCTAATTCCATCCACAGAAGAAGGAACTTGATAGGTAGCCCCTATTTTACACTTCAGATTTAGGTAGCTCTGCAGAAGTATTACAAAGATAAATTCCACTGTAATAGCAGTAGAGTTGCTCACAAAAAGGTGAGTAAACCTACCAACCTGTTCTTCCCAAACAAGCAGCAAGTTCTGTCTCCTACATATACTGCTAAAATTAAACATGGCTGAGCTGAATTCTTCTGCATTTACCCTTGATTACACCATTGATCTGATGCTGGTTGCCAAAAAAACTTAATAAGGAACTGAAGTATTTATCACTGAAATTGAGTGAAATGAGCTCACTAGCTTTGTTCCAAACCTGGTTCATAACACACAGGTTCTACTCACTCTAATTTACATTATTTGCATTATTGGCAGCTCTCCCAACAATACTGTATTAGGCTGAGAATTGCAAGTAAGCATGTATTTGTTTTAGTATCACTTAGGCAATTATTCATTGCAAGGAAAGCTTTGCTTTCTCAGTTTAGATATGACTATGGTTTAAATATCCTTTCAAAAAACCACGAAGAATCTATTCCAAGTCGAACTGTGAAATTTACTACTAGGCAGAATTTCAGAGCCAGAAGCTAAGGGTTTGATTCATGAACGTAAGCCAAAAAAGGATGCCTTTATATTGAATCTGTCAAATGTATTCATGCTTGTTAACACCATATAAATCTTAGTTAATAGGTTTTCTAATTCTTGTTTCTTTTTTATTTTTTTATTTAATCCTCTGTCACAGTCTGAAGCCACCACCTGTAAGGAGACAGAAAAGAAAAGTAAATGTAGGAGCTGAGAAATTACCATAAACATTCCTTCTCTTTACATGACCTCAGCATTCAAGGTGACTTTGGACTGACAACTTTTCATTTGGACTCAAAAAGTGAGTTCCCTGGACAAGACAGGCATCTTCTAGAAAATTTTACGAGTGCCTTCATCTTTGCTACCTCCTCCCACAGTATTCCCAAGTGTGGCTTACAGCCATCTCTGAAATGACTGGTCAGAGTTGTGCCCCACAGCCAGGGCTTGATTTGGAAAGCTGCCTGTGCACTGATAATTAACTAAATCAGTAATTCTAGTTTCCCTGATTGTTTGTTTCCCTTTTTCTCCCCCCCTGTACTCTCCCTTCTGTGTAAGCACAATATTATTTAATCAGTAACTAGTTTGCCTTGGTTTTCTTTTTATAATAGATCAGCCTTCCTGAGCAAAGCAGAGGTAACAGATGAATGTACTAATTGGAGATGTCAGGGCATTGGGGATTTCATTAATGACTGAGAAATGGACTCAGAAAAGGACTGAGAAACATCAAACACTTCCTCTCACCTCATTGTGTGCCTTATCTGTGGAAAAATTAACAGCTGGTTAAGCCCTTTCATATTTTAGAACAGATTTTGAGTGGGTACCAAAAGAGGCATCCTGTCAGATAAAGGTACGTAAAAGCTAAGTTTATTTTGTCAAACAAAATATTAGAATAGAACCAAAAACAACCCATGAGAGTGCTTTATTCCATGACTGAATTTTTCTCAGCCAAATATAACTAAAATCTTTCCAGAGAAGAAATCAACACATAAGTTACCTGCAGAAGAATATATTTTAATTCTATAGAAACCTTTCAAAATTCTCTTGACCATCCACATAATGCAGGTAGGAAGAGAGGATTACAGGATTTCATACAACTCTGCTGAAGCAATGAACTGGGAGGCAAGACTTGCGGGTTGGTCTGTGACCTCCACTGCTATCTGACTCTCAGCAGAACACCATTCTCTTCCTAAATCGCCACTCTTCCCTTGGTAACAATGAAAACTTGATTCTCCACTTGAGAATCAAGAAGAAAACTTGATTCTCTCCTTTCTGTAAAATTTTTGGATGTTTGAAGAGGAAAAGCATTGCATAGGCTGGGTCCTTCAAACCTTCAGTGTATAAATCAGGTTCTCTATAACACGTGCTTTATTGGAAAATAAAAACTGATTCACTGAAACAGATTTCTTTTCCTCAAATATATCAGTTGGACAAAAGTTCCCTCAAGTCATATGGAACTTCAGACAAGTGGAAATGAAAGAGGTTGCAGCCACCTTTTCTCACTGCCAGAGCTGCTCCTTTTTATCTCAGTAATGGATCTCAGGTGGTTGCCTGGACAATCAGCTGGCTGAGACAAGCGGGTGGGAGCCCAGAATGAAGCTCCCCTTTGAACAGGGACAGGTCCTGCATCTCCCCGTTGCCAGCTGTGCACATTAACTTGAGTGCCTTGGCATGGTTTGCTCTCACAGAGTTCTGAGCCCTGGGCAGGAGATGAGCTCTGCACAAAGAAAGGCATGGTTGAGTGTGTTTCTGGGTGGAGTGCTCTCTGAAGGATATAATTCTCATTGTGCCAAATTCCTGTCAATTCTTATTAGTAGAATATGTATTTCCACTCTGGGATGTCCAGGAGGTTCTAAGCAGAACCAGTATTCTTTTCTATGCAACATGCTGCATGAATGCCTGTAAATTTAGAGATTTAATGTGAAATTTTTCTCAGGAATGGAGGTTCTATAAAGTTATCTTTAGTTTAGTTTAGACAGTCCTGGAAATGTCATTATCATGAGCACTTCTTTGTCATCAATATGACCTAGTACTATTTATTAACTTGCTATAAAATTAATTGGATAATAAAAACCTATTTTTTTTCCATAAAGGTCTGTTCAAAGTCCAGAAAAAGTTTAGTAACTTCTTCTTTAGTAACATCTTCTAATGTTCTGTTTAGGTCATTTCTAGTTGAAATTACTTCTTGGATGTTGTTTTAACAAAGGGTGATGTTACAAAAAACTAGGTTGCTGTGATTCAACAAGGAGATAAGTTTGCTTCCAGCTTTAAAATAAAATTAGATTTGTTCTCAGAAAGCTACCATTCAAAAAATCCTACGTCCCTGCTAAGATTATTACTGGCCACTTTTGAAGTATCAGCCTTCTCTCCAGAGAACTATTAAATCTTTACCTCAATTATAAAACCTTTTCTCTCTGGGGTAACATAAGAGATTTTGTCCCAAGCTTTGCAGAGATAGCTCTCACAGAATTTCATTTTTCCAAAGGGAAAATTTAGAGATTAACTAATTATTTTCTGCCATGAAATAATAAACATTTTTAAAAGGAAATGTTTTTGAACGGAAAGTAAATTTCCCTGGGGGAAAATTTTAATTTCTAACTTGAGTTTTTCAGTTAAAAGGAAATTGTAATAATATATTTGCCTTCCAAAAATAAAGAAAGAACACATATCCTTTTAAAAAGTTACAGTGTTTAATATAATTCTTTCAAAACTATACCTGTTCACTTACTGCCTGGTTTAATGAGAAAACTAAGATTTTTTTCCACAGAGGTTTTGTTACTGAACTGATTAAATCACATTCTTAAATTCCCTTAGATCTAAACGGTTGAATCATGTTGCCATTGAATAATATTTTTGTTTATAGTGTTGGGGTTTTTTTGCTAGCCTATTTTCTTAGTAATGGTTCCAACTTTCACAGTTAGTTAGTAACGACCACGTTAAGATTTATCTGAATGATTAATATTTGTTTTGATGAGGCTTCTATGAATATTTTTTCTGCTAATCATTACTGAAATTTGTAAAATATTCAACTGAGATAAAGAGAGTAGAAAAAAAGGTCACATATCATTGAACAGTCTATCACCATGGCAAATATCACAAAATAGCCTGTAATTGTGGAAAATCAAATATAAGTGAGCCCATAAAGCTAACTTCTTTCTTTCAATGTGCATTTGGGGAAGAGAAAAAAAAAAAAAAAAAAACAAAAAAACAAAAAAAAAAAACATGAGCTGAAAAATATGTTAATACTGTAATTCAGTGAGGCTAAACTTTATAAGGCACATGATTAAAACTTTTAGGGAGTCTAAGCAAAGCTATGATTTTATCCACAATAATAAAAGTATGTAATAAAAACCACATAAAATAAGAAAACACTAATTTTTGATACACTGGCAAGCCCAGGAGTGTATCTATACGAGTTCCTTTATTAACAATTCAGGCTTCTTTTAGTAGTTCAATAATACATTACGGTTTCAGATGAAAATCATGCTGAAAGAAAAAACATCACTGTAAGCTACAAAATCAATAATTTCTAACACAAATGAGAGAATTACTTTGACTTGCAGCCCTCTTCACCTACCATTCTCAGGGTTAATGGTTATGAGGAGCATCTTTTCAGTTTGCAAATTCCATAAGGCTAAATAAGAGATTAGTACTCAAAAATTAAGCCCCAGCCCACACTGTGCATAGTATCGGGAATTAAAGCACTGAGTTCTTCTCTTCTTTCCCTTTCATGATGCATATATAAACCTCAGAAAAGGAGAGAAAGGTCTCTACTCCTCACTTCAGATATAACTTCATCCTAATTGTGAACTCATACTGTCCTCCTATCAAAAGGGGCTTTCTTCAAAAGAGGTACTCCCAGCCATCTGTTCACAAGGAACACTGCCAGCTGGCAAATTTGGTTGGTTTTGTTGCTTTAATTCGTTTACAAAAACTTCAGATTTCCAAATCTGGCAGCAGATGCAGAGTAACAAATTTGTGTCTGTCAGCCCACTGTTCCCTGATGAGAGGCCTTCCAGCATGCTGATTATACATATGCAGATAATTAGGACCATGGTTAGGATAAGTTAATGGATTGATCTACCTCTGTATCCAGTTAAGGGGCAACCTCAGGACCACAGGGTGTAGCAGACCCTGCCCCATGATCTCCCACTGCCTGACTCTTTCCAGCTGAGCTGGAGAGGCCAGACTCCCCATCTCCTTGGGCACAGCTCGCCTGCTAGAGGCTGTGAAAGGGGAAAGGTACTTCAGCAAGGAAAGGGAGGGTATGCAGCCCTCTTTTCTAGACAGGAAAGGATGGTTGTCAAGTGTAAAGCCCATTTTGAGGCTTTGTTTACTTTTCACGAAGTGCTAAAGGCCCCTGGCACTGTTTTAAGGGCCCATGTGGTTGAACAAAAGAAGCAAACTTTTGAAAGAGTGTGGGAGCCAAATCTTCTTTTACAGGTACCCTTGCCTCTGTGGTGCCAACTCTGTCACACGCAGTGATCCTTATTTCAGACTAATGATGAGTGAGGTCCTTGCTCCAGACTGTTACCCTTGGTGATCCACAATGGTGCTTCAGGGACAGACCTCCTTTCAGACTGAAGGAAATTCTAATGTAGGGTCAGAGCGGCTGCATACAAAGTGAGTCTGTCCTCTGCACTGACAGGGTTCTTGAGAGACCTTCGTGGGAAAATGCAATTGCAAACCCCCAGGCTTCCTCCCCTCTTACCTCTGTTCCACAGAACTGAAGTCCCACAGAGGAGAGACCACCATGTGAGAGAAGTCTGGAAAATAATTTTACCCAACTCTATAAACCTGGCAGGCAGATCCTCAAGTGTACATAGGAAATTTATCACAAGCCACAGAATAAATATTCTTTCTGTACAGCCAAGAGTGGAAAATCCAGCTATGTTATCTTTCACATACACTCAGCCATTCTCTCAACATACAGTTCTAGCAGGAATTTGAGGAATCAAATGTATAGTTGTGTGTATTTTATAATGTGTACATACACACCTGTAGTTGTGCATGTGCATAGAGAGGTCACATCCTGCTGGCTTGGTTTTCCATTTCTCACCAATAACTTTCTAAACCCCTGATCAATTCCATTCAAGTCTGTCAGAAGAAAAGGGATTCCAATGCCCATTCATAAGTAACAGCAAAACTTTGCAGAAAAGCATCTCGCAGGTCTCTGTTTATTCTATAAGCTGTCGGTGAACCAAGTGGTGCAATTTGTGGGGACCCATTCTTTGTTCTGCTCTTGATTAAAGAGTTTCTCATGATCTGGCATTGCTCACTGTCGGACAGCAGGTTCAGTGACCAGAGGTCCCATGGCTTTGTCTAATCTGGTATCCAGCTCAGGTTTGTCAAGCACTGCCTCCTTTAATCTCCGTTCAATTCCTTGTACTTTGAATGGGGAAAAGCAGCATGTGTGAATGATCCATACGGAGTGGTGATTTCACAAATCACGTTGGGTCTCTAAGGAGCAAACCTCTGTGCAGATGAATGAAATGGTTATCACACGATGTGGGCCTCAGAATTGCGTCTGCCTTTTCCCCATGGCATTGGCAGTTTCCAATCAATGCTCCATCTGATGGGCAAGGCCTGACAGAGAAGTACTGTGGGTCCTTCAAAGCTGAGTGCTTCTGGGCAAAGCACTTTTAAAGCTGTGGCACGAGCATAAAAACACAATCTCAGAAGATTCATTGCATGTTAAATGCCCTTCATTAAATATCTACTGCGAGAATTAACTTGCTGTTTCTGATTTTACTCTAGAACAGTGCTAACGCATACATTTGGTGGACACATTGTTCTACACCGTCCTCCATGATCTATTTGGTGGAGGTGGAGTTGTACATGTGCTAACAATCAAGTCGACATGTAAGTACTGCACTGAAATACAATATATTAGCAACGTATTTTAAAGAATTTAAACTATTAGAAGGACTGCAGGGTGATTAGTTGATCAGTTTGCTGAATGATTTAGGAAAATGCCTTCATCAGAGAATTTCTTAACTGAGGACCTGAAATACATCCTTAACTGCATTATTCAACCAGGTCTTCCACAGCGTATTTCCCTGTCTCAAAGTATTAGATACAATGCAGAGTTAATTGAATTTATTAGGCATCACATTAAATTTGTGCTAAAGGACATTGCTGAATCAGGGATTTAATGGACAAACAGTTAAACAAAGGAATCATGTGCATGGCTTGAGCCAGGAAGCAGGAGGCAGGAATCCAGAGTTTTTTCACAGCTCTGCCTTTGGGAAAGTGAGATTAATCTTTATACTTGTAATAGATTTTGAGCTTTCCTTAATATACCTTAGGCATCCCAGATATAATTAGAAATAGCAATCTAATGTCAGTCTTGTACTTATTGTACTTTGCAATTGTGGGATTTAGTTAATTAGTATGTTTCATGTGCTTTGGGGTCCTGGCACGATGAAGGTCGTGTACCTCCTTAGGTAGATGTTTGGAAAAATGTAGGCTGCTATTATTCAAATTAACTTGGTCTTATTAGTCAGTTATAGAGAGCTGAGGAGGACTGAGGCTGAGATAACCACTCCAGCTGTTACTAGAGAGGACAGAGTCAGCATTTTTGCTACCAAAATTACAATAAAAAAAAAAAAAAAAAGAGAGAAAACATTACATATATAAAAGTCCCATTTAAAAGTTAGGACAAGCTGTGCTGAAAACAGTGAGGGGAAGACAGCCAGGTCTTTCTTGTGACAGGTCCTGGGCATAGGTTCTTTGAGAGCCCACTTCCCAACATTTTGGACATGTGTAAGGATTTTCTTTTCTGTTATCTCTCTATCATCTAAAGCATGAAGGCCAACATTCCCACCTTTAGCACAGTGAGTTATTGTGGAAGAATCCCTCTCACATTTTTATGGCCACTTAACTTGAGAGTTCCCTTGTGGCTTCTCAAAGGATGGTGAGAGGAGATATGTTAGGCAGAAAGACACACTGGAGAGACCCTCTTTTCCTCAAAGAAAGCAGTGAAGGACATCTATTGACCTTTCTCTATCCATCAGTGTTTCAAATCTCTTTGTCCTTTGAGTGACTATTTAGTTTTAAAATGAAATGTCATATGCACTTGGTTTGGTTCTGTTCCAAAATTCAGATTTTATGTTAAAACCAACAGCAAAAGCAACCAAAAAGTTAAAAAGGACTTTTAGGAGGACAGAACCATCCATAACATTTGCTTTTCCAGCTTATAGGCAACACTGGTTACAAAGTCAAATACTGGAACAGCTCCACAAGGAAAAAAAAAAGGTAACCAGTCAACACCATTCTCCTCTTCAGGATAAATATCTTTAATGATAATCAAAAGTGTGCAAGAGTTCATATGGGTCCATCTTAACTTTGGTGCAAAAAACAAAGATCACAAGACACAAAATAGATTAGGCAATCAAATATTGATGGGCAAGCAGCAGCAAATTCAATTATTTGATTTTTTTTCTATTTTTTGCTACTTTGAGCCTTGGTCCAGAACAGACTTCTGCATATTAGTAGTCTACTCAAGCTCATCGATTTCTAGATTTTAGGATTGGAATGAGCCATTTTTATCATCCAGTGTGACCTGCAGAACGCAAGCCAGAGAATTCCAGCTGATAATTTCTGCAGTTCCATCAGCTGCTTATTGACTTGATCTTCCAAAACACTGAGCTTTCTGGCCCCAGCTGGGTCAGGCATTTCAAACTGATCCATGGTAAGACGGAGACAAGTTGGCTCCTCACAGCTTAAAACCACCCACAGATATGTCTTACTTGAACAGAGCCTAAATTAGTTTTCTAATAGAGGATTTGATCCTTCCTGGTGGTAGGAAGGTGATTGAAGTGCCAGACCCATAACCAAGGCAGGGGAGAGTGAGCACACACTCACTCACCAAACACTGACAGGATCAGAACACAAACTCTGCTTTTCTTCAAATGTTGCTTTGTTGGGATCTAACTAGGCTTTAACAATGTGCTGATAAATGGAACTGTGGACAGAAATATTCCTAAGACCTAGAGAAGACAATTTGGATGATTCCAAGGACTTTGAAACTCACCAAATCCCCAACCTTCTTATTGTGGAAAGGGGAATTTTAACAAAATTCCATTAAGAGAGAGAAAAACAATTAACTCCAATGCAGAAATAAAACAAAGGTGAAATCTCTCAAGTCAGTGTAGAAGCAAAACACCAGACTCCTGAGGAAGCAGATTCCTTGTTTTCTTTCTTCTCTGTCCTTTTAAATGGGTTTTTATACTCACTTACTCCTCTCTGGGACTGTGCCTCTTGCTTTCTTTGAGCACTTTTACAAAAGCAAGAAAGGAAAAAATACTTGTCATTCTTTAATCCTTGAGTTCAACAGACAATCTGGGATTCCAGTCTGAAATGTCAAACTGCTTACGTCCACCTGCAGAACAAAGTTGAATTTTCAAATCTTTTATTTATTTATCTGTTTGACTGGGTTAAATGTTATCCTAGCACCTGTCATATTCCTTGTTAAAGCCCTCTGGTAAAAGGACTTTGAAGCAGTGTTCATAAATCTCATTCTTAAATAGCATTCCTTTGAGGTTAAAAAAAAAAAAAAAAGAGAGAGAAAAACAAAGATTGCTATTTTCACTGTTCATTAGATTTTCATATCTGGAATAAGCAGGAGGCTTTAAAAGGAACAAAAGGAAAGCAGAAACTCCAGTTGCCTGCAATAGCTAAAGTACCATCCTAGGTCTGCGTTCAGTTCCCATCCTAACTCAGCACCCTCATGAGGTCAGTGCATAAGAACCTGGGTAATAGCTGTGAATCAGTTCTAATTTTTATCCATCAGAAGTGTCACAGTATGTGCATGAAGTGGCCTGAATTCAACTTCTTCCCTTGCCCAAAGGCTGGTAGCCTCTCCCTGAAAGTCATTTAGGATCCCTGTATAATTGAGAGTCTCCAATTTGCTTATGAAATGGGCATATTCCTCCTTGAATATCTGAACTCTTTGAACTCCACAGGAAAATCAAAGTCACATCACGACTTCAGACAGCCATTGGGTTTATTTCTTATTCCTTTGAAAAACCTCAAAATTGCGTTCATTTTCAATTGAAAAAATGGCCTTGTATCCTACAAAAATGAACTGTTTTCCTTTTTCTTCACTATTTTGAAAGACAGATGTTCACTTCATGTAAAACTTGGATCCAGTTTACATTTCTGAACATGAAATATCTCCTATGATGGAATATGAAATGTGACATTACTTCAACATTCTTTCTTTAAATAATTTGAAGTTTCATTTTAAAAAGGTAAAAATATTTTGTGTAATCTTCATACTGTAGTCAGTATATCATAAATTCATTTTACTAGAGTATTTAGATAAGTTTTGATTCTTTTAGAAGAATATGTTAATATCTAATTTCAAAAATTAAAAGTTCTGTGTTTTTAAAAATGTTTAAAAAGAAATAAATTTTGACAGTTATCACATTTCAGCTTTTCATTTCAAACAGGATATCAGAAACTGCTGAAAGAATCATGGATTTCAGACCAGACTTCCTACATCGTGGGTAGCACTGCTCAGATTTGAGAGACCAGCATAAAAACAGGTTCTCGTCATCCGTGCATTTAGCAATCATCTCTTTATTTAGCTTTGTAACAAGTCAGGAACAGCCTTACTTCCACCGTGGTCTGAGGGTACAGCTGCATTTGCAGAAGCAGTGAGCGAGCAGTGCCATAGCAAGTGGCACTTACAGCTCATCAGTGAGTGTCAATAACTCTGTGTAGTCTGTGCATCCGAATGTGTTCATCACTCTCTGCAGTGGGGATGAAAGACCTGCTCAGCAGATGGAAACCTGTCAGTTCCTTTTCACTAAACTGCTTTCTTGTGTCATGCATCCTTCAAGGCCTTCCTTTTTTAAAAACACCCACCCTCTTCAGCAAAATCACAGGGCGAGTAAGAAAGGAATCGTGTTTGAAAGTCTTTGTTGAATCCTGTGGTTAACGCCAATTGTTCCTGAGAGGATGGCTTCCTGGTCAGGAGCCCAGCATCTCCTAATATCCTGCTTGCCTTTGAAACACTAGTTTTAGTGAATTTTAAGGATTTCTTTATAAAATCAAGGTTTTAGTTAAGGGAAAGGGTTTTGGTTAGAACTAATCAGGGTAGGTAGCTGTACAGATAGTCTTTAGTCAAAATAATTAGAGTTAATGGTTAGTTAAGAGAAACTGGACTTAAGTAGCAATTTTAGATTTGGAAAATTGATTACTTGTCATCTATGTTTGCTTAGCTGTGCCTGCAACTAGGAATAAGACAATTGACAAATGAATCTAAAGAAACCATAAACAATTGAGAATTAGTGCACCTAGAAGTCCATTTAAGGGTCACAGATGAAAGGGATTGGAGTTATACCAAGAATCATTAATATTAAAGTTGAAAAATTTAACGGGAGGAAGACACTTCTTACTTCATCACTTTGTGCCCACTCCCCAATAAAAAGACCACTGACCCAAAACAAGGAACTCACTGTGCGTGCTTAATAAGTATTCAAGTTAATTTCAATACGAAGCGGGGAAAGGGAGGTGTTATTGTAATTGCATTATGGATATTCAACACTTTTGTAAATAAATAGACTTTGGAATGATCTGTAATTTGGCAGCATGCTTTGGAGGCGACTTCCTTGCTGCCCGACGTCGTAATAAAACATACCACTTTCTAACTTTAATAGTTGGAGAGTTTTTGTCTGGTGCGCGTTGGATATCAATATTAGATTGATACCCTTATTTAACAAATCACCTTGATTTCCAGAAAGGGAGAGGAGAAACTGAAAAGTCTAACCCTTGAGAGCTCAGACCAAGGGGAGTTTAACACCATGAATTTTATAGCCTACTTATTTATCCATGTCACTGTAATGGTCAGTGGCCTTCTATAAGTGTACAAGGAAAAAAAATCCTGAAAGAAAAGGTACCTAAGGTCTCATCAATTTTTTAGGGCTGATTCAGTTCTCCTCAGTCAGCAGAGGCTCTGTACTGTGCAGCTGAGCCAAGGATGGTAAAGATGGAGGTGAGAAGAAGCCGAAGGGAACCAGTCAGTAGTGTCTCAGGTGTGTTTTCTGCATCAGCTTCAGTATAAAGTAACCTTCTTCTCATGTCTGCATTGCAGAGGGAAGACACATCAAAGATGGCTTAAAAACAAAACTGACAGCAAAACCAAGGAGCACCTGACTGCTCCCTGAGTACCAATTGCTGGGCTCTGTAGATATGCTGCAACACTACTTTCAGCTAGAGAGTTTAACATTAGCTAAAATTCTGATTTAAACAGCAAATTTAAGAGGAATTGGTTATTTGCAGTATATTGCGATAGATGCACTGTAGCTGGACCCAGATCTTTCTCTGTCTCTTCACCCTCTCTCCTCACTGAAGCTGGTCCTTGTCCCATTTCTATGTCTCCAGGTTCTGGTAAGGATTAATGCCCAGAAAATTGGGGTTGCATCTCAGGATGATCGAACCAAAGAGGGAAAACAATATATACAAAGCAAGACTCCTCACTGTTCGACTTTTTGTGCAGAGCAAAAATGTCAAGAAAAGGTTCAGACAGGTACACAGCAGCACGTGTGCAATCAGGCAGCACTAAGCTGTCATCTTCCTCTGATGTGTTAGGAATGATACTAGCAGAACTGCCACATTCCCAACCAGGCATTATCTGGATGAGTTAATTGTGCTGCATCCTCCTGACCACAGCAGTAATAAGAACAGTGCTGCTGTGACGATTCCCAGAGTTCATTTCTTGATGAGGCAGAGAAGGCAGCTCTTGTGTCAAGCCCTGCAGAACTTGGCAGGACTCTGTTCGCTTTGCATCAGTGGATTATATTTCTAGCTTTTCTTTATTTTCACAAATATCTGTTTATTTTTGTCAGTAAGCCTCACAGCATTTTACTGAAAAATGAATGTAGAAAGTAACTTACAAGTCGTTTCCAACATCTCTGGACAAGGAATCAGAAGTAACATTCCTCCTCCAAAAGTGTTTATCTTGTGCAGCTGCCTGATTGAACCTGGGATTTTTCATGGAATCAGTCCTCTGACTTCAGGAAATAACTCATGAATACAAAATGCCTGTGTCTCTATGGAGCTTTGCTACCAAATCTGCTTTCCCTTCAGGCTACCAGAACCTCATCAAACCCCTCACAATGAAGGCTGCCATCAGAAGAGGCAGTTTCCTGTTGTAGCTGCTTGTTCACTCCTTGGATGCCACATGTGGCACACAACCCTGCTGGATCAGGCCACTGCCACACCACATACCATAGCACATACTTCAGCACATACCACATGGTTAAGCCCTGGGCTTCAAAGCCAGTTAAAAAAAGCCCCAAGCAGCACAGAGGTCTGATTCAAATGAAGGTTATTTTAGTGGCAGTGCCTTACAGGCATCTCCCATAACCATGGATGTCAATGAATCACAAAAATAATACTTTTGCATGTTCAGTAAGACCTGATAAAGCTGGCTGACTGACTCTTCCCTTCTGGGAGAATTAATGCACTCACCTTCAGCTTGCAAAGAAAAAAAGAAGGAATTCATGCCTCTAACTTGCATGAGGAATAAATCCCATGTTCAACAGGCTTGCCATTTGGTGGTGAGTCACCACTCACCTTATAATGAATGGCATTAATTTGATTTTGAAGGAACAGATTTGCATGTTATGTGTCACAAGGTTATAAACAACACATGAATCTGATACGTGCTGTACAGACATCCCATGTGGGCAAATAAAGCAGATTTTATTCATGGAGGACATCCCAAAGGGAGATGGGAATTTGTTCTAATGACAATTAATCTGAGGGTTTAGGAGGTAGAGAAAAACAAGGGGAAATAATTTATGAACCTGTCCCAGCTGGCACTAGCGTTGGTGCTTTGGGAGGATTTATACACAGTCACCAAATCCTCCATCCTCCTCACACACAGACAACCTCCTTCTACCCCCAAGGGATTCAGAAATGCACAACAGCAATTCCTGTGAAGTCAGGGGACTGTTCACCTGACTTTCTATCACTCAGGCCCACTTTTGGACAAGTGTACATTTGACACTTCCTCATCTTCTGTCTCCTCTCCCTGGCTTCTCCATCTGGGAGCCATCTCTCCTTCCTACTTTTCCCAGATTACATTTGTTATGGTAGAAACAGGTTTGTCCTGGTCCCCTCCTCGCATGGTAGTGGGAAAAGGGCAAGGAAAACAGCCCAGGCATCTTTGCACTCTGCTGTCTTTCCTGTTCTTCATTTTCTACTACTGCGAGGATGAGGGTTTGGTACACTTGTATGTTTATATATGTTATGTGATGTAAAAAACATGTTGTGACACTGAACTCTATATAATTCTACTCCTCTTCCCAATGAAAAAATCACTGTGGGAAACTGCATCCATGGAACTGAGGGTGGAAAAGGACAGCTAGCTGAGGTCTCTGGAAAAAAACAAGCAATTTGTGTCTCACTGTAAAGTGGGTGTTGGCTTACAGATGTACACAGAAGTTATGCACACGCAGAGCACACTTTTATTTTTATCTTCCTTTAAAAAAAGAAATCTCACACGATGTCTTTGAGTTAAAAACAAACATGGAAATGAACACAAAGAGAGTCATTTAAAATTGAAATTATTTTTTTACTGCCTCTCCATCACTTCTGTTCCGAGAAGCTGTTGAACATTACCCTGTCAACTCTTCAAGTATTTAGCTACAAAATACTCTTCATAAATAATGTAGACAGATTAACTAAATGGTACATAATTACTGCAAATTTAGAGTCCCCTTGCAGAATATATTTTATCCATGATTACAGTGCTTACAGACTTTCCAAACAGTCTCTTGTATATTTGACAGAAAGCCATAGGAAAATTTCAGCTGTCTATAACTGCATTTTAGAATCTATAAAAACTTAGATTAACATGTTATTAAAGACTTTGATTTAGGAAACACCTAATACATTTTTCTATTTTTTCTCCCTTTCATTTAGGGTTAAAAAAAAAAAGCACAAGATTGCACTTCTAAAGTGGAAGTTTTCAAAGTTGATTGCAGGTTCATAGCTCTGTAACAAGGTACTTTCACTCTGGCAGAGACTCAAACGAGACAATTAACAGGAGCAATGAATCAATTCAAAGAGAGGGTTGTGGGGCTTTTTAATTGGTGCTTCAGAAAGCCAAAGTTCCCTCTATACAGAAAAGAGAGGAGCCAGGGAGTAATTGCCTCTCCGTTTATCTAAAAAGGACTTGAAATCTCCGTCAAATAAGCTCTTGATCTTAGCACAGGAAGGTCATGGTTCTCTGGAAGTGTACAGATGTTCCTCCCCTGCAGTGAGTGGTCCTTCAGTGATTTGAAAGACTTTACGCTGGTCATTACAAGAGACTAAATGAATGCCAAAATAAAAGCTAAAATATAGATTCTCTGCAGTTCCTATTGTGTAATAAGGGAAAATTTCCACCAACTGCAACAGCAGCTGGGCCTTTCTCTGTTGATAATTAAATAGTCATCTTATATCTGAGTGCTTCACTGTGGTGGTGCTGCTCACATTACAAATGTGACTTTGAATAAGGACAATATATCCACCTCTGAAAGTCTGAATATATGTTGAGTAACTGGTCCCAGAGCAACCTATGCTTTTTGGACTAAGAACATGGGGTTGGGTTTCCAGGAGCCCTGGGCAGGCAACATAAGCACCATTATTTGACCAGGGGCCAAAGCTGTCCTCAAAACTGTACCAATGTAAAAGTTTCAGCAATGTAAGCACAGTTCAACTTTGTTTTCATTCCCAGCTCAGTTCAGCTCTGTGTCTTCTCTGTTCTCCACATGCATCTTGGGAAAGCAAGGACAGCAGCAGGCAAATTGCCTTTAGATTCTGTGCAGCCTTGAATGCCCATTGCTGTTCAGTGCCTTCGGTGTTTAAGCTAGATTGGTACCATGCAGAGCTCTTCTGCCATCCCATTTCTGTTCTCATTGGCAAGCAGCTACTCTCCTTACGCCTCAAGTTCAACAACCTTCTTTAAACCCTGGCTTGTAGGCCTGCAGTGAGTGGCTTTTAGAGCATTTCCATTTCCTCTTGAAATCAGTGGGAATTTGGGGCTCAAACTTCCCTTCTCAACTGTGTTGTGCTCCCTTGCCTTGGATGTATGAACAGAACACTCTCAGCTTCTGTTAACCTTGGGATTCTTACACAACTGTAAGGGAAAGACCAGGCTGTGAGTATATCACAGAGGTATGAGGAAAAAACTGCATCATTTCTGCCAAATAAACTACTTCCAGGGTAGACACCTATTAAAAAACATCAGGCTCTCAAAGAGATTCATTTGCATTGTGGTAGAAAAATTGCTCATGAGATCCTCAGGCATACTCTTGGATGTACTGCAGAGTAAGGACTTCAGAGCTGAAAAGGAAATTTCATCTTCAGTCATTGCAACAGATAATGATAGATTTGTGGCTGTCTTATCCACAGGTTATCCACTTGCCCTTGTCAGCAAATTTTGAGACCTGGGATGGATACCTTGAAATGCTGTGCAAATTACTTCTCAATGGGCAAGTCTTATTTTATACAAAGAAGGAACTTACTGGAATATTGCAATCTGAAAGTCCATTTGCCATTCCCCATGTGGAAGAGGTAAAATTAGGGTATTATTTAAGACAGTGTTTAGGTTACCTTCTTTCTACTTGTCACATGCAATCTTGAAAAGTCATCTGCTCTCTCAGTGCTCTATTTTTTAATCTATAAATTAAAGGTGCTGTGACTATCTTCACATCACCCTGTCTAGAACACAACTAGATCAGAATGAAGAACAGATCTTTTATTCAGTGGCTGAATTTAAAAATCAGGAAAAAGATTTTCTGTAGATCAAATGAAAATGGAGATACTTTCTTTGTCATTTTTATTTTTCATAAAAACCGTCAGCAGATATTTTCAATACCAAGAAAAGTGATTTATTTTATTTTGGTATTGAAAAACTCTTTATATTTTTTTTAAAATACATTTTAATACATTTCATATTGCCAAGTTTTCATTTAAAAGAAAGACACTTATAACTTTTTATTCTAAAATTCTTAAATTGTGAAAGATTTAGCATCCAGGGTATTAGTTCTCATTTTGACAGTAGTGAAGTGTTATAGTTTTAATTTTTAAAAATCAATTATCCACAAACCATTTTTTTCCTTCAGTGCAAGGGAGGAGCACTGATACTATCTGCAAAATTTGAAACATTCCTCAAATAACTGCGATCCTTCGAGTTTTCATTTTCTATTTTTTGCCTGTTGTCTTTTTTCTTTAACACAGTTCAGTGTATAATTCCCTGGTATAATGAGTACCCAGCCTCAGTGGAATCACATTTAGCTGAGCTAATTGCTTCTGTTTTCTAGGGAAGGAAAGAATAACATCAGTGACATAGTGGGCAAGCACTGACAATCCCATGAATAGCAGTGAATTTTGTATTTCTGTCGATTAATCTTCATGTTTATTAGCTGCAAATATGACAGGGTTAGGATGGAGGACACAGTTTATCACTTATCCCAGCCTTGTTTTCCTTTTATCATTTTGCTTTATATTCTACAAAGCCCCAGACTTGACCTGAATTAGGTCCTGTGTCAGTTTCTTCCATTCTTATCTCAGTCATGGCAGCAGGCAGGAGATCTTTTATGATCAGTGTTTCACCTCATTTGTTTCAGTTGTGGCTCTGGTTCTGCCAGAGGAAAAAGAAACATGAGAACAATTCCTCTTCTTGACAATCAAACTGCTGCATAAGCCTCCTCTGACTAATATTTTCTCTCTTACCCCTTCCTCCCCACTCAAACCTCTCATTTTCCTGGGTCTTGCCAGTGATTTCTGATCTGATCATCTGCTCCTCTTGCCTTTCCACTTCCATCTCCCACACCTCTACACCAGAGATTTTGGAGCCTTAACCCCCATACTTCACAACAACATTAACTAATAACTACCAACAGTGATAATGGGAGATTTAATATATTTTTTTTCCCTGCCATCACTGAAGACCTACTTCTGAATTTGAGCAAACAAATGATAATGTCACGTTCTCCTCATAAAATATTGTTACCTTGTCTCATGTGGAGTAAGAATGAAGCAAGTAAAAGTCTTCTAAGAATCTATCATTCTGGTTTATCTTCATTCACTTATTGTATAGATTTTCAAACTTTAATTTGGTACATCCTCATAAATGGCATCCACAAATGGTAGGTCTCTAATATTAGAAGGGACCTCATAGAGGCTTGTCCAGACTTCAGTAATTTGCTGTGGTGTGCTTCACTGGATTCCAGAACTGGATTCCCTTGAAATAGGATAGAAACCCTGTTTTCCTCATCAAATCTCTGTGTGTACCTGCTGGTGGAGACTGGCCTCTGCCTTGCAATTTTTGGGCCATATCGAACATATCTAGCAATTGCAGCTTCTCTTGTAAGATCTAAAAGTGTAAGAGATGAAGATAAAATTTTGTCTGTGGACACTATTTTATGTAGAATTACTCTGGAGAGTTGAGGCTCTTGTGTTTGGGTGTTTACCTGAATGCTGGATCATGTTGGATAAAGTCAAAAGTCAAGTTGAATAGATATATAAACATGAGATACTCCATGTCAAATAATTGTTGTGCTGCTTTCATTAAGGAGTAGATACTTCATGACAGGCAGAGGAAATGATAACTAATTTCTTAAACTTAGCAGTTTGAAGGTTACACAATGACATTTTGCAGAGCTTTACAACTAAACAGTTTTTCTTGTTCTGCAAAGTCACTTAATCACTTGTTTTCATGGATGCTTAAAAACAAGAATATCACTTATCTATAAATCTACCTCTGCCACATCCTCTTCCTGAGCATGTCTGAATAAGCATTTCTCATTGCCACATACATTTGAAATACCAAGATATTATTGCCCTTTGTGGAAGCTGGGGAAACCAGGCACAAGAAGTTGTGATTTCCTCAAGATCATAAAAGTATTCTGGGAGAAAAATCAGTATTTCTACTATTTTGGAGAAAGCACTTACTACTGTTCCCTATTTCTAATATTTTCATGTACATCTTCCCCAAAAAATGTCAAAAATTGTTTTTTCCTGTTGGAAAGAGAAGCCATGGAATAAAGAGGTAGACTTTCAGCTTATCCTCATTTGGAATTGAATTGTCTGCATTGTATCAGAAGACAGCTGGGTTTGTAACTTGTACTGCTGATGCCACTGTATAGGCAATCATCACACAAAAGTATCATAATGAATGGGTGGCTGGAGTTAAACCTTCTGGCAAGAGGCACCATTGGTGCTTCTGTCTCCACAAAAGAAACAATTTTAAATGTGAGTTATAAACAGGCTGTATGCCCTGCACCTCCTGCTGCTTAATTGATACCTTACACTGGCAAAGTATAGTTGGTACATCTCTCACTCCCAACAAATCAGGTACAATTACAAACTCTTCTAAAAGAAAATAGTTTTGTTCACATTTACAGTACTTATTAAAGCTTGCCAGAAACTGAATATCTGATAATTCCCCATTGGTATTCTTCTCATGATAAGTAAAAAATTTCCTTTTGACATTTTTTGTGGGGTTATTTTTTTGTTTGTTTGTTTTTTTGTTTTGGGGTTTTGGGTTTTTTTTTTGCCTTTTTAGAGAAATAGGAGAATCTTGTGCCTCCACACCATTAGATTTGAAACACTGAAGATTGTTTTGATACTGAGCAGCATTTGCCTGCACTGCTGCAGTGCCTGTGGGGACTGGCACCCAGATGTCCCATCTCTTACAGAACCTGAGCTGAACTAACCTAAATTTCCCAGGATCTCTGTGGCATTTGTTGCCGAGAGAGGAACCACCTGCTCTACGAGAAAAAAGTTCAACAGAGAAGGCCAACACAAAAATGGCTGAGTAGAAGGCATGAACTTCCCATAGGGTAATCCACTGATCCCAGGAGTTCCCAATTTAGGCAAAGATGAAATGAAAGAATAAAATACAAAATATTTTTGCTTTTGCCCACAAAATCATGTTGACTCAGAAATCTCATATCCTCCACAAAGTATTTTTTTTCATTTGGAAGATGTCAGCTGTAAGTCCCTTGCCCACTTTAACTATTTTCTAGGGGAATAACTACAGCTGTGCACACATCCATTGAAACACCTTGATTTTTCCTCCTGATCTACTGTCCCAGTAGCTCATGTCTCCCCAGGGTTCAGTGGGCACCTCCAGTACAAGTGAGAATCACAGGTGTACCTTATTCCATTACATACAACATTCCTGCTCTTTCCTAAGGCTTGTCCAGCTAATTCCCTCCGCTAGCTTGGTGTAAAAAAAAAAAAAATCATTCTCTTTAACAATATTGAAAATAATGCAGGCTGGAAGTAGAACCTCCTTTTCTTCAAAATCTTGTTGCACAAGGTTTTGATTGTGCAGCAACTCAGTGGTCATTCATTCACTCCCTCGCCTGCATCGCTGTCAGCAAGTGGCTCCTAATTTCCCATCTGATACAGGTGCACCAAGGGAAGAAACTGCCTGTGGGAAAAATTAAAAGAACAGAAGCAGCTCAGAATGATTATGTCATTTACTGCTGTGTTGATTAAGCTGGAATGAAAAAAACAAGGACAAGTGCTCTTTTCCTTTCCTGTCTTTTCAGCTGCGCATTTTCTTTCAAAGCAGCAGGCAGCATAATCTTTTTATTAAGGATCACTTCAACAAAAAACTAGCTTTTTTTTTCTTCACATGGCCCATTGCTGTTATTGCTAAATTATCTTGAAACTGTTTTTTCAAGATTATTGCTTTTAAAAAAAACTGTCCCACAGACACAACAAAGCCCATAGACATGAGCCATCCACAGCCAAACTGCTGCTAGGAACTCTTGGAGCAGGCTGGGACATGCTGCCTGTTATAGAGCACCTGATTTCCTCTGTAAATGCAAAACCTGCTAACACAGACATCCTCCTCAAACTCTCATTTGTATGTTTGCTTTACACCTGGCTAATTCTTCCCTTCCCAATGTGATCAGATACTGCTGTGGAAACTTGCCATGTATTTTACCAGGATCTGTCTTAAGAAATCTCAGGTTTTCTACCTGTGACAGCTACTGGAACGTCTGTCAGCTGATTTTTCCAAGATCCTAAAACACCCCTATTTTCCTGAAAAGCCAAAGCAAGGCGTTTGTGGGTTTGACATTAAATCTCCATGTTGTTTGCTTCATCCCTGCACATAAATCTACATTATTAACCCACTGCTGTGATTCAGTGGGTTAACTCCTACTTCGTCCAGCAGTGCTGACTCTGTAGGGAAAACTGATGTCTTCCATCACAAAGTGAATGAGTAAAGGAGGCATCTCACTTCTGTCCAACCAAAAAAAGCTCTTAAAAAAAATATATATGTATATATAGATATACATTGGAAATCAAAAGCACAGGTAAATAAAGGTGGCAGAGTGAGAGAAATAATGAAATCGCAAACTCCTTTCAAAAACAACCATTTCCTGAATAACCCCTCACTCTCAGAGTAACAGCTATGATGCTTTCTGCTTTCCTACATCAATCGCCTTCCACTTTTGTGGTATCTATGTAAAAATCAGAGCAACTTGAAGTCCCTCCCCAAAGCCAAAAGAAACTATGAATATGAAACCGGTAGGAGAAGCCTCATCATAGTCATTAGAGTTCTCACACGTAATGAATTAGCAATTAAAAATGAACTATCCCTACTCCATGCTTATCTCTCCACTGTCATGTTCAAGTTCTTGAAGACCTAATGGGCATGATTTTTTTACTGGGGATAAAATGTAATGATACCAGAGAGTTTCACTCTGCCCAGCACTACAATCATATTTGGCTGTGCTTCTCATTAAGTGTGGATGAACAGCAGAGGCTGAGACCATTTTCTCTACTGAAGTGTCACTGCTGGCATTTATGGCTCCAATGAGTAGCACTAATTTTTGTTTCAGTGGTGTTAGGTAAACTTAATCTTCCATGTTTACAAGACAGCAAAATACTCTTTGGCAGGAGAAACGACACTCTACTGTCATGTCCTCCATGTTGAAGAAATACCAAGCAGGGCTGAAATGGCTTGAAGGTGGAAGTGTTGATGAATGATGATCACTGAAGAATGTCTGTGACTTACCGTGTAGAGGGATCTGTTCCTTCCCCTGCAAGAACATTTAATTTGCCTGTGCTCTGCTATGACTAATAATGGATAATTCTGGTAATATCAAGACAAGCTATTTTAAAATCTTGGTGCTTGCCTTGGGATTTAGACCTTTGGAAGAGCAAAATACTTCCTTTTCAGAGGTCACATTGCTGGTTAGATTGATGTTTCTGCAGCAGTCAACTATTTTCCATTAATAGCAGAGCTGAGTATCACATAATTTTATAATTCTTTAATATTACTCTTTTTGATAATATATATAATTATAATTATTCATACTATACTGTGAGGCAATACTCCTTGTTTGCAAAGAGTAGTGTAAGAAAGGATCAGATCTTTTGGTAATACTTGTGGGCATTCCAGATGTTTTCTTCTCCAGCTGTTCTCCCTGTCCTACATGGAGGTTTCTGTGTTACAAGCAGCTAAGTGCAATTTCACAGGCTGATGTACACACTGAAGTACTGAGCAGTCAACAGCACTTCCTTCTGCTGAGAGGAAAGCTCCTGGCAGGAACCTATTAATCCCCTGCTTCCTCTTCTGGAGGTACAGTCCATGGATATTTAAACAATGACTGACCTCAGGAGCTCACCTGAAAGTATTTAAAAGAGCAGGAGCAAAATGACATATTTTGGTAGGGTCTCTTAAATTCCACGAAAATTCACAAGGCGTGTCTGTAGCAACTGGATTTTGGAAAGAGCAAAACTACACATCCCAGAAGTGATAGCAAAAGCAACCCCTGCCAGTTCTCTCCCAGTTCTGTGCTGCTCACCTGCAAGATGACATTTCTTTACCGTCAGAAGTATATCTGAATTTAAATGTTATATCTGTATCTGGATTGCCAGACCTCTTCTTCCATCCAGAAGAGATTTTTTGCAGAAACGTTAGTGCATGTGTATGTGCACGCATACATCCATATTTTAGTGTCACATTAAATAGATATTTTTCTGAGTCTGGGTTGTTTTTTTTTTCAGTAAGTAGACAGGCAGAATGTTCTTTCTAACTCTGTTCAATGTTAAAGTGACTTTGTTTTTCTGTTGTTGTTTTGGCTTGTTTAAAGCAAGGCTTGGCTCTGTGTTTGTGAGTGAGAGAAAATGCTTGTGTCTGGAGGGGTTTAAAAGTTTGGGATTTATACACTTCAAGAAGTAGAAAGAAAAAAGACCAGAATTGGATTTAACTAGAACCATTCTTGATTTGCATACTAAAAGGTATCTGACAAGTGTAGTGGTGCAGCCAAATCTCACTAAAGGGTTCTTCCTTTCTTTGCCCACTCGAAATGACAAAACAGTCACAAAGAGAGGTCTTCAGAGACATCACAGCTGAAGCTGTTACCAAAGGCACAAAAGTCTTTAGAAAGACAAGTGTTCTTTCTCCTGTCATTTTAACACTCAGAATACCAGCCCAGTCTCACACACCATATATAAGGTCAGTGCACAGGAGCTTCTTACAGACAAGAGGCTTGAAAAGATATCTGCCATGAATGTCACTGATCTTTTTTGATTGTGTTGTGCTGAATTTCTTTGCAGACTCGTTGTCTGCAGAAAGGGTTGTGTTCTCATTGGCATAAGTCTCCTGGCTGCTGGCTTTCCCTCTCCTTTGAAAATCTGCAATGTTTTGTTCCTGGAGTAGTTAACATAAGGACAAAGAGAATAGGAGACTGCACTTTCAACTTCGTTCACATTGAAAAATTTGTGTATGATATTTGACTACAAACAGTTGGGTTTAAAGGAAAGATGCATGAATCAGGTGAAAGCAAATCTGGTATCTCACCATAAGTCAGGTAAACTTATCTGTGCAGAGCAGCTGGGAGTTCCAGGAACAAGAAAGAGCCTCATTCTGCATTGAAAGCTCTGCAGTGTTAGTCACAGTCTGGAATATGTATATGATTATATGTAGAAGCTTACATGTATGTAGAATAGAATAGAATAGAATAGAATAGAATAGAATAGAATAGAATAGAATAGAATATTTCAATTAGAAGGGACCTGCAAATATTGTCACATTTATCTGCCTGACCCCTTTGGGGCTGCCCCTGTAAACACTGACAGGGTTGAGGCATCAGCCCCCAGAAGAGCTCAGCACCTCCTTCTCCACTTCTCATTCTCAGGAAAGTGCAGAGAGGAACGAGGTCTCTCCTCAGCCTTCCCTCCAAACTGCACAAACCCAGTGTCCTCAGCAGGTGTTATGTAAGCAATAAAATGGCAGGGGGGAAAGAAAGATTCAGCAATATGATTAACTTCTGAAAATTCTACTTAATACCCAGGTAACTGTTGAGCATTTTCACCCTACACTCCTTGTAGAGGTAATGAAGAGCTATAGGTATCTCCAGAGGCTAATTTAGTACACTGCTCTCTTATAAAGTAATTAGGCTTCATCAGGTAAGGAGAAATCTGAGCTTTCAACTTGCCAATAATCCTTAAATGAGCACCTGAACTCCCTCTGCAGCTTGAGATCTACAAAATGTTTCTTCAGCTCTCATACAAAATGTTTACATCTTGTGTTGCACAACTTCCTGGGAGAATGTTCCTGCCACTGTTTCTGGCAAAAGAAATCAGGCAAAAATAGCCTTTAGACTGTTAACTTGCTTCAGGCTTTTTAAATGTTTTCTAGGGAAAAAAACATGCCTGTTCCTACATTCAGTATTCTGGTTAGCTTTGAAAAATACTTAGATTTTATTTTTAAATTTATTTAGTCCACCAGGACTCAACAAACACAAAGGGCTGCTCTGACTAGAAAGATTTTGTTTTGCATTCCTGACTTAAAACTAAAATAAATGTCACTTTAGATTAACCTCAGGTTCTTGTTTAAATAGATTCCATTCCATTCCATGAAAAAAGCAAAATATAAATGTTTAAAGAAATGAACCACCACCCTATTTTTGTATAGTTTAAATGCCACATTTTGTTTTACCTTCTAATTATTTTCCTTAGTACTTCTTTTCATAATAGTTGAAATTCAAATTATAATTTAAACTTATTTATTCTGTTAAAAAAAAAGGCTTTGTCACAATTCATTAGTACCATAATCTAGATCGTACTAGTTTTCACATTATAAATATCAGGATGAGAAATCATAAATGGACATGATTTTTCTTCCTGTGTGGTTCAAATGTTAATTTATATCCAAGCAAGACAATTTTGCAACAGATATTTCTCCTTTCAAGTGTTGTACTAGGGGTATATTAATAAAAGAGACTAATTTCCTTGCTTAGTTGATTCAGAGCAAAAGCCCTTCTGTGACAAAAACAAACACCTAGGACACTTGGGAGGCTTGGGGGCTTTCCAAAGGCACATTCACAACCTGAATGAGTCACATCATAATTGCATCTCTCAGTCTCCCTGCACATAGAGTGGTGAAATAATCACGCCTACTTCAAAAGGAGACCTCAAGTGCTCTGTACTTTATGAAGTCAGAGGAGGAAAGCAAGGAAGAGCACACAGGCAAGGGACTGGGTCTCAAAACCAGGCTGCAAAACCTTGGGGAGGGTCTGATCAGAAATGGAGGATGGGGGGAGCTGTCCTATAAAGTGACGCATTCAACGTCAAGCCAAGTTTTTTCCCAAGTGTAGGCACTTCAAACATCTCATCTGTCCAAGGTGAGCAGCTTGGTGACAGGCTCTAAAATATTCCTGCTCTTTTTCACGTCTGTAGACAAGTTGGTTCAGAAGAGACATCCCAACCTGTGCCCGTAGGATGTCAGCTGAGCCAGCCAGCACTGTGCCTGCCACGCCAGCTCAGGTGGGAGGAAACAGCACTTCCAATAGAGAGGACACCTCCACCTTTCTCCCAGCCCTGACTTCTCACTCCTTCTCCATGCGTGATCCTTTCTTTTACAATGCTGCAAGCATCTGTGTGACTGTGCTGTGAACAGATCAAGTGAAAAACGATTTTAGAAAGGGCTAATTTCCTTGTCCCAAGACAGGTTTTCTACCAATTTCTTAAGCTGAATTTATTCACAAGAGGTTAGAGTTTGTGTAATCATACAGGAGGAAATTTGGTGAAAGAAAGAAAAAATAGGAGAAGCACCAGATTTTAAGAAAGTTAAATTCCTTCTCAATATTCCTCTTTTAGATTTGTATTTCAGCCTTCTCTGTTTGATGTGATGAATCTGAACTTCGACATCCCTACAAACCCACTTTCCTCTTAAACATTTGTAAATGCTGTGAAAGCCATTTTCCATGGCTATTGAGAGGCAGTGTGTGTAGATAGAAGAATACAGTTTATGTGTACACAGAGAGACATAAAGGTTATGGGAGGAACAACACGGAAGATGTTGTTCTCCTCAGGTCCCAATGTGGATCAAGCAATATTTCTTTTTTACACCAGATGCACCTTGCAAAGCAATACCAGTTGCAGCTCAGCCTTATGAAATGGTACCAGAAGCTTTGACAGATACAATGTGAACGACACAAATGTCCCAACTGAATCAGGGATAGCCATCAAATTAAACAAAGTTGAGGGCTACCATCCTCACATTTCCATAATAATATTAATTAAATTCATTGGCCTACTTGGAGATTAAAATGGGTCAGACTTGTAAGTTTTGTTCTGCATGAAGATTTATTCAAGAGAATGTAAATACTAACAGGCAAACTTTCCTTCTGAACATTTCATATATTGTTTGTGCAAGCAGGAGCTGGAAAAGCTAGGGAAAAAAAACCTTACTGCTTCCTAGGGAACAGTTGTGTTCTTTGAGGTTTTTTTTTTTTACATCATGTCTTTCTTCCTGCTTTTTTCTTGAACATCTAAAGATAGTTCACACATCTATTTTTCCCATTTGCATACTAGAGGGGCACGGAAGTCCATGTAAAGCAAAATCTTACCTTTGGTTTTGAGAGAGATGATCAGTGAGTGATAAACTCACACATGTAAAAGCACTTATCAAGTTATATGTGTATGATTTTAACACATGCATGCCATTAACCCATGGATTAGTACTCCTTCAGGAATATAGGATATGACATACATCCTACTTCCATCATGTTTCCAGTCAAAGAAAAATGACTTCTACTTTCATATGCACATTTTTACCTAATTAGTAAATAAACTGATTTATGCATTTATCATCTAATATCTGAAACCTGAGCTTTGGTTCACCAGGTGTCTAAGTGCAGACAAATACCTGTCTGCAGTAAACCCAAGTCTAAGTAAAATCCCCTATCCTGCCTCCAAGCTCATAACGCAAATGCTGACGACTTTTCCCAGCAAAAAAATTCTCTTGTTCACAATCTGTAAGAGCAACATTTCTACAAAGACTCAATATACCTGTTCCACACTCTGAGAAGTGTCCATATGGCCTATCAACTCTCATCCTTTCCATGTCAGGTGGGAAAGTGTGCTGGAAGTGTGACACCATGGAGTAAGGACACTGAATAATCCTGACAGCGGAAGGTCAGGTTCTTTGAAGGAATGAGGTGCCATGGGAAGCAGCTGGTACTTTTTATAGCCTTCCTATAAAAGTATTGATTAATACTGAAACCTGGTTGTACAGTTTACACATGCAATGAAAATCGTTGCTCCTCTCGTCATGGGGGCTTCACTCATGTCAATATTTTCTGTATGCAGGGTCCTGTGGCTATAATGGGAATGTATCCACTCACATCATAATTGCATCCATACCTATCCTTACCTTGAAGATTTACAGTTAAAAGAATTGATAATGAAAAGGTGGGGAAAGAAAGTACCTTTGTCCCTGCTTTACAGACAGAGAGCTGAAAGAGAATAAACCCACCTCCTCTGCAGCACCTGGAGTCATTCTTGCAGCCAATATGTAGCTAGGTTGCAGTCCTGAAACATTTTAAGATAATTTTCTAAGGTCATACATCAAGTCTTGTGAGGATGCCATCTCAAACATCCTCTCATAGTGCTCCACTGAGAGCACACTTTTCCTTTCCCTTGCTACTATTGTTGACCAGACTAAAGTATCAGAGAAGTCACTATGTCCTCTTAAGCATCACTTAGACCTGAAAGCATTTGCTACCACGGATCTCCCAGCAGCACAGAAAGAACACTTAGCAGTTCTATCCTCTTCCTTGTTGGTGGTGTGTCAGGGCAATGGTACAAATTCATTGCTGCTTGTCAGCTGCCTGGCATCTGCTGCCAATATCTACAGGAAAAGTGAGTGGTTATATTTAAATATCTGTCAGCAAATATGGCAAAAGACATGAATACTTCTCTGGGATTTGCAATGACCTTTTCATTTGCCTTGAAGAGTTGTCTTCCTCTGATCAAGAAACTAATTAGATTGGTGAAACTTGCTGTACAACTCTATCACTGCATCAGGGAAATCCATTTCTCCTTCTGATAATCACTCTGCAGGATATCTCCATCCCAGAAGCCTATGGCTACAAATGGTTACACTTTCTCCGTAGCTGAAGCCTGGGCTTTTTACTGTGAAGGTGACAGGGGACTGACCAACTCTGGTTGTAAGCAATCACAGTATTTGGCGAAGTTGAATTACCTTGGATGCTCAAAATACTGAGTTTCCACAGTCCATTGGTAGAGTTCTATAATAGGCCCCAAGCTCACAGCTCTTGAAAGTAGGCTGAAGGGGTAAAAAGCAGCCACAGTTTTGCAGGTATCAAGAAGAATCAGAATTTTCTAATTCTACACAGGGCATACATGCACCTGAATTTTCATAGTATGGGGAGGGCACATCTAGAAACCAGCGGGTAAAATGGATTTTCAGTGACACAGCAACCACCAGTGGTGCTGAGAATGAGGCTGCTGTCTGCTCTGTCACATAGATGAGCAATAAAGCTGTGTCATGGCCCATGGTCTGAGTGAATTGTTTGCTATTCAGTGTCATGATCTGCTAAAGACAATCGGGAATTTAAGGAGACAATCACAGAAGCTTCAGGTGGATTAATCTCATTTTTGAAAAGAGATGTAGGTTCAAACTCCATCTTTTCACCACAGCGCTTACCTTGGAGGAGCTCTTTCCTCAGGAATATGCTGCCTCTGGGAACAGGCAGACATCTCACAACAGATAGTGCCAGGTGAATACACCTCCAAACCAAGAGTAAGTTCTTTCTGGGATTTATTTGTTTGCTGAAGATTTCACAATGAGTGGAAGCACTAAAATCCTCAGTCTGCACTCCTCCATAGCACAGGAGCTTGAAGTTCATGCTGTCATTTTTCCCCAGTAGCTGCAGCCACTTAACCCTGCCAGGACAGGGATGTTGCACAGCAGGGAAGTCCTTCCAGGGTAGATAAAATGTGAGCCTACTCCCCTCTTCCAGACCAAATGGCATTGCTCCATCTGAAGCAAGACGAGAAAAGAATCAAAAATATCAGTTTTATGTGAAGATTTTCTTTTTTACTTTGTTTAGAAGACTGTCTATGGAGAGAAGTGGCTTAGGAGGGCAATGGGTAGGTAGCTCATCCGTGTGCCCAGCAGGGCTGCTCTCTGGAGAAAGGCATCATTCCCTATGTTCTCAGTGCCAGTAATTTTTATCCCAGTGTACGTGCAGCTGGGTCATAAAACTTCTCTTTGCTTACAATGACTATGAAAGCACTAAATGCATTAAATTAAAATACTGCTAAAGTGGTTTATGGGAACTCCTTATAAATAATCATCAAGATCTAACTCCCGGGAAAACACTGTATTTCATGCAGTTTTGTTCCTTGCTGTCTGGAGAGAAGGCAAGCTTCATAAATATGCAACTTCTCTATTACCGGTTACAATTCTTGCCTCTCTTAGAGAAAATTTTCTTCCTTTTTGCAGACTTCCCACTTCCAAAAGACAAATACAAGACTGTGTGGGTCGTCACAATCCTGAACCCTGCTGGTGTTCTGGGCAGGGAGTAATTCAGAAACCTGTGTCTCCATGCAGCTTAGATTGCTTCAGTTTTGAGCTCTTAAGAGGACCCCTGAGCCTGGATGCCCCTCTGTTGGCAACATCAGTTCCCAGTGATGCTGCTGGTGGACCTCCATTCCTCTCACCAGTCCCTGTGACCTCTGATGACTGAGGTTTTGGGGTCCCCAAACGTGGTGGCACAACAGGGGTGTCTCCTGTCCCTGTGTGCTCACAGTCTGCCTGCCAGCCCTCCTGCCCTTGCTGGCACCCATTGTGAGTGTCACAGAGACTCATACGGAGGGATGGACAGGCAGACAGACAGACAGACAGGCTGATGATAGATACTCTCTCCTACGCTTCAAAAATCTTCATCTTCTCAGATGAGAAACTATTTCTCTCCGTCTAAAAGAAGGTGAGAAAAAAGCTTGGAAAGGAGATCTCTGTTTCAAGAACGCTTTCATCTAATCCTTCAGTGTTTTATCACTTATCCCTGGATTTAAAGGACTAAATATTATGATTCCGTGGGAAATTAGACCTAAATTACATACCAGTGGAAATCAATATGCAACCAGCCTTAACTATAATGCTTACCTGCTGCAATATTATTTATATTGTATATAGATACTTGACTTAGTCTTTATCCTCTTTTAGTAGAGAGTTCTCATTAAAATGTTTTGGATTTGGCTTGGTTTAATTTTGTGTGTTTTTCTTAATTATTTTTTTTTTCCCTGTCTCTGTAAATTGTGTTCTGGTTTATGGAGGAAAAAAATTAATTTTCTGAAGCTGAGATACCTTTTATATGACTAAATTTTAATATTACTCTAAATTTCTTCTTTTACTTCTGCATTTCCCTTTTACTTGGCAGATGGAAGGGAGGGAAGTGAAAGGGGAGGAGAGGTAAAAATATTTCAAAATATCCCCAGGAAAGAAACATGTTAATTCTCTGAAACTTAAATGCCTCAAAAACATTTTTTATAATAATTTCTAATGCACAGAAGCTTTTTACATTATCATCTATCAAACCAGATAATCAATTTTAAAAGTTACTGATTATTTTCCAGGACAGCTCTGGTCCAGAAGTCCCCATGCCATGAATTTTCAGGGCTGTGGGATGTTTCATGCCATTATGTACCACAGAGCACTCACATTTTCTGAGGTCGTTACGTTTGTATTTACATTCTCTATTTACAAAACCTTTGCCACACTGGCTTTCCTAATCTGGATCTGCCCAATGACCCAGTCCTCTCTCACCAACCATGACCAAAACCATCTGTTCCCAATAGGAGAAGCAAAAATTCAGCTTCTGCAATAACCTACCCAGGATGAATGTTCCTGCTCAGCCACCATTAGTTAGTTAATCTACTATAACAATTTTTAAAAGCACATAATGGACGATGGGCCAAATAACTTTAATAATGCTGCATCAGTAAAAGGTCTCATTTAGTTGGCTGCAGCTGAGCAAGGCAGGTGATCAGCCAAAGCACCACAAATGGATGAATTCACAGTACAAGACAACACTGCAGTTAATTTATTTTACTTTAAATTCTTGCTGGATCACTTTGACAAGCAAGATGTGCCAGACCAGAAAATGACCATGATATCATTGCCCAGAGGGGCAGGCATGCCTATTTGGTTATGATCATATTCTAATAATTTCCCAACAGTCATGAAGCTGAGCATAGGGATCTCTGATAGATGGGTTTAATGGACTGACACTGATCAAGGCAAAAATGTGAGTTAGGTACTATGAGCAAGGGTCTAACTGAGACTCATTAGAGGATGCAACAGTCTCCTGAGCTGGATGCTCCATCAAACAAGTCACTTAAAATCACACTGGAGAGAAGCACTGAGCTGTCCAAATGTTCTGCTGAGGAGTGAATAGACACAGAGGAATGGAAGGAAACATCCAGGCATTCGGCACTTCACTGGCAGGCAGCAGGCATTTAGGATGGGAATCTATGCTAGATCAAAGCATTTAAGTAGGGCTAACCACATCTGGGTGCCTACACTGGGGCAAGGTGTTTAAAAAGCCCCTGCAACCAGTGGACACTCCAGTCCTTCTAAAGCAGTGGCTGGTGGGCTGAATGAGCAGCTCTGCTGTCTCCAAAACAGGTTCTGCATTGACTGTCCTGGAAGGTCAGACATCATTTCTCACCTAATTTTGTGATATTAAAGCTTTTAATCTCCAAATGAATTCCAGCTCTTTCCCAAGAGGAGCTGTCGTTCTGTGGACATCACTGAAGAGCAAGTGAAACAAACCTCGTGCCCCCATGAATTTGCACTATAAAAGGCATGTAAATTACAGGGAGAGTAATGGTTCAGTTTGGTGCTCTGGATGGATGCATGCAGAGCCATTTGAGGTGTCCTGGGCTGTGCAGGGCAGGCACGCAGGGTTTGGCAGATGTGACAAAGGACTCACAGAAGCGCAGTGACATTCTGGAACAATTGTCAGTGACCAGGCCTGAAACCATAGGATATCTCAAGTGACACCATGTTCCTGTGCTAAAACAACCACAGTTTCAATTCTCAATATGGGAAACTGCTGTCTTTTATTAGTGCTTAATTCCTCTGTTGATAAGGAACCATTCTTTTCTTTCAGGTAAGGGAGCTAACCTATTCAGGCTCCGGAGCCGCGTTTGATATGGTGCAGCCTGGGAATACAGCAGTTACACGGCAGAAAATCATTATTAGTAGAATAAGGCAAGTCATGATTAGAGAAGAGATTACAAAGGCATCTGTTAAAATGAGAAATATTTAGCTGAAGGGAAGTTATTTTTGGAATTCCCTAGAACAGGCATCAGGATGATATTTCTTCAGAAATGTAACATAATGTACAGAGGCTGTGCTTATGAAATTTGCTACAATACAGAGTTAGAGGCACTGGAAAAAATTATAGAAACTCCAGATATTACTAGTATGAATGAGATGACTTCAAGGTATGTATTAATTGAAATCAGATTATTAAAGCTCAAGTACTTGTTCCCAGAAAGCAGAGTCAATATTCCTATAAAAAATAAATCATATTTATTCTTGAATCCTTTTTTAGGAAATGACAGAGGAAAAGAAATATTTAGATAAATAAGTCAACAACAGTTTAAGCAAGAGTCTCTTGGATGATGTGACCAAGAAAAAGGCAAGTATTTATTTGGGTATGTACAGATTCCTCCACGAGAAAATATTTAATGCCTCTGCAAAAAACATTAGAAAATATGCACAGGCTTTTCCCTGCTCTATCATAGAAAAAACATTTACACTGGGCTACAAATGTAGAAGGGAGATGGGAATGAGTAGAGAAATTCAGAAGCAGTTGTGAAAAAGGGGGTTGTAAAGACAGTAGAGACAGTAAGTTAATTTTGTTTTGTCTGGTGGAAAAAAGTCCAAGAGGAGGTAGAATAATTTTGCTGAATTAAATCTGGGAGCAGTCATAGACTCATTTGCTGGAAGGCATGGCTAGGGCTTCTCTTGTCCAGCCCCAGCTTGAGTCAGTACAGTCAACATCAGTGGCTCAGAGCTCAACCACAGCTCTGTCAAAACAAACCTTACGACACTGTTAGGATGGGGATGTCACACCTCCCCTGATGGTCTTTGCAAATAAACTCAGGAAATTCTTTCCTAATGTCCAACCTGAACCTATTCAGCCACACTTTGTGACCATTTCTCATTGATATGTTCTCTGACGGCACTAAGAGCATTTACAGATCACCTCTGTCTCAGGAAAAAAAGGAGTATTTTAACTAAGGAAGATACAGTCCTAAATAGAGGGATATAATCTCTCTTGAGTATGTCAAAACTAGAACTTTTTTGTCTGTTAATGGTCTGGAGCTGTGGAGCATATTTTGGTCAGGGACAGTGGGAATCAGAAAACGGTAAGACAATCTATCAGCCTTAAGGTGAAATAGAGTAATAAATTTCTGACTGCAAATCAAATACCTCTTGGTTAGTATGTGGAAGACTCTTGAGCTCTGTGATGTCTTTCCAGCTCTCTGTTCTGCAGGCCCAAGTTCTCCCATAATTTTCCCTATCTAATAAAGCAAAGACTTTGCAAATCTTTGTACCTTTCTCATTAGATGTAACTGCTGGTGTTCGTATTACCAATTATGGTTAATGATTTTAACACAGTCCAAGTACTGTTTGCTAAAAATGCCAACCAAATATGCCACGAGTGTGGCAAGGTTACACAGGAGTAGAAAGGTAAATCACTATCAGAGGGCTGCACTTGATCCCTGTTGCAGCAAATTTTCCCCTGAAATTCCTCACAAACCCTATGTGGAGACAAACATTCACTGTAAGAATAAATTCCCTTGCAAGGATATTTTCTACAAAGCTGATAATATCAGCTTAATATCAGCTATAAAAAGCACTCAGAATTTCTTTTACATCAGGGATATGATTGTTTCTAGGAATGATTTCTTTTCATGGGTGACCTTGTACAGTATTATTCAAGAGTTTTTCCAGCACTGAAATAGAGTTATAAACAGGTCTCAGCTTTATATATATACATAGATATTACAAAAAACTAATAATTCTGATGATGCTTTTGAATGGAAAAGAAATCAACTTTGATTACTTGCCAAATGCTACTGGGATATTACAAGGTATAGAAGTTACTTATTCATTGCAAATTCACTCATTTTATTTGTTCTCAGGAAAGAAAGTCTTGTTCTTCGGCATTTTATTTTTCCTGCTTCTCTTTTTTACCATCTCTTCTTCATCTGTGACACAAAAGCATTTTCTTTGCAGAGACATTACTTTATTAATTCAGGATTATTCATTTGTGACAGTTTTTTCCTCAGCTTCTGTCTGAATACCTTTATTCCAGACTTTCTCACATTTTGAAATTACAATATAGGACTGAAAAAGAACAGTTCTTGCATTTTTCCCCTTCAAGAAATAAAATAAATTAATAAAGAGGTCAGACAACACTGTTTGCAGGTGTTTCTGTGTGAAACAATTGATTTTATTGTATAAAAGGAAATGGAATGAGATGAGTTTTACTGAATTCCTTGGGGAAATCATTCAATACGCACTCTTATCAAAGTCTAATAATGGCCCTTCTGCTGCCTGTTTGCTTTGATGAAGCTGATAATAACAGAAATCTACATTTATTTGCATTTTTTTCCTGCTAGAATTCACTGAGGCATCTCCAAATGTAATTTTAAAGTATTAACACGTGTAGATTTGTGAGATGCATTTGTGAGTTGCATTAAGCAGAAAGAGATCAGACACAAACTCATGAGACACAGTCCCCAGGGCTGTGCCTGACCGCTGCATCCTTTCTGGGGCTCACCAGACCTTCATTCCCCTCTGTTTCAGGCATCCAGTCAGAGTCAGAGCAACAAGGGTGCATCAAGCAGGAGGACAGAGTGAGCTGCTAAATTAATGCTTTTGCAGCTTTATTGAGTCAAGCTATAAAAGTGAGGTAAGGAGGTAGAAAACCCTGCAAGTTAAAAGGAAATCTGCTATAGCTCCCTTCTCTGGGATCATGTCTCTGTCTAGAGATATTAATTCACTAACACTTACATCTCAGAGTCCAGATATGACCCCACCACCTAAGTTTCCAAAGATTTCATACAGGAGGCAGAAGACTGTGGTAGATATCAAGTTCTGGTTCAAGTCCTACCACTAGCTAAAAACCAACTTGACCACTGCCAAAATCTGGACAAATCTAAACCAAAGGTTTATGCTCTAAGTTTTTTCTACCTTACATATCCTGGTTCTCTCTTTGAAAATATGATTTTCTGAACAGTGAGGGATACTGATTTAACTATTGCAATGGGTGTGAAAAAAGTTGTGAAAATTTTCTGATTTGGAAAAGAGTTTTCTAAAGAAAGTTTTCCAGAGAAAACAGGTTCTCATCAGAATGCCAAGGTATTTGAATGCCTCTGCTCAGATCTAAAGATGGCTTCAAAGACAGGGTCTGGGAGAAATTACTTTCAGAAATCACCACACTGCAACTGGCACAGTCACATCCTTACCAAGATTTCAGCATAATACTCTCGATAATCTGCATCATTGTCAATTCATCATTAGTCCTTTCTTCCCATACTTTCTTTCATTTCTATAAATCCCTCCTTGTCACACAGCTACTGCCTGCAACAAGGCAACAGCTGCTCGTGCTAACTCCACGTGCTTTATTCCATTCCTCCAGCGAGGATTCTGCATTGACTCGGTTCTCTTCCTCTCAAGAGCCTAAGACAAACTTCGTGGCTTCCAAAAACTTCCCCAATCAATACCTCCTAAGGTCCCTGAAGTGCTGTAATCTGAATCAAGGTCTGTGAAGCAAAACTGAAAATGAGCTCAGCAGGGTTTAGCCACAGCCTGTTATCTGTCACAGGAGGGTTTGGGGTTTTTTGCATGGTTTTGGGTTGTTTTTTTTTTTTGGTTGCTCCTTGCAAGTTTGTTTTTTACTAACTTTCATTTCTCAAAAGTCATCTACTGGTTCTTCAAGCTGCAACCATGCACCACAAAAGTGCCAATCAGACTTTGAGGTCAATAATCAAAATATTTCTGATTTCTTCAGATCTCCCATAAACAAAAGATGCCCCTAGGCTGAAAGTATCTAATTTTATGTGTTTAGTTTGATTCTTCTCCTTCATTGCAAATTGAAATAATTTTTGGGACAGAGACAGAATTTCTGGTAAGATAGTGCATCCTTACAAGGCAAAGGAAAATCTCAAGTGATTTTTTTCTCTATTCCTTAAGGAATGATCCATTCATTCTAAGGCTTTAATGAGAAACTTTCCTGTAGCATTATATTACTTACATCCAATCCACCAGTCACAGCTAAAAACATCTATGAGATATTAGGAAACACAAAAAATTTCCAGTCAGAAAAGTAATTCCATGGTTACATACTTTTACTTACACAACTACAATTTAAGAATTTATTCACAATGGAATTATTCTTTTCTTTTTACACACATAGATAAGAGAGGACCTCTGGTTTGTGAAGATTAATGCTCGATTATTATTATTTGGTGAGATAACCACACTTATATTTTGGCATTGCTTTGATATCTGGGAAAATGCATTTAGGATATTGCTGAATACCCTAAGAACCACCAGGAGATTCTCCTTTATAATGTGTAGAGTTTATTCCCTGGATATATGTAAATCATCTTGCATTATCAGGTGGAGGACGGCAGTTTTCTGCTTCTTCTCTGTCTGATGCAGATTAACTTGATAAATTAAACTTGGTATTCTGTGCATCTGACTGTTCCCAGTACAATAGGGAGTGATGGATTCTGCCCTACGTGCCCCAATAACCAGAGGTAAACACAAGAATATCCTCACATCCCTTCCTCTGAAATGTGGTCTCTGTGACTCTGATAGGCTCTAATCATTCATCCAGGGCTCAACAGATAAGTTTTCATCTCCTCTGAGAGTTAGGAAAGAGTAACATGATCAATATTTTCCATTCTTGAAAAATCTAAATCCAGTAAAAAACATTTTTTTCAAATCAAAAAGCCATTTGATGCATGTTTTTTTAAGAAAGGTTATGAAGTCAGAATTTGCTGGTTTAACATTTCAGAAATGAGCATTCCCAGAGACTCTTCTGTCCAAATCTGTTTTAATTTTGACAGTGACTGGCATTTTTTGTAATACAGTAAGGTGGAAACAATTTCAGACTCTGAAATATTTAGAAGAAAAGGTTTTATTGGGGTGAAATATTTTTAAATTATTTTATTAAAAAAAAAAAAGGGCAGTCTTTGTGGGTTAGTCCAGTATCAGGTCAGGATACAGCCATGGACATGAGCAAAGAGATGAATTGTCACCCAGCTCACATAAATTAGAAAGCCTTTTTTCTCTTTCTACCTTGTCCTTCAGAATGAAATTAAATGCGATGGGGAAAAAAAATGTGATCTTGTAAAACTATTTCTGGGTATTGACTATAATTAAATATAAAACTTGACCATCACTTTTCTTTTGTTGGACTTTTCTGATGTTTGTTTTTTGTTGTGGGCTTTTGGGTGTTTTTTAATTGAACAGTTTCGATATCCAGATTATTTCTGGAAACCTTCTCTTCTGAGTCAGGGTTCAAAATTAAAAGCCAGTTTGAAGAAAATTAATCAAGCACCACGAAAAGGAATATTTATAACAGGTGATACTATTGCAGTGAGCAGGGCTTAAACAAAACTGTCTGATGCTATTTCAGTACTGCAGAGTCTATCCATCCTGTCCTATGAATAGTTATAACGGAGAAAAAATCCTGATTACATTTGTTTGTGCTTCATGTGTGGTGTCTGTGTTTGTACATCTGTCAGTGTCACTGGAAATAGCTAATTCATGTGATCTCTGCCTGAAACCTACTGTGACAAATGTGAGTGTACTGAAACAAATGTTATGGCTGCAATGTAAATCCTGGTTGATCAGTTTTAGTAATAGAAACACAGGGAGGGTGTTGCCAGCTGCAAGCCAGCTTCTGATAAAACTTCAGTGGCTAACTTTATTCATGTTCAAAGTAAAGAGATTTAACAGCAACCAGAATTAGCCACATGGAGCTCATCTCTAGATTCAGTCTGGGTGAAATATTTAGGAAGATGAGTCTAGTTTTACTGGTACAGGACAGCAGGAGCCGTCATGGTACCCAGGCTGTCACCCCAGGCAGCAGTTCAGGGAATATAAGGGTGGGTGTTTCCACCAACTCATCTTCCAGTTGCCCCACCAGGTGCCCCATCTCATTTTTCCCCCTCTCTTCTCCCCCTTCCCCATGCTGACATCTGACAAAAGCTTTAATAGGGATTTATAAACACTTATCTTTTTAGAGGCTGTGATCACTGCTGTGAACCTAATGAAACCATTCCTTTACAGCATCAACTAATAAATGAATCTGCATGGATTTAACAGGGAAGGTCTGGGAAAGGGAATGTTGCTCTTTTTTGTAGAGTGAGGACACTTCTTCAGCACAGAAAGCTAAGGAGGTGGCTGTGGAAGGAGCCACAGCCATCAAAAGGTCTCTGGCTTTTATTCAGGTTTGTGACTCACAATCCAGAAGGTGCACTATATGCTGGACCCAGCCTCAGTACTAAAAATATATATTTTGTAGCCTTTGTTATGGATTAGAAAAGCCAAGCTGAGGATTCTATTCTCACCCCAGACACTTGAAATCAAAGCTGCCTGTTTCTCACAAAAATCAGCCTGTACTGAGAGGACTGCCAGGGAATGTTTTCCCTCGCTTGCCTGAGTGCTGGGGCACCAAACATTTGTCTCAAGCCGAGAATTCAATCCCAAGTCCCAAGCTGCCTTCACTGGCCATAAGGGAGAGCATGTGTAAGGAGAGTAGGGATACTCTTGGGGGGGATTGCAAAGGGTTTTCCACTGGAGGAGCAATGCCTGTCCCAGTGCTTACTGTGAGAATGGTGAAGAGCACTGCTCAGCCAAGGGCCAGTGCTTATTTCTTGTCTCACATTTTGGGGCTGAATCCTGCAACTCCATCCCTTTAGAGGCTTACATTTCTTATGGATGTTTGATAGCTCTCCCTTGGCTGCAATGAATAATGAAGTTGTGGACTGTAGGCATATACAGGGAATTTTTTACAGTGGTTTCTATGTAGTATGGATGAATTTAATTTCTCTTAGCTAAAAGTTAGATGATTAGGCTGCACTCCTATCCATTGCAAGACACAGGCATCTCCAGAGGGTCATTTTTCCCATTTGCTTTGAGTATCTAATGTAGAGTGGAATCAATCTCTTGCTGGTGATGCCAAACACTCTACAGAATATATATGATGGTATATGTGAGATTTCCTTGGCCTAAATATCTAACTTCTAGGCAGATGGCTCCAACTCAATGTTGTTGATATTTTTCTAAGTGCTCCAGTAGAGATTGCAAAGCAGTTTTACACAGTTATCCTCTCCCACCACATTTACAGAAAAGTGCAGCCCTGCATTTTTAAGAGAATTTCTTCCTCATTTCGCAAGAATGGCTAAAGGTCCCCTTAAGGTAACAAAAAAAAAAAAAAAAAGCAGGGTAGGGAAAGCATGTGGATTGATTCAGTGGGAAATACAAACACATTTAATTCAGTTCTTCTAGAGTTTTCAAGCTCCCCATAGGGTTTTCTGTTCATACTTCCTTTTGTGAAGGCTTAGAAATCTATTTAGCCACTGTCAAATATCACGGACTAAAAAAGATACATACTTGTGGTTATGATTAATTCCTCCCATATAATCAGCCATCTTTTCTTGTTTGCTGAGAGGAATGGACTATTGCACATTGACTGAAAAAGCACATTGTAATTTTTTGTAGTTGCTGCTTTGATTTGTGTTGATTTCTCTTCTCTAAGCCTGGCAAATATATTGTATATGAGTATGCATAACTCGACAGCCTTTGTCTGACTTGGAAACAAATGTCTGATTGTTGTTCCAACAGTTTGTGGGACAGAAATTCAAGTGGCATAAATCACTTTGTCTTCACAGACTGAAAAGAAAAACCCCAAAATAATTCTGGTACATAGAATTAAAATATATGAAGTTCTACATCTTGGACCTTGATTCTTTCCCTCTTTTTTTTTGTTTTTTTTAAGAAAAGCAACACAATTCACACAATTCAGCAGAGACAAAGTTACTTTTCTGAATCCCTGTTTACAAGGACACAGCAGCAGCAACTAACTTGTTCCAACTGGATCACTGGCTGTAGCAGATAAGATATATTAAAATTTTAATTGTATTTCATCATGAATACAACTGTTTTGCATCAGTCACTATAGAAGCCCCATTTAACTATTCTCTGCTGGTTTCCAGACAAGAGAGGCCTCAAATTTAATTAGAAGTGTGAGATGCAGCCAAGAATTTGATAACTAACAGCAATTCTGATGGAGCTAAAACCCCAAAAAGGAGAACAGTGAGAGATAAGATTGCTTTTAAATAGAAGTAGTAAATGCAATTTTGCTTTGGCTCATGGGAGATGCAAAGGTAAATGCCATCTCCAGTGTACAATCCCAAGTTAATCTGCATGGTGGTAATATAATTTCAGTCATCTTGAGGCACTTTCTCTTCAAATTCCTGCCACATAATGAAGCAAAATAAGTTTATTTGCATAGCTGATAAATTATGAGAGATCTGATCTCACTTCCTGTGGTGACTCAGTGATCATGATATTCAAATCTTAAATTTATGATAAGCAAAGAAATGAGCCCAAGGAAAATTCCACCTATTTGTCAGGTGTTAAATTTAGGTAGAGGGTAGAAAATTACAAGGTGAAGAGTTTATGGGAGAACAATAAAAAATTTAAGGAAACTCTGACTTTTTCAGGAAAAATTAACTATAAAAAATACAAAAATATTTCTGACAAGTATCACAAATATCAAAGTTAATAGATAGCTGGAGTAGTGATCCTTATCTTGGAGGTAATTTTGTCTCACATTTAGGTGTACCTGAACTTCCCCTGTTCCATCCATCTTGGGAGTTGGTGTCACACCACCAGCACACCAGCAGATATGGTACAAACCATTTGGGGCTTTTTAATGTGGAGTCAAAAATTTAGCCAAGCCTGCAGCCCTGATATGACTACTGGTAATTTGGTTGTCAAACTGTCTTGGATATGCGAATGTTTAAACTGCTGTAAAATTTGCATTTTTATAGATACAGGCTTCAACCTCCCCAAAATAAAACCTCCTTCCTGGAAATGAGGTTTTTTTGGTGACATCTAGATCCAGGGGAATATCAATAATCTGGCCATCCTCCTTTTCCAAAAGGCTTCATGTTGTTGAAATTAGCAGTGCTGCTGGAAGTGGGACCAAAAATAAAGACTGCCTGAGATTCAATATGTGATCTCTAAATAAACACTAACGCCATTGACATTAGGGAACCCATCTGCTTCTTAATTTCTTTACCACTACAAAATCTATGATATGCGATTGCAACAGATGTTTCATGTCTGCAAACGATGATATGCTGCATTATTAAACCAAGAGGGTCATTAAACGGAGTTGTAGGCACTTTTTCAGTCTATAACTGCAAGATCATCAACACACAACCTTAGGGTTATGGAAAACCCTCTCGTTCCTCTCCTGACTCAGTGTGCAACTTGTGCAGCAAACACTCAGCAAATATCATGAACATCTTCATTAAGGCTTGATAATGCAGGAGTGCCTGTAGGCATCTGTACAACTCTCGGTGCTAATGTGTCCAAATGACTTTTTTGCCAGAAGCACTTCTACGTTGAGCTGCATCTTGAAATAGTCAAGCAGTTGCCTACCTAGATAAGAATGTGAATTCTCTATTGTTTTAGGTAACATTTAGGTAATATTGGATTGGTCTATTCCTTGACATCAGAGAAGTAAACAGGAATTTTGGTTTGAGCAAGGTGTCTTTGTTTTTTATTATTGCTGTTATTATTATATCTAGATTATTTTTCTCTTTACGTTTAATCAAAACCTCAGCACTAAGGGTTTTTCACATGTAGCTGCCTTCATTGCAATTCTATTCACACAGTATTCTTTCCTATTGGAACTGCCGCAAACACATTATAGTAACATAGATTTCCACAAATACATGTATTTTTTTGGCTCCCTTTGGATTGAAAAATGTCTATTTTCCATTTTCAAATATCATGTAAGAAGCTTTTGTTTTGTCTCTGAAGAATGACTGACAGAGTAACATGCACCCCAGAGTGAAGCAGTTTTTATAGAAGGATAATATTTCTTTATTGAAAACTTAACAAAAAAAAATTGGCTCCAGTCTTTCAGAGATCCATTTAAATTCTTTAATTAAAATGTATCTCCTTTTTTAGCAGGATCCTTGGGATTCTTATCCATAAATTTTCATTGTAAATTTTCATAAATGCAGTGATATTAAGGGCAGAGTTCTTGGGAAGTCTAAGGAGAATTGAAAAATAATATTTAAGGATTTTATATTCAGTCCAAGCAAGTGGTGTTAAATTCATGTGGAAAGCATGAACACTCTATGAGTTAATTACAGATCACAATCAAATATTTGAATAAAACATTTACTCGTAAGTTTATTTGTATTTATGTGTGCATGTGTATACTGGACATGGCAGCCTTATCAAAAAGAACAGAGAAGGAATAATTGTCCTTTTGTCCTCAGCCACTCAAAACTGTTCCTTTTAATCTTTTACTGGCAAAAAAAGCAACACTTTTGGTTCTGTCTTGCAATAGTGCTTGAGTTTACAAATGTCTTAAGAAAACCATTGATTTTTGCAAAATATTTCTGGTTTGAAAGTACTTGAGGTGGCAGAGACTTTCCCAGGGATAGATAGCAATATAGAAATGCCTAATCACTTTAACCTTGAATATGTGAAATGCACCTTGAGCTTCGGTCTGGATTTAATTTATTATTATTAGTAGTATTCTTTTTTTTTCATTTTCAGTGGGGCAGGAAAGAACAGTTATAAACACAGAGCTTCTAGAGAAAGATGAGACAGGACAGCAATACTTGCATATATCAAGTGTAGTGAGAACATGTACAAGCAGCTGCAGGCCCCATGTGCCTGTTTCCAAAAATCCAGATAGTTCACTCTAGGTGGCAGTCTCTTTTGTCAAATTGGCCAGAGCAAGCAAGGATTGAATCCAGCAGATCTTCCTTGCTCTGTAGCAGCTTATCCTTCAGATGAGAGGAAGAGGTAGATCACTGGAAAAGTGTGGCAAAAGCACTACTCACATCTCAATTTTGTTGTTCTGCAGTGAGTACCACCAGATTATCTCAAAGTTTTTTATCAAAAATGGCCAGTACCTTAAAGGGGAATGAAGATATTGGAGAAAAAAAAAAAAAAGGATGCTGAGACAGGAAGAGTAGGGAGATCTCCAAAATCCTCACCTAGAATATTTTCTTCTGGATTACACTGTCCCCCCGAAGGACATGAGGCAGACACATCTTTCCTTGTGATTGATGGGCAGAGATCAGACAAGCCGTGCTATTGTTTCACTGCAAAATATTTAGGAACAGTTAGTTCCATTTGTCCACCTGCCCTCCTTTGTTACACACAAAGGCAAAGGTCTCCTGCAGGCTTATTTCAGGGTGACTCCTTGGTCTCTACTGTCTCTCTTGATATCTCCTCCTGCTTCCATCAGGTGTCTTTGAAAGGGTCCCATGTCTGTTGTGGATGTAGCATTTTCAGCTGGCCTAAACACGTATGATTTCCTCATCCTGAAATAAGTATCCCTCCATATAATTGTGTGCTTTTTGCACTCACTTTTCAGGAAAAATAAATAAAGCAGTAGCAATGGGCACTGCATACTCAATATACAAGGTTGGTGCTTTACTGGAAACGTTGCACCTACCAGTATGTTATTCTGGACTAGTACCCCTGGTGCTTGTGTCTCCACCTTCTTCCGTAAAGAAAAATACTGATATTACTGACAGTGAGAGCATGGCCAAGACATTGCCTGTGGTGCATTCAAAAACACGTGACTTTCAAGTTACATGGGCCCAGTGTTCAAAAAACTCTTCTATGAGGGTGAATTTGTAAGTGAAATTTTCTCCTAGCAGTGGAAATTCAGCCAGTAGGTGGGCAGTAAGCCTCTGACTTCAAAGGTTCAGTTTCATCTCTACCTGATCGCAGTAAAAGGAGAGTCAAATGCATCTGACTGAGAACTTTTGGAGCTGTAAAGTCAAGGTAGATGCATTTTTCCAATATTCAAGCTTGTAAATACCATCATTATATGAACCGCTGGGTGTTAGCTGACCAGCTTGGAAGCATTTCTATTTATCTGGACTTTTGAAAAGATACTATATGGCTGACTGGTGAAAAACTTTGATTCAAAGTGTATTTAGATGCAAAATCATGGGCAGCATTGCTCCAAAGCCTCTTGGAAGAACTGAAATAAAATATTTTCATTTTCTTTACAATGGTCATGTTGTGACTTGCTTCTGAATGAGGGGGTTTTTTTCTTATTTTTTATTGTTATTTTTCTTTTTGAAGTTGCTAAGATCGATAGCATCGGACTAAATGAGTCCCTCTGCTTTGACTGAAGCTAGTCATCTCTTGCTTGGCCTTTGAAACTTTTCAGGAGTCTTCTATGCAGCATTAGAATGACAGAGTCCTTAACATCAATCTTCTAATCTGTCAGAAAGTGAATTTCACAGACTTTGTGTGACTAACTGGCAAGTTTGTTTGTATATTGCACAAGACTTAGGTACCAGCTATTCTTCCTCTGCTTGTTCTGGCTGCAGAAAACAGTTCCAGATCCATTTCCATACATTTTTACAAACACTGAAGATTCACCAGGACAAAGTTTCACAGGTGATGTGCCTTCCTTGTTGTTTCAAGAGCTTTCTTGTTCTGCTCAGGTGCCATAGCTCCCCAAGTAGTGCCACAACCCCATAACCAAGCCTGCCAGCTCTCTAACCCAGAGTACAGAAAAGTATAGCACTGCAAGACCACAGTAATTTTTACCAAAAAGATTGTTATATCCTGGACACTTCCCACTGGACACCATTTCTTCTGTAAGAACTCTCAGTCAGACCTGTCCAGTGTAGGGAGCCTACAGCAGAGTCCACACAGCCCCTGAGACCTGACTTGTGTCCTGCTCCATCCTAGCAGGTCTTGTGTCTTCCCAGACAGGCTTCTCATCAAGACATCAAAAAATACTGATGTATTCACAAGAGTGACTGTTTTACTCTTCTTTCATTAGTTTCCTGTCCTGAGGCAGAATAAATTTACTGGCCTTAGGATTCCCTAGGGTCCTCTGAAAAGTGTTTGCTGTAATCAGGAGTTTTTCCTGGGTTACCAGGGTAAAGAACTTCATTTTGCAGTGCTACACAGAGCTTCCCTCTGCAGAGACGTTTCTGAAGTTCCACATCTGAAGGAGAAGCCTCTGATGGGGATTCTAACCATCCCATGCCCACTATAGGAGGATATTTGGGGTGAGTTTTCAGGTGATAGAGTTGTACAAAACCTGAGTTGTACCCTGTAAACATGATTTGCAATTCATGTCATTTTTTCAGCAGATGAAGTAAATAAGATTGGGCTGACTTTTTTTAGCAGAGACCAACACAGTGAAAACATTCAGGGACTGTGAAAGTTGCTACTCCATCAGCTTTTCCTCTGCTCTCCAGTCTCTGTCCTGACAGAGGTTTTGCTCCTTGCCAGCCAAGGCAGAAAAGAGTACAGAAAGATGTCTGAAGGGAAATTGATTCTGCAGGAAAGAGATAAATTTTGGTGGCTGAGACGTATTCAAACATCAAAGTTATATATTCCTTGAAGTCTAAACTTGGAGAAGAAATCACAGAACTGATGAAAGGTCAGACCTGTGCTTTCCATGTCTGCTTTTGGAGACAAAAGTCCTACTTTTTGTGGATGAGAGCACAGTGTGTTTCATTAGAGACCCCTGAAATTTCACCTTGTTTTCTTGTCACCACCAGTCAGATGCGAATACAGGAGTTGCAGGTAAATTTAAACTCCCTTTCCAAAAGGGAAATTGGACTTCCAATACAGCTTACAAATGACCTGAGAAATCTAATTATCCAATGAAGTCTAAATTGTGAATGCTAAAGGCCAACAAGGACTGTAGTGACTGTTTGTTTTCCATCTCAAATATAAGTGGATCTGTTTGGAACTGATGTGAGTTTGAACCTTGAATCTTCCAAGACTAGGTCAAAACAGAGTGATCCTGCCTGATCTAAAGACCTAGAGGCTTTGACTCCTAACCTTCAGTTATGGAGGTACAGACTTTTCTAGCACAGATTTTACGAAGATTTCTAAGAAATAACAACATTAACTATTTGTTTATCAAGTTGGCATGCAGGTATGGAAAGATGTTATTGTATATGTACATGTATATTTGTGTAATTACCTGTTAAGAGAGAATTACTGCATTTACAACAGAAACACTTAGCTCTGTAATGATGCAGTCAGGCATCCTAAAGAAGTATCACACCGGAAGTCAGGTTTTTATTTAACTGAAATAGAAGAAAGATTATTTTCCATCTAGTTATCTGATAGAGTTTTTCCAATGCAACTGAATGTTCCAAAATGAGGGAGAGGGGGGTTGTGAAGCAAAAAGAGAAACAAAATTTTAATGGTTTTTAGGTTGTCACAATTTCCTGGCACACCGTATAAATCAAGTCCTAGGCGCTAATCCCTGAGAAATCTGAACTATCTTTGACAAACACCATTTAATTCTTTAAAGGGTCAACCCTGTGACACTCTACTGCAGGACCTGTTTTTGCCTCTGAAATTTTATGTCAGAATTCTCCTCTAATTGAGCTATCACTCCAAAGCAGTGCTGTGCTATTGATCTGACATCAGAAAGTCACTGACAGCAATGACCGTGTGCCAGGCGATTTTGCCCGACGTGTGATATGAGGAGCAGTTGATGTGTCCAGAATGAGGGGCAGCTGAAATGACACGAGCTCCTTTGTCTGCCACAGCTGCCTTGTGACTTTGGTGTCCAGGGGAAGCAGAAGATTGAAGAGATTTGGGTCTCTTTCTTGCTTCATTTCTGAGCACTGCGCTGTGTTGAAATGGTCACACAACCTCCCTGGGCTTTCACTGTCAAATCAGGTTTACACTGACAAATTTTTCTGACAATTTCTCTTTGTTCAATCACAACATGTTGTCTCAAAGGACATTGAATATCTTGTCAAGGAAAGTTACCCCAATGAGGGCAGCAAAGAGCACTGTAGTGTCTGGCTGTCCCTCTCACTCTCTTCTCTGTTTGGGGAAGCCAGGGCTGGGCCTTAACTACAGGTGTGATGTCACTTCAGTGAAAACTTCAGAGTTTATTTTAGTTTTTCCAGTTAGTTAAACTCTACTTAGTTCTTGAGGATCAATATTGAATAATTAAAGCACTTAAGCCATTTTTGTCATCTTAGGAAGGAGTTTTTAAAGCTTGAATTTATTTTACTAGACTTTCAGATAAATATGACCTTCCTCTTAAAGTACCTATGGTGTTCCTTGGTCAAAGATTCACTTGAGAAGGCTTTCTTATGACTGCCATTATCCATTGCTTACACACTGTTATTCTGTGTCTTTTGCAAAGAACATTTTATTGTTGTTGCTGTTTTCTTCTTTTTTCAGAAATTCTTAAAGAAAAACAAAATAGCTTAATATTTTCAGTAACATTTATTTCATTTTTTCCATTGTATTTTCTAGGGTTTTCCCTCAGTTAAAAGGAAGTAATTCTAGATGGCTTGAATCCTTATGGTTTGTGCTATTTCTCAAGAACAGGCTCAGTTCAAGTTTTTTGGCAACAGAAACAATTAATCAAAGAGAACAAAGCTGCAACAGATGCTGGTAATGCCACAGTAAAAGACATAAATCTCTTCCTTTTCAAGTTGTGTTTTGTCCTGTGGCTCTGTATTTCTCATGAGTCACAAAATCACTATTGAAAAGAGTGTTAATAGGCACAGGTTCTCCCTTGCAGGATGGCAGAGTTATCTGGACAGTAAGTGGAATGAATTTAGGTTCTGTCTCTGAGAATTAGCCAAGCCTTATTGCAGATACTGAACAAGTGTACACTGAATTTTGAAGAGGGTGCTGTGACTGTACCAGGTACTGTCAGCCAACGTATTCCAACCTCCATAAATCTTTCCAGGCTCAGCCTCTCCATAGCCAGGCCTAGCAATGCTGAATTTATCATTCAGTAATGCTGCTATGCTCACTGAGGCATCAAGAACATAAGATATCACTGAACAGAAGGAGCACCAGACACCTCTTATGCTCTCCTTAGCAGGGTCCTGGTGAGAATCCTCAACATGTAAAACATCTCACAAACGAACAGAGGTATAAGAGATATTATGTCTACATTCCATTTAGCATCAATGTGTTCTCTTTTTGCTAACTAACTGTCCAAGAAATTGATTTCATTACTTTCAAAACTTTCAACAAACTCAGATGACCTGTCAAAGAGATGTATGAGCCATTAAAATCTACAATTACATTACTTCAAGCCATAATTATAACTTCAGTGTCAGACTCTTCAGGCTGAAATAAGACTTCACTCTTCAGCCATTGATTTTTTAAGAGAAGAAAGTTTAACTGGTGATGTAAAACCCAATGAACAACCAGACTTCAAGCAGAAAAAAAAAAAAATAGCTCCTCCCAAACAATCTCCTATAATGAGTTTTACTGAGAAAGCAAGGTGGGACCAGGGAGAAAAGAGGAAGTAAGGCTAAATCATTCAAAATTTTTATTGTGTTTTTTCAGCTATTTAGGATTGAAGTCAAGGATAGTTTGACATTTAATTAATATTTCCAGTGATTAAAACTGACAAGAACTACATTAAATTTTACCACGTAAATCTGACGCAAACCATCTTTGTTTTGCACTTTGCTTAGCAATTGTTGCAACACAATGCAAGTAGAAATGCCATGTAAAAGAATTGTCTACTCCTGTTCACTAATCCTTTCAAGCTTTCTAAAATTTTTTGAGTTACCTGAACAAGCTTTGTTACTTTATCTTTCCAATTTCACCTCTATACTGGGGATTTTATTTAAAGAAACAGCAATGAAGACAGTCAAAGCTTGTTGCTTGTTTTGTTTTTCTTTCTAGGAGTTGCTGTATTTGTCCTGGTGACACTGAAACCACAACTCTTCCCCTCTGTTCCATGTTCTTGGTGGCTTTTCCCTGAGATACTGAAAAGGTGTCACCTTTATCTGAGTACCAGTTGTATCTTTCCATGTCTTTATTGCATGCTGACCCTCCTCAACAAGAGCAGCAATAGAGGAGTAGCATAACAACAATAGTGTTTGCCATTCTTTGTGTTATGCTTCCCTGAAATATGTGCAGTCCTCCACAGCTTTTTTTTTTTCTTTTTCTGAAGAAGGATGTTTCTGCTGCTCCTTACTGCACAAATCAAGTTTCCAACAGCTAAAAAAATGAAATCTTTTTTAACAGTATAATTAACTATTACAACTAAAATGTCTCCTTAAGAAAAAAAAAACCTGTTGAAGGTAAAAACTTGATAGGAGTCTAAACACATGAGCACTAATGGAAAACTACAATACAGAAAGGAACAGGTTAAAGGACTAAATCTGTTGAAAGAAGAGATCTTGCTGATATCACACCAAGTGGTATTTCATTAAATGCCTTTGAAAAAAAGACCTTTCAAAAGATATAGAGAAATAAATGTGACAAGAAGGTTGATGTGTCTGGTGAAACACTAATTTTTGTTATTGTTATCGAAAAAGAAGCACTGTATAAATATCTGGAATAAACCTCTGGAGAGCAGGGTTCACAGAGATCAGGAGAATGTATGAGGTTCAGCAAAGGTCACCTCTGTCCTTAAGCCACTATTTATCTGTGTTATAAGGCTCTTAAGAAAAGGACATTTCTGTACACCAGTGCAAACTGTTTAACAGCCTTCTACTGCATTGGAAAATCCTCTGCTGTCCATTGGAGTTGCTGTAGGGCTTCTGACTAACAGATCAATGGATCACTTTGTCCAGCATTCTCTAGTCTAAGGTGCTCATTGCTGATGTGGCTGGGAAAATAACAAACTTTTAATCCTGGTCATAAAGTTCTAACTGAGATCACAAAGGTTTAAAAGATCTGAAAATCAGTTTTCCTAGGGCTCCTTCCATTTGCTCTTTCTGCTCATCCTACTTTCCCCAGCCTGTGGACTCTCTGCCTAGAGGCAACGCAGAAGTGTCTGAGGAATATTTGCTCCCACCTTCCCTCAGAATCACTGTTCCATTCACTACCATGCTATAGATTCCATGCCTGTGTTTTCTCCGGGAGGGAAAAGCTAAAGTTTTCCTTTTTCTAACTGGCAGGAATCTGGGTCTTGTTTAACCCAAATGGGATAGCCAAGACCCAGCATGCACGATAGGGAAAGGCACTCTACAGCTAGTAGGAAATGTGGAGTAGAAGGATGGGTGAGAGGTGGACTCCATCCCACTCAGGATATTTGCGTACTTATACCCAGGAGAGCACAAGGCACTTCTTTCTCACGTCCTGAGTCTCAATGACTAAGCCACGAAATTTCAATTTTTGAGGGGAATGGGAATCCAGGGATTCTAAAACTTCAGCCACTTTTTCGCAACCAAAAGAGCTGCATCTCATGGGAAGTGAAGATACTACAGGAGTTACAAGTTTCGTTTCCACAATGGCTGTAAGAATTTGATTTTCAGTCTGCCTTACCTTAAAGCACTTAAAGATCTTTTGTTATGAAAATTAGAATAAAAAATGAATTTTAAGTTCTGCAGAATTTACCTTCTCCTGTCCACCCATGTGTGAAAATAACAGTGATTCATTTGGGTTTGTTTTGGTTTTTTTTTTTCCTTCTTTGTCAATCCCTAGTAAATGCCTGGAGAGAAAATCCAGGTATATGACAGGACATCTGAGAGTATAAAGAAAATGCAAATCAAAATGCAAATATCAGTCATGATTGTAAAATAGCCAGCTAAATGATCACCATGATATAGATTTAGTATAAATACACATCCATTCCTCATTTTAGTCCACTTTTAACATCGGTAGTTTCTCCAGAAATGGTGGTAGAGGTAGCTCAGAAATGGAAAACTGAAGTTTAGACTTCACGTCTGCTTATTCCTCCTTTTGGAGAGATTTCTATAAAAATAGCATGTTACTCTTCAATTCACTATCAGGCATTGAAATATCCAAATCAGTTTTGTTGGGCTGGATTTGTCCAATCATGGAAACTGAAAGAATATGGTACACAGACTGAGAAATTAATTTAGAGATGTTTTTATTTGCTAATAAAATAAAGTTAATTTAAAAAAGCTAAGCAGAAAGGGCAGATTCAAAGAGGGCATGAGGCAGTTCTCCTTTAGATATTGAAAAAATATGATTCAAAAACAGTTATACTTTTCATTACATGACTGTTGTCCATCTGACTTACATTCAACAAATCAAGGCAAATTCTACTGAGGCATACATAACGCTCTCAGCAACAGATGCTGACAAGTACATTAATAAATCATGATCATTATTAGAATCCTTAAACCAATATTTTGCTGCCAGACATGCTGTTTATCATAATTTCTTATTTATTTGTGCAGATTGTACTAATCTTTGCATAATACATTAATTATTCAAATGGCTCTAGCAGAGTTGTGTACAAAGGCCACGATCAACATGACTGGGGTCTGGAACAGAAAGCATCAAACAATTGATGCTTTGACATGGAAAATGAGAGTCAGGACTCTGGAGACCAAGAATTAATTGTGAAATGTTGAGTGTTGTCATTGACAGTCAAGCTCAAAAGGACCTAGATTGCGAGTTTCTTCTCATTTCATCTTTTCCCAGATCCTAGTCAATGAAGAAATTGGACAACCTGGAATTATCATCTCATAAATGGTAATATCCCCTGAAATTTAGGGACAGCTTTGGCTTTATCTGGCTTAAACTCAAAATGCTGCAGATATCTGGTACTCCAAATCGTATGTCTGATGTCTGTGGAAGAAGAAGAGACAAGGTGCTCTGTCTAACCACCATGCTGCTTGCCAACAGAAAAGATCGAAAGAAGAAATCTTACAAGCTTGCTCACCTGCAAGAGTGGATCACTTGTGGCCACAATAGTAATGAATTTCATTCCAGCATCCACCATGTAGATTCCTGAGTTTTCCTAAAGAATGTTCACAACCACTGGAACCCCCTATTCTGTATCAATGACCTGAAGTGACAAATTCAGCTGCCTCCTCCAACTCCAATGCCCCAGAGCAAGCAGATCAGCGTCACTCTTTCTTCTTGTACAAAAACAAGATGTAATTGAAGTGCCCTGGGTAGTGTCAGCTGCTCTGAAAGGATACCAAGGGAATATGTTTGATCCTCTGAGTACCTTCCATATTCTGCTGAAGTCATGCTTAAAATAAGTGAAACTCAGACATTGACTTCATCTTACTCAGTTCTGTTTAAAGGACTTTGCTGATCAGGACTCTGGGGACTCCAGAAAAAAGACCAAACAACACAAGGGAGAAGAAGATTTCATTCCATGTAATTGCTATATATGGACAGCAATGCTCTTTTACTTCTAATAGCTATTTAAAAACTTATGTAAATACTGATTTATGTGTCAAAGCTCTAAGAGCTCCATTGATCCAGTAAATATCCAGCTAAGGACTGCTTAGCACAACAGACTTGGTGGCTGTTACGCTCTATCAGACTAATGTCTATGGAGCCCAAAGCTGAAGCCTGCATTATTTACTCGGTTGGCATCAGCAGCTTGATGAATCTGCTCTGGGAGCTGTTGTGAGGCACTGAGCAATCCAGAGTGGCAGGAACGATGGCACATGAAGCCCTGACTTTGTGTCTCGCAGCAGCTGTGCAGCCTCGTGGCTCAGTTCAGGGATGAGTGTGGGGCTGTGGGCTGGAAGCAGAGGCACGTTTTCCTGGGAGAGCTCACAAGCCAGTTTTCCTGCACAGCATTCTTCCCTCCCTCTTCCAGATTACATGAAGCTCCCACATGGCTGGACAGGAAAATAGCTTGTGATGGAGCAAAAAAGTCACTTCCAAAAACCAAGCTGTGTTTGTTTTGCAATTGATCTAGGCGCCAGCCTTTCACAAAGGCCCCACTCAACGGGGGAAAGGTGACTACCAGGCAGTTAGATATGAACAGGACTGATTTTGAGAGTGTCTCCTGAATTAGGGATTAGAAAGTGACCAAAGAAACCAAAAAAAAAATCTATATGAGAGAAGGAAATTCCAGGACAAAAAAAATTATTTGTCTCTTTAGTTAATGTGATGTGTTATTTGCTCCTCATATTCACTATTTACTCCTTTGTGGTCCCCACTTCATAATTTTCCATTTTGGCCATATCTGAGTATGAGATTCCCGTTCCGTTCTTCCTTCTTTCTGTCTGCTGTGATACCAGATAGTCAGGACAAGGATATGTAGGGTTTCATCATCAGTTTAGACTCAGTTGTAGGTAATGCACATTTGCTAGTGAGTTCAGTGAGGGCCCTTCAGCACCAGTCACATATGCTAGGGGCAAATGGGACTTCAGTGCTGAGATTCTGGCTCTGAGCCATTATTGTTAATCAGACTCATAGCCCACAGCTTTTCATGGCATAACCTCCAGAGAAAGCCACTCTGCAGGGCTTTTTGGCTTTCTTATTACAACCCACAAAGATCTCCTTTAAGGAAGTCCAGTTCCTTCCATGAGGTTCTGGTTGCACCGAAAGCTTGATGATATCCATCTTCCCCCTGTCCTTCCGTGAGCAGTGCACTGCTAGGAGCATCCAGATCCACAAGACACAGACTTAGAGACTTCTCTCTCTCCCCTGGCTTCTGTGAAGCATTAAGCAATTCAGGGAGAAGTACAGGAAAGTGCTCTGAGGATCTTACATCTGTCTGCTATAACAAGTAGACCAGCACATACACTGCCAAACGCAGACAAGGACAAATCCCAAGTCAAACCCTCGCCAGGCAGTTCGTGATATTAGCTCAGTAGTCAGAAGGTTTTAAAAAGTCCTGTTGTGATCTTTTGACTTGTTTTCTATTGCTGTTCATGAGAAGACAAAGGAGTGGAAAGGAAGATTAGAATTTTTCAGTTGCTTCTGAAATGTTGGAATCTAGAGATAGTGTATGTGAATGAATACCTAAGAGTATGGCAAAATCAGATACCTTCAGGCTCCTGAGACTTCAGGAGAAAATAAAGTCTTCCAAATAACATCTTGCATTGCAAATGTGGCAGCACCATTCAATATTCCCTCATCTATACAAAAGATAGAGCTAAAATATTCATTGAAAGAAACATGAACCACTTTTACGTCCTTAAGAAAAGATCAAAGAGATCTAACAGATAAAAAATTCTTGTCCTTTGAACCTTGTTTGGAAGATGTTTAGGTGTTGTTGGTTACTTACAAGGGATCAGTACAAGTCCGTGTTTTACATCACCTCCTGTGTTGCCTCAGATAAATAATCAGACATATTCTGAGCTGTATGGTGGCACTTTAAACACTAAAATAAACTCCATTTTATTTCAACTCTACACGCTGTAGAGAAAAAAGAAGTTGTAGTCCAATGCATCCAGTAGGTTTGTGTAAGTTTGTGATGCTGCTTTTCCCCATCAGCTGGATGGACAGGGAGCCACGTTTAGTGTTATGCACTACATGATAGGATTTTAAATAAGGGGGATACAAGTTATCCATGGACTGCATGAATTTCCCTGCCCTAGATCATTTTCAGCTTTGCAGTGGTTGGTCTGAGCATGACCCTTAGCCTCTCTCATTGCATCTGTCTTTTGTCCTTGCAGCAATGCTCAGAGTTTCTTGGCAACTGAAATAATAGCTAATGTAAGAGCTGAGGACAGTCTCTGCAGATTCTTTCATCTTCTTTAACCACCGTCAGAGCAAGATGCTTACCTGGCACTGCAGGTGATTTGGTGTGATATATCAAGGGTCTTTGTCTGTCTCCTTAGGGAGGAGGCTGGTCCAGGGGCTGACACTACCGTGCCCAACTCGCTGGTGTCACCCAGGGCACTATAAAATCCCCCCAGGAGAAAGGAGTGTAGCCCTGAGGCAGAAATTGCCTCTGCCGAGTGTCTTTACTGTAGATCTTTACACTCTAACACGGAAAGAGCCAAAGACCAAAAAATCAGTGGGGAGATTTTTGACAGAGGAAGCAAAAGAACTTCTCATCTTTGCTTTTGTTCTTTCACTTAAACGCCATCTTTCATCTTAGATTTTCATTTAATTTAGATAACTAGATAATCAGCACACAGATTTGTTCACAACCCAGGTGGTGTGGCTGAGCTCAGTCTGCCTTACAACACAGCTGAGAGAGCAGGGGATTCTTGAGGCTTGGCTTGGAGGACAGAGGTTGTGCTGTTAATGTTTCATCAATCTACTCAAAGATATTAATATTTTATTCAAGCTAAGTTCTTTTTTGCAAATTGCCTTCTTCTGTTATGATATTTACAGCCTTTTAAAAGACTTTTGAAAGGATAGGAGCTCTATTGATTAACTAGCTTCTCTCCTAATGTGTCTTTATCCAAATATTTTTCTCGGGTTTTTTTCTTAACCACAGATGAATTATGAGTGAATGAACTGTGAAAATTATCTGGTTAATGGGGAATGCTCTGACACTTGCACTCTGTTAGATTCCTGACCCATTTTGGAGAGATAGGCTCTCTGTGAGTAGGTTATTACTCAGAGGCTGAGCTCCTAAAGACCAGGCCATGCAGACAGATGTGATCTACAGATCTACCAATCACACAGAAAGGATGGACCCTGTAGAGGGGATAAAACACCTAATGTAGATAAGGAGACAGTTTCACATCATAGCTGTGATTGGCAATTTTACTCTAGGGGGACTGTGAATGTCTATCACTCAATGAATGCCAAAGACAGAATAGTTTTGTGCATCAGCTCAGTTCTTCCATGAAAATTACTTTGATTTCAGCAACAAAGCAGCATACATGTCGTCAAGAAGGAGCCTATCTAGGGGCGTGATCCACAAAAGACTTCTCATTCATAGATTTTCAGAAGGCTGTATATTTATTTTTCCATGTGTTTCATGCAAGCAAGCAAAGATGCAGAAGGAAAAAGCAAGAAAGCTTTTTCTCCCTCTAGCAAGCAGCTGCTCCGAGAGATTGTCTCTCTGTGTCTGTCTGTGAACAGCACAGTGTACCACAAAATATGAAAATAAACAAAGATAAATCTTTTTCATTGGCCAAGGAAAATACCTTATCCAAAACATCTTTCTCATGTTTATATTCCTCGTCAAAAATTCTCCTGGGAACCTGAAAATGTTCCCTTTAGAAATGGAGAAGTGTTACAATTCAAGATACTTAGAAAGAAATTGCTTTTTTCAAGCTTGCTGCTGGATTTCTCTAAGATCCACTAAAATGTCAGCCCCACATATACATGAGGGGGAAGAAGAAGATTGAGTCTCCTTTCACTTCCAGTGCTCAGACTCCTTAATACAAATGAGACCCTACTCCTGAAAATATTTATTCCCTTGTGTTGTTTCTTCCATATTCTGCCGACATACTATGGAAAAAAGTAAAGTATTTCCAGTATCCACTGAAACTTCAAGCGTGATAAGAAATGAGATTTCTGTAAGGCGATGCTTTCCTCTGATTATGTTCTATATTAGCTTGTGTACCCAGCTGAGAAAAAGTATTAAGCCTAGTATACAAAGAAAACAAATAGGAGGGTGATACTTAGCCTTAGGGCTGAAGGAGTACTTAATTTCTTCCATTTCCTCAGCTCTTATTTATACCAAAGTCAGTTATGTTGCACAGTCACGGTTGGCTTGGGAGCCCTGAAAGTGGGGTGAAGGGCAGCAGGAAGAAATGAACTTTTCAATTGATGGATGAAGAAGTGCCTCCATGTATATAACATTTTTTTAAAAAGACTGTATTGAAAGAATTAGTGGTTTCTTCTCACCTTCTGGTGGCACCTGTCAGGTTTGGAGGGAATGAATATTTTTCTAATGTCTGCTATTAAATGAAGTGGAGTTGAAGGAGGAATTAATTTCCCTGTAAAACAGAAGCTTTCATCAAATTAATTACAATATTTTATTCCTCAAAATAAGAGAAAGAAAAAATCGGTTTTGTTCCAATGTTGAACTGACTTCATATTCAGCTATTGAAAAAAGGGAGAGAACCTTGGGCAGAGGGGCACAGAGAAGGAAAATTATTTCAGGTGAATTTTTTGATGGAGGCTATCCCACAGGAAAATTACAACTTTCAAAGGACATGCAATGGAAAAAACAATTCCCTTTTCCTCCTCCCTGCCACGGTGAAAGGCAGAATATGGTGAAGCCAAGATCCTTCCTGTTCTTAAATAGTGCAGCTGCTCTGCTACTCAGATAGGTGAGAGATTTTCATTATGTGCTTTTGAAAACACCCCTATGGAGTTCCCCGAGTAGGGGATAGTGGACTGTAGCTATAAGCCCAGTTATTTTCACTTTTTTTCTGGTTTAAATACTTTCTCCTTCACTGACACTATCACTTTCCAAGCCTACACCAGAATTTTATTTCTGCTGCTTTCCCTACGTCAGCTGTCTCCCAAAGGGACTTCTGAAAGCCAGGAGTGGAGGCCAACACTCTAGTACCATTTTAGAAGGGTCACATAGTCTTTCCAGCCTGTTCTGCTGGACCCAGTCCCCATGACACTGGAGCACAAGCACCGTCCAGACACCCAAATATTGCAGAGGTGGAGGTGGGCATGAGGCTGCTGTGCCCTGCGGGGTGTTTGCTGCACAGGACACTGCCAAAGGAGGAAGCAAACCAGCCTGGTGGAGAGCAGCTCCCTCAGGAAGCTCGTCTCTCCTGCTGCTGACCAGCTCTTTGGAGAAGGCTGCATTATTTTACTTTCCAGATGCAGCTGGGCCAGCTTTTTCTACAGTCGGACACCTTTTTTGACAGAAAATGTGACATTTCACAAGCTGGTTAACAAGGCTTTTATTCTGAATTGTGCTTCATCCTAAATGGTCAGTGTCTCCCCAAAACATAGGGCAGATTTCTTTGTGCTTCAACTCACTATGTTTCCCTTTGCCCACCTGGCTGCCCTGGAGACAGAGAGGGTTCTTTCTCTCTGAGAGGGCTGTAGTGTGCACAGCAGACCTGGATGCCCTGGAGCAGATCCAGGTGCTATCATAGCACAAACAGCAGCAATAATGCTCATAGAAAGCAGTACCATGTTTATGCAAACTGTTTATGTTTATGCAGTCCATCCTACTGAGATGCTGTTTTGCTCCAGACCATCCTGGCATTTTGGAGCGATGTATCAACATTCCCTCTGTCACAGCTGTCTCTTGTCAGAGCAATAAACAGCGGGTAGTTCTCATTGCTTTCCAAGATGGGCTGTGTAGTGGCAGAATCTCTGCATCCTACCAGCAAGTGAAGTGTTTTAGAAAAAACACCACATACCATCTTGTGCCAGAATAGATTTCGCTTCCAGTCAGGTAAAATGTTGTTGTACAGTTTCCCTCTTCCTTTATTTTGATTTTGTGTTGCTATGTCTAGACACACTTTTTGGTGGTTAAAAGGGATTTGCAATCATTCTGTGGAACACCTGAGGGAGAACGATAGATCACTATTGATCTACTGACTACTGGAAAAGAAATGTGGCTTGAAAACCTTCTTCCAGCATCCATCAGTTAATGCAATGGGGAAGACCCACTCCTTCAATTCCCTGAAGTCAGCATTGTTGAGGCTTCTAGCATAATAATGGAATGAAGGAGTATTTGTTATGAGCTTGGTTTCAGAAGGAAGAATATTTCAGTGAAGTAGCAACCACAGTTGTTTTAGGCTATAATTTTCCCCACATGCCAAAGAAATGCAGAAGGTGTTTCTGGACAGGTCACTGCAGTACAATTAAGAAATCTTCAATAGTATTTCATCTATAGCACTGTTTTCCAGGGAAAGATGTTGTTTTTATCTCTGCCTCAATTTCCTTGCCTGTGAAATAATGTAATCTGAAGCATACTGGAGAAAAGTGCTCTAAAATAGCTGAATATATTGTTAATAGTAACAAAACAAGTACTGCTAGTTGTAATGTGAGTAGTTCTTCCTCAGACAGCACTGCATTTACGTCAGCATACTGGAAATTTCTACTAAAGAAATACAGAAATCTCAGATATTTATATAGCACAGAAAAAAAAAAAAAAAAAAGAGAAAAAAGAAAAGGGGCCTTGAAAGAAACCATTTATTGTGTGGATCAGAGTAATACAGTCAGACAATCGTCAACCAAGTCCCTCCAATGGTGGCTGGGCCAGCATGGAGGTTCTCAGATTTGTCACATACAGATCAAAGTGGCATAAAAGACCAAAGTCCTAATAAACAAGGCAGGCTAGCTTGCTCATATGGTTGCTTTGATAATTAAGGTTTACAGAAAGAGCACATCCATAATAATGCCCCAAATGATAATCCACTAAAATAATGCCCAAAAGCAGGCAGACAGATCACAGCTTTCCTCTGGAAGGGTTTGACTCACATGCTGCTGAGTTATTCATGACATGTGAGCTGTGTGGAAGAGATCCTTTTTATTTTGCTTTGTTTTAACGTTGATGGGATAATCTTTTCTTTTGAAAACAGCCTCCTAATGCATCAGGACAGCTGCCTGGGATACACCTCATTTAGCAGCAATTGTCTCTGTAATGTTTATAACCCTCCCACTGCCATCCAATATACAGTCATCATTTATCCACTCATTTGACTAACACAATGTTAAAATGCCCTTCCAGTGCTTTGTTTTGCTTACTTTTCCATTCCCTTGCTGTCCTCTTGTCAGAGATGTTAAAACCTCTTTTGAGCAACTGGCATCTCTGCGTCAAGGATTAGCGACTGAAGGATGCTTTCCCCACTCCTTACCCTGCAGCTTCTCCCTCTTGTTTAATTACAAGCTCAGGAGTGGGAGACATCATCTATCATTCCTTGTTCATTATATTTAACAGATGCACATTTTGGGCTCTTCAACCAACTGACCAGGCATATGGAGCATGTTAATCTGCTTGTGAAACCTGCCCTTTTAAAATCAACCATACCGTTGTCTCCTCCAATGAAATCTCAGGAAATGAGGGAGAAAACCCCCAAAACACCTGAACTTTATGGCCCCTAGTATCATTCTCAAGCCTTATCTGTGCAGTAGTTTGTCACAGTCCAGATGTGACTACTCTGTTGTAAAAGGAGCATTGCTGTGTTTGAGACCATCTGCGTGATGAGAGTTGGGTGGGGACAGCCAGAAATTCATGCAGTGATACATAAAATCTGAAACCTCAGAAAGCTAAATCAAGCTTTCCAGACAACTTTCCACAAGATGATGATCTTGAAACAGAATACAAATATGAACCTGCTTTTTGTTCTGGCCACAGCTGACACGTGTGGCGTTGATACCTGGCACACAGAGGAGACTGAAGGACACAGATTTTTCTTTATGTAAGTGGCTTGGGTATTCCAATAAAAACCTGTCAGAATGAACATACTCCCAACACTGTTGGCATGATAGCAGAGAGGTCTCTCACACTAATGTGTCTTCTGAGTGTTAAATCCATGTGGCCTCATGGACACTACAGATAAACCCAGCCACTAAGGAGAACACAAAATTTCTCAGGCACACAGCTTCAGCTGAGTAAACAGAGCTCAGGCTAAATGATCCAGAACAAAATGTTTAGTTTCTTTTCTTTCCTCTTCCTTAACTTTCTTTGGGATAAAACAGATGCACAGTCAGCTCGGTGATTTTGAGTGGTTCCTTGAGATTTAGCGTTTACTTGAGCAATAAAGTCACTCTGGGGCATTAAGAGCACACAAGACTGAAGAGATGAAATTTGTAGAGTGCATGGCGAGCGTGAAAACTGGAATAAAAACTATGCCGAAGTGGATTTATACTGTTTACCTCTCACTAATCATAGAAATAGCTTGGTTAGCTTCCTATTCTTTTGGTGCTGTTTTCAGTCTGCCAGGCAGCTGTGCCATCTGACAACTGAAAACTTCACCTGTAAGTATACTGCTGACATTTGAAGCAGGTTCCTGAAAAGCATGTGGCAGTGTTAAAACCTGTGCTTGTGGAGCTTTGGTCCTGAGATAGATCCAGGGGGGAAGGCAGGGGTGTCCTGAAAATGTCATAAAGATCTTTGATAAGAAGAGTGATCCTCCAAGAAAGCAGAACGTGGTCTGAAATTTTAAAATGCAAGGTGGAACAGTCAAGTATTCCTTCCTGACAGAAACTAGGTGTGCAGGGCACTGAGAACGGGTCCTTTATGATGTGTAGTAATGTAAATCTCCCTGTTTCAAGAACTGGTCCTTTATGATATGTAGTAATGTAAATCTCTCTGTTTCAAGGGTGTTCCTGACTCTATGAAAAACAAACAAACAAACAAACAAAAAAAAAAAATCAAAGACTTGGACTGCTTTGTGACAGCTGTGTGTGGTTCCTAATTACTCTAGTATCAGCTGTTGCTGAGTAAGCTTTTATATTCCATGCTGAGAAACATTCATTCTTTGGTCAACAGCAAGACTTGTGGAGAGCTTCAGCTCTAGTGTTTGTATCACTGTACTGTATGCTCTGTTCGTAAGGTGGAAACCAAAGCTTTCTCCTACTTTCTTTCAGCTAGTTTCACTCTGTGTGTGGCTGTTGTCCATGCATTAATAGTTCATAAGGACAGCTACAGTGATTCAGATTAAAGAACCACCTGACCCCCAGGCCACAGAGTAAGGGAGTAAGACCCAGAAAAACAAGAGTTGTGTTCCCTCGATATAACCAACCTCTCTGCAGCCTAGGGACCTCCTGAATCAGAGACTGTATCCACATCTCTGTGCTGAATAGTCCTCAAGAGACCTATCATCCTCTCCAAATGCATCTAATTGCTTTCTGAATCCAGTTATATTTTGCTCCTTGGCATGTTCAAAAGCTTCATTTGTTACAGGCTAATGAGCTTAATAAACTGAAGCTGTGTTTTTATTGAAAGGTTAATGATTGCAAACATTTAAATAGTTAAATTGACTCCTTAGCTGAGTGTGGCGTTACAGAGGAAGGGAACAAACAATCCTAACTCTTCTGGGAAAACTGCTGAGGAATTTTTGAATTAGTGCAGATTTTGTGTCCTTTGAGTTGCTGGGGCTTAATTCACCATTGTGATGTTCCAGCTCGCACCATTTCTGCTTTCCCTTCTGTTGTGTTGGGTTTAGGTCCCATTAAATCCTAAACTGAGCCAATCTTTTTCCTGCAGCTTGTTTGTGTCTCAAGTTACTTGTGTCTCAAGTTAGTTTTGCAATCAACATCTGTTGGTTCATATTATGTGAGTCCTTTATCTCTGTCATTCATCCCTTCAGTATCTACAGTCTGTGATGTTGGTCAATCAATCCATTGACAACAGCTTTTTTACTTCTAAAACTGTAGTTTTGAGCTCTTAAGATGTAGTGGTTTTATCACTACAAGTGATAAATTATTGCTTCATACCTGTAAAACAGTGCTTTGTGTGGTGAAACAAGAAAAAATCTAAAAAGCTAGAACGAGGGACTCCTGATATATTTTATACCAATCAAATAGCCCTACATTTTTGAAATAGCTAAATATAATTGATGGTAATGTTACCTTGGGAGAATTAGAGGGCTTCCCTCTCCCTAGCAACAAAAAGTGTGTGTTGTGTGTGTATGAAAAGAACATTAAAAGAGCATTTGTATGTTTTTCTTCCCAGGAATGTTGGTTTTGTGCAGTGCCCAAGTGAGTAGAGAAGTGAAATGAAGACAGATGGCAGTAAAATAATTCCAGAGGCAATGTCACCATAATGCCTTAGTAAGGAAGGGTTCCACTACAATTTCTCCCTTTCCTTTTTGTCTGTGAGATCCCACTTCTTATTGAAATGTTGGATATTCTGCCTGCCTGTCTTTCCTTCCTCAACTGGCCAACGAGTGAAGGGTTCTGCAGCCTTTAGGTTGCAGTAAAATTTTGTCAAGCAGAGTGGTTTATCAACATAGACCTCTTATAGCCAGCTGACTACAGGGATAGCATAAAAAGGCCCACTTGGAAAGCATACTGAACTCAGCAGAGGCTCCTGTTGACTTAAATGGGCCCTAGACCAGGCCTGAAATGAAATCTGTCTCAAATTGCCAGTTGACAAAGCTCCAGGATGGTGGTTTTATTTGTAAGAAGCTGTGAAACAGAGAAGTAAAGCGGGCAGGAGCAAAGCAATGGCAAAATAAAGATAATAACTTAGGCTCATAAATGGGAGAAAACTGCTAACCAGCAGAAAAGAGCTCTGGAAAAGCCTCTCAGAAGAGCTTTTCCAGAAAGGGAAAGGGGAAGTCCTTACTGGTTCCAGCATCAATATTGATAACATTATGAGACAGTTTCCAGGGTGGTACTTGCAATAGCAGGAACCAGGCTTCTTTTCTCAGACCTTGTAACATTTCATTCTTTACTGCTTTTCTCTGTGGTTTCAAAGATCTGGGATTTTTGTTCGTGTAAACTAGCCTAGAGGGAAGAACACTTTGCTTTTAAAAACCTTTTTCTTAGTCATCTGTACACTGGAAGTGGAATGGTGTTGGAATGGTTTCTTTGGCTTCTCTTATGCTCAGTGTTTGTCCCTGCTAATACCATTTTCCAACCAACTTCTGTTGGTTTCAAGATTTGGAAGGAGCAAAGGACATTGGATAGCACACATTCTTGGTTGTGATCTGATAACCAGTTCCCTGTTCTTCTCCAGTTTTGTTTTGTTTTGTTTTTTTATACTATGACTAAACAAGTCAGAGAAATATTGCCATATTTTAGAAACTACCCTATGAAAAAACAGTAGATATGTTTCACTCTCTAAGAACAGGCCATGGGCAACTTCAGGGACATTCTCAGTGTCTATAATCTATTAAAATTTAAATATTAGGACTTACATGGAAGACAGCTATACCCTTATGATTTATTACTTGCGCTGAGAAAACAGAAATATGGCTTCCATAACCATGCCTTGTTTATGACAAAAGCCATATTGCTAATGTTTCACCCCAAAAGCCTCCGGTGCCTCTTTCTTGGCTCACTGGACTGCGTGGCTGAAAGGCACAGTCCATTTCATTTATCTGAAAGGAAGCTGCAGAACCCAATGAATAATCACTCTGGAAGGGGAACCACTACCTTGGGAAAGCTGCAGGAGAATTTTGGCAAGGGAGAGAAGCTAGCCACTGAAATCCAAATTCTTTCACATAAGGCAGCACGGTGAAACACTATTTTAGAATCTAGGTGAGTGGTGTTAAAACCTTTGTGTTCTGAAAAGAGAGCGCTTCAAGTATTGTGCTGATGGACACCGTAAATAAGAGGAAAGAAATGGAGGAACAAGGGGATATTAGTCTTTAAAAGGATGGAAAGGCTGAAAGGGTAGCCTGTTTCCTCTAGCTAAGGAATAGAGTGGAGGCTGTCTAATCTTGCAAAGAAGAAAAGCCTGAAATATCCTTAGAGGTAATGCTGCCTTTTTAAAGCACGCAGCAAGCTGATAGCCAAAGGCAACAGAAGAAACAGTGAGAGGGAACAGCAGAAAGCTGAAACTCAGTGTGAACAGATACCTAAGAGTTAGGGACCCTGAGGGTATGTGGTTTAACCAGACCACTGAGGATTTTTCCACAGCAGAGGCTCAGATGTCATATTAAATCAGCACGCATAGCATTAAGCTGTGGCTATTGTCTTTAGGCACTTATTTTGCAGGCTGCAAATTAAGATGACTAGCCTTAACCCTTTTCTGCTGTTGGCTGAGCTACACTAAAATGCAAATTCCTTTGCACTTTCTGCAGACACACCAGTACCCATCAGTGAAGCGTGGCTGTGTGAGCCATGAATCTCCGATGTGAGATGGACCCATCAGTCACAGAATCCCAGAATCACTCCACTCCCTAGCTCTGGAGGAGCTCCTGGCACCACGTGGGGCCTAAAACACAGTCAGTGCTTCTCGTGCTTGGAAGACATTCATTTTACTGCAGGTCCAGTTGGCTGTGCCTGACTGCAGGAAAACAACACAGGTTTTTTCCAGGTTTCTCTGCCTGTGGAAGTCAGCCCTTAACAGAGCAGTTCCCAGTATTCTGGGAGCAGCAAATTTGACGTGTATGTGGTTTGGCAAGTTTTCGTCTTGAATAAATGAGTGTGGGATTTGGTTTAGCACCTGCTGCTCTTTTTACAGTGCCAATTTATACCTCAGTAGGAATGTTTCCATATAATGCAATTGTTTAAGGACTTATTCTAATTTTACAGTGCTTATGCATCTACTGTTCAAGTAATGTAAATGTTGTGGATATTAGTCCACTCAAACTTATACTTTTCACTATTCAATGAAATTAAGTACAGAAGTACTTTTTGGCCACAGTTTTGTTTCTTTTTCTAACGTTCCTATCCACAGCATAATCTGAAGGTTTAAAATCAAAGCAAACCATATAAAACCCCATTGAATAATTTATTTTTTTTTTATTTCTCTGTATAAGCCTGTGAGCTCATTTAGCTGGGGTTATTTTAAAAGACTATTTAAAGACATACACATATTTGGAATGTTCTGCCTTAAAAAGTCTAGCATAATTAAAAAGTAATTATGTAAATTCAGGTGTTGGGCTTGTTGCTAACCCCATGTTATAGTCTGTAAACTGTTTGAAACCATCAATTTAAGTACTTAGAACTGGAAAATCTTGACTGAATTGTAGCCTAGTTTGTTTAATTATGCTTCCTGGGATTGGAATGTAAAAGTGAATCAAAAGCTCTAGAGAACCTTAATTCCTGTAGATATTCCAAGACATAGAGGAAGTTCCTGAACCCAGTAGGAACTGATTTGATGGCTGTGCAGGGAGAAGATAAGGAAATAAAAACAACCTATTGCTTCTTTTTCTGGTTGCTGGGATATAGTATGCACTATCTTAGGGATCCTATCCACCTGTTTGCTCCTGTTTGTATTTTATCCTTAGGATGTATTTCCTGTGCTGTGATGAAATCTTGCCGGTATTCGAGAAACTCCTAACTTGAACCTGCAGTTTTGTCTGGGACTATCCCTTGTGCAACGGACCAGTTTCTCATTCAGTATTCCAGCATAAGTGACTGCTGGATGCCTATTAGTTTTCCTTATTTTTCCCTCGCAAAAAATAAGGAAATTGGAATTGTGCCATGTTCCCACAAACACTTTTTATTGACCTTCAGCACAAACTAGCAGCTGGAACTCAACAGCAGCCCTGAAAGGTGGCTCACAGCGCCGTGGAGTTGGAAACTAAGACCTATATTTTTCCTGTCTCTCTTTAGGGTCTAACTTGGGTGTTTCATTTCTTCAAATATCAAGAGGCACCTCAAAGGCTTCTGAGAGATTGTCCAAGCCTTGCTATGCATTCTAGAAGGGCATCTCTTTCTCTCCTATTTAAGAGAAAGGGGGATATGGGATGAAATTGGTTTCCAGGGCAAGAGGTGAATTATCTTGTGGAAGTATCTGGAGTCCTAAGGAATAAATGTGGGCTGTGGTCAGCAGCTGGAATGGTTTGGAAGCTTGAACCTCTGAATGTCAGGAAGGAGAGAGAAGAGCTGGACACCCATGTCAGACAAGATCCCAGAACAAGTTATCACAGTCATAACTGATACAAGACCAGGCCCAAAAGACAATCCTGCACCACCAATAATCCTGGTTTTAAGTGATTGCTCTGGCTAAAGTTGGAGAAAGGGGTTTTTATGATAAAAGGTTATTTACAATCTTTGGCAGCTTCCTGCAGACTATGCTGAGTAGAAAAACTCACAGCGATAGGACTAAATAAATGTGAATGAAGAATCATAGTAAATAGGGCATTATTTTCAGTCAGAGACAGCAGGACAAGCTAGGCTTAATTTTCCTAAGCTAGATTTCTTATCAGTCACTCTTCGTTTTACCCTTGTCATCACCAAGCAAACCTTTAAACCTGCAGGGAAAGTAGGTCAGAATGAAAATGTAATTTAAAGCACTTCCAGGAATATTGCACTTTTCCTTATTCCCTAATGTGACAGACCCCTTATCAGTGTGGACACCCAAGGCTTTTCCATTTATCTGTCGCATCTACCAAGGAACTAACATCACCTGATCATCTTTTTTTACCCTAACTGCTCAAAACACTGGCCATGCAGCCCCTCTCTGGTGAGATGCATTACATGCAAAATCTCTGGAATCAGAGACAGGAGTAAAATAGAAGCAACTGCCCTAAAGCCTACAAATACCCTTTCCACAAGGAAAGGTAACTATCAAACCAGGAGATCACATAGTCATTGTTAACACTTACTTTAAATGAGCTATTTCTTTGATGTTGTTTTGAGTTTGATTATGTTTGTTTTTTTCATGGGAAGTAAGAGATTTGGCACTGAATTATTATTTGGCTTCTGCAATAATAAGAAATAAGCAACAAGTTTCCCTATCTTTTTTGAAAGGATGTGTTTAAAGAGCTGTCATTTTTACACAGTGAAAGCAAGTCTACTTCTGCTCATCAGAAACACTCAAGTGAGACGTGTCTTCTCAGGGATTTTTGGTTTTGAGTCATCCATAAAGTCCTGAGCATAGAAAAGGCCTTGGTGTGTTTGAAAATCATTTGAAACTTGTTCCCTGACTTTGTCAGTGTAGTCCTGTGCTGTAGCTCCAGGCCCTCAGGAATCAAGGCATTTTTTAGGGAGAGTTACAGAACTCTCAGATGGCTCTACCCAGCTTTCTGTTTTCCTCTGCTCCAATTGATGAAACTCCTACCTGGGCAGGTGTCAAGTTCCTGAACCAGAACACTCCATCAAGTCTTCTCTCCCACTTTTCTTTTTCTTCTTGTTTTTCTGAGAAAAGGAGGAGACCATTGCTTGTCCAAACATTCAATACATCCCTGAAGTTGAACAAGAGGTGGCTCAGCTGCAGAATGACCTTAGAGAGCTCTGTATAGCTGCCTGCTGCTATCTCCTCTTTTTGCATTTCCTTTAAAAAGTCCTGGTCTGTACAGATCACAAGGAGGACATGAGACCTTCCAGAGGGTGGTTCAAAAAAGAAAATATATAAAAACATCTGTGCAAAAGTCTATCAAAGGATATATGGTAATCTTTAATAAGGATTAAATTGCTTGTAATGGAACAACAGATACTTTTCCTGAGGTTTGAGGAAAGCAAATGTTTGAATTTAATGTGTAAGTAGGTTTGCAAGAAAAATTGAAATCTTTGGACTGCTAAATTTTTTTATATTATATGCAATTGGCAACCTAAATTCTTGACTCTGTGCTTGCCAGCTGTCCCCTCTTCAGGCATTCCCAGGCACTGCTTCCTGCATAGGTTATTCTGTCTAGAGTTCTCCATCCCATGTACTTGGCCCTCAAATCTTTGCCACAATAACTCTGTCTCCCCACTTAAGGGAGCTGATTCTTTCTAATTATCCTCCAGGCTGTTTCTACTAAAGATAACATCTCTCGTGTTGACTCATCCTCCCAAATAACTCAAAGCCATGAGGGAAGATGGGACATACTTTAGTTCTGTGCTGGGTGTCAGAGACTATGCAGAAGACACATGAGTGGTAGCAGAACTCCACGGTCTGCAGCAGAGAAACCTAAGTGGATTATGTGCAGGTGAATAGATATGCAATTGGTAGTCCCTAAGATGCTTCAGGGAAGCTGGCATGTCACCATGCATCTTGCTTGACTTGCCAGGACTGAGGGTGTTTTGTTAGAAATCCAACACAAAAGAGAGGCAGAGAAGCTGAACAAATTGTTGGCGTTTATGGAAAACAGTGAGCTAGAAACTGTATTGTAACAAATTCAATTCTGTGTGTCCAGAGAGTTGCCATGGTATTAACAAACATTTCCCATTTTCTCCCTTGTTTGTGTGGTTCCTTGTGATTTATCAGCAGTGCTCCTCAAAGCTATTCTCTTATAACAGACACATGATTTTAAAATGTTTTCTTATCTAGCCTGCAACACACCATGTTTTTCATTCTTCTTCTTCTACACAGAATATGTAGTACGTGTCCATTTAGCCATATATGTAGTTCTTCCCTCATCACCTGCTTCAAATCCCACTTGTCTCTCCAAATGAATGTGTAAAACTCAACTACACAAATCACTGAACTCCCAATGCAGTGCATTCAGGCAGTCATTTATTCTGAAGTGATGCTATCCAAGCGGAGGAATTGAAACATGCAATGCTGTCCTCCACCAGATGTTGGGCTGGTTTAAATGCAAATAAACACCCAGAGGGAAAACAAGACAGTGGAATATAATATACTGCTGAAATATGGGCTAGAGTTGCACATTACCCAACTTTCTTATAGTTTCAGACATTTTTTTAAAGTTTCTTTGCATCACAATTTTATCCTTACCCCCTTGTGGTGGTATGTCCTGCTGAGTGCAATATTCTTGCAATATTCCTGTTTTCCCCTTCATTTCCTTATACATATCCTCAGAGTAACAAGGATTATATTCATCTGCCGATTTTTCTTTTCCCTTCTGGAAATATTTATGTTCCCTGAGTAGAGTAGAGCAGCAGTTCCTCATGGCCACTGAGTCTCCAGAGGACAGGACAGAGAGGTGAAGGGAGTGGGTTTTCTGCTGTCTAACACCAGCCCTATCACTCAGGGTGGTAATTCAAATTTTTTGCACAATATCTCTTCTCAGATGCCTGCCAAAAGCCCTACACAAGACTGATCTGTCTTAGGAGACTAAAACTTGGGCTAAAAATTAGATTAATAGGTGCAGACCCTTTACATGGGGGCATAACCTTAAGGGGATAGGGCAGGAGAAGCCAAAAGATGACATTCTTTCACGTCAGTTTTATTTCTTGCAACAGAAAGCAAAGGATAGGATGAGAAGACAAGGCTTTCCTTCACAGCTCTTTATTCCTACCTCAGATATATCACCCCTGCAACCATCCTGAATTCATTCATTAATGCCCTTTCACCACTTCTGACATTTGTGCACTTTCTGATCTTTTGCTCTCTCTCCCCCCCATTCCTAATCCTGTGCTCATATAGATTCTTTTTCTTCAGCTTGCCTTCCTCCTCCTCAGCCAGTCTGTTCCCAGAATTGCCTTTTAGACTGCTCCTCACAACCACGGTGTGGTTTGTTCTCTTCAAGAGTGGCCATGTTACACAGAATGGGATACAGATGGTTTGTGAAAATCACCCTGTCTGGAGCAGGGAGCTCAGAGGTCCGAAGGAAGGCACAGGAATTGACTCACCTGTCAAACAGGGCAGGGAAAAATCACAGACTCAAACCCCAGGGCTGCTTTGTGGTAAGGTAATGGCCATTGAAACACATGGAACAGGAATTGATGCAAGGACTTTTATTAAGAGGAGGCACAGATATTTTAACTGTTTAAGCTTCTGTATAACAATTTTTGTTTTGCCTACGTGCTAGCTAATGCATAGCAAGCTATAATGTTATTTTTTCTTTTGCACGTTCACTTATTTTGCCACAAGATGTTCTGAAATCTTCACCAAAGTATTCTGTTCTAGGCAGTAAGATGTAATTTTTACAGTTTCTTTTATCTACATGTTTCTTATCACTCTTACTCCACCATTTTTAAGAAGTTAGCCACACTGTTCATGGTTAGCCCGTTCTGTTCTACAACTATGAGGTTTTTGGTGGTTTTTTTGGGGGGGAGGATTATTCTGCACATATTTCTTTCAAAACAGGTATAAACAAAACTCCTGATCAATTTTTTTGCTAGACATGCCTTCATTTGTAGAAATTCATTGGTCTCTGAGTATAAACATGTCAATAAGCTGCTAATAACACAGAAAATTTTGCAAATTAAAGCAATCTTTGGCTGTCCTGCAGAGCCACAGGGCCCTCTGCCTTGAGAGGTTTGCCAGGAAGTAAATTCAGGGTCATGATTAATTGGGGTCCTAGAGTTGAGATGGAACAGGGGAGCCTAACAGGTGAATACATGGGGATACAATAGGAAAAGGAAATGCAACCACATGAATCACTATCCCTTCTGGGTGTTAAAGTATCTCTGCTTGGGTTTCAAAGGGTTTTTCAGGTGGATGTGTCTGATCTTTGGCTTCCAACTGCGATCTAACACACCTTGAAGGTGAAGCCGTTATTTTTACCAGATATTTTCACAAAGGAAGGTACTTTGAGTAAGAAAAGGATATTACAGGAATAGGCTGTTTCTGAAATGTTTTTGGTTGCTGTGAATTTTGCATAAAGGTGAAAAGGGGTTAAGTTTTGAAAGGAAAAATGATTGCTGTGTATATACAATATATTTTTGCTGTGTTCTTTCTTCCTGACCAAATGAAGGCTCAGCAGAGAATGCAGGTTAACACTGAGAAATTTCAACACTTGTCTCCCTCCAGTCATAACTAAAATAAATCATCTCTCTGCATATGTTGAAAAAAAGCAAGATTCATTGTTGTTTCATTGAGTCTTGCACCATTAGAGCTGCCACAATCCATTTTCCTGCTGGGAAATTACTGCTGTGGACTTGGCTGGACGATGCCCAGTGCCAGGCAAGTCCTCCAAAGGGAATATTCTCTGTTTGCTACCAGAAAACATTGGCACAAAAGGGTTGGATAAGATACATTTGGTTTGAGCTCCATGTGAAATCTCTTGGCTCCTTGTTTTTCTCACTTTAAACTCTCCCTTGCGAGTTTTTAAGTCTTCTGTAGGGATTAGTCATCCGATGGAAGGAGTTTCTTTGAAATTAAGGCTCAGAGCCCCTAGAAGTTAAATTGATCATCAGTGAATTTCAGTGAATTTTTGAAAATTTGGTAGGCTGNCAAATTTTTTGCACAATATCTCTTCTCAGATGCCTGCCAAAAGCCCTACACAAGACTGATCTGTCTTAGGAGACTAAAACTTGGGCTAAAAATTAGATTAATAGGTGCAGACCCTTTACATGGGGGCATAACCTTAAGGGGATAGGGCAGGAGAAGCCAAAAGATGACATTCTTTCACGTCAGTTTTATTTCTTGCAACAGAAAGCAAAGGATAGGATGAGAAGACAAGGCTTTCCTTCACAGCTCTTTATTCCTACCTCAGATATATCACCCCTGCAACCATCCTGAATTCATTCATTAATGCCCTTTCACCACTTCTGACATTTGTGCACTTTCTGATCTTTTGCTCTCTCTCCCCCCCATTCCTAATCCTGTGCTCATATAGATTCTTTTTCTTCAGCTTCCCTTCCTCCTCCTCAGCCAGTCTGTTCCCAGAATTGCCTTTTAGACTGCTCCTCACAACCACGGTGTGGTTTGTTCTCTTGAAGAGTGGCCATGTTACACAGAATGGGATGCAGATGGTTTATGAAAATCATCCTGTCTGGAACAGGGAGCTCAGAGGACCAAAGGAAGGCACAGGAATTGACTCACCTGTCAAACAGGGCAGGGAAAAATCACAGACTCAAACCCCAGGGCTGCTTTGTGGTAAGGTAATGGCCATTGAAACACATGGAACAGGAATTGATGCAAGGACTTTTATTAAGAGGCACAGATATTTTTACTGTTTAAACTTCTGTATAACAATTTTTGTTTTGCCTATGTGCTAGCTAATGCATAGCAAGCTATAATATTATTTTTTTCTTTTGCATGCTCACTTATTTTGCCACAAGATGTTCTGATATCTTCACCAAAGTATTCTGTTCTAGGCAGTAAGATGTAATTTTTACAGTTTCTTTTATCTACATGTTTCTTATCACTCTTACTCCACCATTTTTAAGAAGTTAGCCACACTGTTCATGGTTAGCCCGTTCTGTTCTACAACTATGAGGTTTTTGGTGGTTTTTTTGGGGGGGAGGATTATTCTGCACATATTTCTTTCAAAACAGGTATAAACAAAACTCCTAATCAAATTTTTTGCTAGACATGCCTTCATTTGTAGAAATTCATTGGTCTCTGAGTATAAACATGTCAATAAGCTGCTAATAACACAGAAAATTTTGCAAATTAAAGCAATCTTTGGCTGTCTTGCAGAGCCACAGGCCTCTCTGCTTTGAGAGGTTTGCCAGGAAGTAAATTCAGGGTCATGATTAATTGGGGTCCTAGAGTTGAGATGGAACAGGGGAGCCTAACAGGTGAATACATGGGGATACAATAGGAAAAGAAAATGCAACTCATGAATCACTATCCCTTCTGGGTATTAAAGTATCTCTGCTTGGGTTTCAAAGGGTTTTTCAGGTGGATGTGTCTGATCTTTGGCTTCCAACTGCGATCTAACACACCTTGAAGGTGAAGCCGTTATTTTTACCAGATATTTTCACAAAGGAAGGTACTTTGAGTAAGAAAAGGATATTACAGGAATAGGCTGTTTCTGAAATGTTTTTGGTTGCTGTGAATTTTGCATAAAGGTGAAAAGGGGTTAAGTTTTGAAAGGAAAAATGATTGCTGTGTATATACAATATATTTTTGCTGTGTTCTTTCTTCCTGACCAAATGAAGGCTCAGCAGAGAATGCAGGTTAACACTGAGAAATTTCAACACTTGTCTCCCTCCAGTCATAACTAAAATAAATCATCTCTCTGCATATGTTGAAAAAAAGCAAGATTCATTGTTGTTTCATTGAGTCTTGCACCATTAGAGCTGCCACAATCCATTTTCCTGCTGGGAAATTACTCCTGTGGACTCTGCTGGATGATGCCCAGTGCCAGGCAAGTCCTCCAAAGGGAATATTCTCTGTTTGCTACCAGAAAACATTGGCACAAAAGGGTTGGATAAGATACATTTGGTTTGAGCTCCATGTGAAATCTCTTGGCTCCTTGTTTTTCTCACTTTAAACTCTCCCTTGCGAGTTTTTAAGTCTTCTGTAGGGATTAGTCATCCGATGGAAGGAGTTTCTTTGAAATTAAGGCTCAGAGCCCCTAGAAGTTAAATTGATCATCAGTGAATTTCAGTGAATTTTTGAAAATTTGATAGGCTGACCCTAATTTTTTTCTTTTTTTTTTAGTAGGGAAATGATTTCTTTACCGACTCTTGAAATCTTCTGCAAACATCTAACTTTAGAGTGATCTTTCCTATTTCTTCCTCCATGGCATAGGTGGTTGCAGTTGTTCAGCACCTTAACAGGGGACAAACTCAGATACACAGAAAAAAATGAAAGGAGTAAGAGAAAGACAGAATAATTCACAGTCTCACACAGGAAAACAGCCTCAGAAACAGCTTGCTAGGGGGTGACTGCCATGGACTCTGAGCCTATGTCGTACATATTTCCAGATCCATCAATATTTTCCTTTACAGAGGCACCAGCGTGGGAGTACTGAAAGAAAGAGGAAATAAACAGGCTGTGTTAGTTTGCCTGGTTTCCTGAGAAGTGCTAAATTGCTCAAATGCTGCTGGGGCCTCTGCTTGAGCACACAGCTCTGGGGAAGCAGCTCAGATGATCTCTATGAGGGACTTTCTGTGGGTACAAAGCATCCGTTTCATAAATATAGCATAAAAACTTCAGCACCTGCAAGCCAGGTGCTCTACAACCTTTTGGCTCTTTTGGGGTTTTTTAAATGACTGTATATGTCATTTCTTTATTTGAAATTATTATGGTGTATTTCCTGAGTCTTCTGCTTTTGTGTCTTTAAGATGCAATGGCCACTTTGGGTTTTTTCAGCTTTTTCCCAAAAGCATGAAAATTATTAAGTCTGTACTTTATAAAAGAGTAAATAATATATAATTCAGATGACTTTGGGAGGTGAGATTTTATGAAAATCATTGAGTAACTGTGAGATTCAGAGCTTTGACAGGTCCAGTCTCTATAAACTTGTCAGAAAATTTAAGGCCAGGTCTCAGGTCAAGAAAACCAAACAAGTGCCTTAAGCAGGAATCTGTAAAGAATTATAAAGCAGCTATCTCCTACTCAGACAATGTCAGTGCTGTGGAAATCTGGGCTGACAGCTGATGGCTGGGCATGTGGCAGCTCTGGAAAAGGCCAGCACTTGCCCATGGCTGAAGCAGCTCCCAATTAAATTGGAACAAGGTTCAGCCAAAAAGGAGTTTGTCCAAACCCCTTTGACACGAGTGAGCAAGGGCATCTCCTCAGAAAGGTCTTCTCTTGGCTCTGCTTCTGCTGCTCATCAAAAACAAACCTCTATCTTGCTTTGTTACTTTCTCCCCTCCTAATTTAAAGTTTGCTTCCATGTATGTAGACCTACAGTGACAGGTAGACTGAAAGTGTGTGGAACAAAAAGCTGTTTTGGTTTTGTCGTTATTCCTGAAAGGAAAATGGAAAAGATAATACGTCTGTAAAGGAGAGAAGTGGTAGTAGTGGGTGTATTTCTGTCAGTATTAAGTTGCATGGGGACTAAATTTGTTTCTGTGAGAAATTTCTCTGTGCCTTTCTCTGGGGTGGTATGCAAGCCAAGTGACAGGCTGTGAAACACAAGGTACTGTTTGCTTTCATTAAGGTTTATTTCCCATTGCACCTTGTTTGAGAACATCTTGCTAATTCAAAATGGCAGGGGAAGAGCTGTAGAATGTTCTGTCCTATGTCTAAAATAAGACTTGGAGGTTTATTTTTGCTCTCTCTTCCTCAGAAATCTTGGACTTCTTAAACAGAGATTCCCAAGACGTTATTACTGCACTGCTCTGTGAGCACCTATGAGTCCTGCAGCTACTCCAGTGGCTGTACCTTGCCTTCCTCCCAGTTAATCTAAGCTGCACAGACAAGCCACGTCAGTCAAACCATGCTCTTAAGATGAATTACTCCCAGCCACATGATAAAAGTGAGGTAGTTCCATAGTAACCGAGCCTCCCTGACAGGGCAGAGAGGATAAACTCAAAACCTTTCTGTCTCTTTGTTTACAGCTCTGCATTTCCTCTTTCAGTTTGGCCGCAGCCCTGCTGTCAGCTGAGCTGGCCATGGCTCCTGGTTCACACTGCCTGGGGTGTGGATCCTCCCAGGTGATAACAGGCTGCCACAGAGGTGAAGGCAGCACACCCTGGGCACAGCTCCCTTGATTCTGCTGAAAAGAAGTACCTATAATTAGCAGAAATCAAAACAGTTTTGATGAAAAAATGTCGAGTTTATGTCAGAAAACTAAATGCTTAATATTCTGGATTTCCATCCAATTTAAAATGGAAATGTCTGTTTAATCAAGAAAATGGTTGGGGAAAAGTTCTCAGTCATCTGTATTTAAGTCTCCTTGATGACAGGTTTTTTGTCAGAGCTTGTCTCAAAATCAAGCTGTGCTGGAATAAGTTACTCAAGATCAGCCCCTTGTTTCTGGATAGCACCATGTTTGAATTTTTTTACTCAGTAAGAGCCTTATAAATGTCTGTACAGATCTTGTGTTAACAATTCATGCTGCAGGACAGGAAAAGAGGGGCCTCTGATGTGATTATCTCAGGAGTTTCCTCCATGGCCAGTAGGAGTGCAGCCTCCAAAATGAATTCTTTAAAGGATGAGGTATTAATGCAAAAAGGGCCAAGTAGACTCCAGAAAGTACAGGGAAAGTTTTTCTTCTCCTTGACACAAGACAGCACAGTTGGCCTCTGCTCCTTTCCTGCATATTGATGAGACAAAGATTTAGAGAACACTTAGGCCCCTTAACTCTTTTCTGGGGGAGCTCCCTTTCTGCAGAAATCTATCTTAGGCCTCTCTCTTCTGTGTTGGAAACATAAGTCACTCTCTGCCATCCTGTCCCTTTCTCACACTCTTTAATGCTTCTCACAGCTTCAGCCATTTCAGTGGTTGAAAGGAATTGTTCTAGTTCTGGGAGTGTAAGGGAGGACAGCCCAAAGAGGCTCCTGCTGTGATGGAAAAAGTGGGGGTGCACCCAGGCAGCACAGGAACATTCCTTTCTGTACAGCCTGCGCTCCTCACTACCAGGGAGAAGGATGGGGGGTGAAAGCTGCTGGCATCAACTGCTCCATGCAGGGCCAGCGTTGTCCAGGAGCAGGCCAATCTCCTTGATGGCCAGCAGTCACCCACTGAGCACCCCAGAGCATCCCTGCAGAGTCAGTGGCCATCTGCTCCAACATCTGTCACAGCTCTGGGCTGGGGAGGGTCCCAAATGCTTCAAGAGTGCTCTCCATAACTGCTCCTCCAGTGCCACCCAGACTTGCAGGAAGATGAGGTTTAGGGCATATTCTCACAGTGTTTCAGAAAAGCAAATAGAGGTTTTCTCTCTGCATCTAATCCCTTGCTCCACCCTTTAAATTTTCCACAATATCACTTGGGTAGAGACCTCTGTTCTCTTACAAACATGACCTGAAAAAGAAACATTTTGCATTATTTCTTTACCTTCCTTATGAATTGACCACTGCCTCCTGCTCTGATTGGCAAACCTATCACCTGCCCTTCAGACTTGCCCCTCTCCCTCCAAAAATAGGCCTGCATTAATCATGAAAGTAAGAAAATATTCACATATATTTTCTCTTAGTTCCTAATAACATTTTCTGCTCTGATTTTATTTTGTGTATTTTTATATTTAATTTAGCATCTAACAAATTAAAATGATATTCTATTCATGCTTTTTAGCAAATGGTTTTGGCTTCAAATTCTTAACATTTCATTCATGGTTATTTGTTCTCTTATTTAGCACATAGCCAGCTTGCCTGCCTTGAAACTTCCAAATGAGAATATTATAAATGTGTGGAGGCTTATTAGACCTGAGGCTCTTTTAGTTTTGTTGGGGTTTTTTTAAATTCAAATGGGAAACACATTTTTAACATTGAATTTTTCATTAATCTGAACCAGGATGCGTTGTGGAAAATGTACTGAGGAGAGTATTTCCTCTGCTTGATGATCTCAGGAAGAGAGATGTGTGGAAGGGATGGGGAGTTGTGTGTCTGTGTTTTTCTCTCTGCTTGTTTCTGTGTCTGTTGGTTGCTTTTCAAGATCTCTCACTTTGAATATGGACCCAATATTGGCACAGGAATGCCTGCCCAAACTCTTTCTCTAATTAAAGGATCAAATGTCTAGCAAAAGTTGCAGCTGTCTAAGGTCAAATACATTGAAGAAATTTAAAAAAAAAAAAGAAAAAAAAAAAACAACCCAACACTAAAATAGGAGCATTGAGCAAATATCTCTTAGTGAAATGGCCTGTTCTGGAACTAGACAGATGTGAAGATCCCACCTGACAGCAGATTGTATGCATGGAGGAAATTCAGAACCCTGCTAATTGTGAAGCATACTTTTCTGTAAAAGTGGCTTCATTAACCCCTGGAGCAAACAAGAAAGCATCCCACAGGAAAGATCAGGCCTGAAATGCCAGAACTAAAGCTGCCTACTTTGCTCATCCTTGAAAACATCTCATTGTAATATTCCCCCTTGACATGGAGAGCTGCTACAACTCTACAGCAAGGATGATTTTGTAAAAAGTGGGTGGGAAAGTGAAAATATCAGAAATAGGTACTTCTGAAATCTCCTGTAAAAAGGTGGTCCTGATGTCCTACACAGACATCATGACTTTTGTCATGGCAGTGATGTAAAAATATCTTTGCTGTCCTGTGGGGTAATATCAGAGCTGGACTGTGCTTGTTAATCACAATCCTTGGATCATGTCGTGCTTTCACTTGGTGTAACTTATAATTTAATGTCTTAAAATTCCCCTCCAAGTCTGTGTGCAAAATTACTAATTTTTCAATCCTAAATTGTCATGTCCTAACAAATTGAGTTGATTACCTCGTGTCCTATCACCTTCAAAAAACAGCTAAGCTCGTCTGGTGTCATTAAGAGCATTTGACAGTGTAGAGAACTATCATTATAGGCCTCTCTTGCTTTCTCAGTTTAAATAGGCCTCATTTCAGTTGCCTTTCTCTCTAGGTCATGTTGCCTCAACCTCTTATTACCCATACTGCTTTCCTTTGGACTTTCTCCATTTTGTCTAAATGTCTGTTTATGTAGGATGCATAAAATTATACAGGAGGCCTTACGAAACGTCCTCATTAGGGCTTTGAAATAATTACATCTCAGGTCTTGTAAAATCAGCAACAGAGAAAAAAAGGTCAGGTAAAGGCTATTAAGTAAAGAGAGGCCATCTTCCCTGACCTTCAAATTGGTGATGGCCACAAGCCTATTTTGGAAGGTGGTCTACCTTTCTGACAGCAATGTGCTACAGATTCCCATTCACCCTGTGGCCAGCAAAAGTCCTCAGAGCCCGATTTGCACAGCTGGCTCCTCCTCCCTGCACTTCACTGAGACTGCTTTTCTGTTTCTCTCTGGGATAACTTGCATGTATCTGTTCTGAATTTAATCTGATTAATTATAGTCCTGTCCCTTCCTGTATAAACATAACCTACCAAGGACAGAGAAATTAGCTTCTTCTTTCCATAAGACAATTGTTCCCCTGTCACATCTTTGACAGATCTTTTAAAACCTCAGTTGTGCACACAGAAAAGTTCCTAAAAGAGCCTTGGGTCAGTAAACATGGTATGTAATTGAGACGTGTAAAACAAAGATCTGGGGGTCTGGCCATCTGTTTTGGCTCATCTGGCTAGGACGAGTGCCCCACAACAGGCCCATGTTTAATGCCTAGATGTGGTGTCCAGTTTGTCAATGCTCGTGTCCGTCTGTCTGGAGGGCATGGTGTCCATCGCCCACTGCTGGGGCACTTGGCACTGCCTGGAGCACAGAGAGCCTTGTGCAGTTAATCCACACAGGCTTGCTGGGCTGCATCTGTTCTTCTGCATCTCCCACTGATGCGTTTTTTGGCAGTGCCAGCACAGCAGCCACATGTCTAGTGTTTGCCTCCTCTCTGCTGAAAGGCCAATGCCAAGGAAAACCCATGAGGAGCAGGGAGAAACTTGAAAGGCAAAACTGGAGCTTGTGGTAACTGGCTTTTGTGGGCTGGGCTAAAGGAAGCTCAGATGCTTGAGTTAAACTCAGAAACAGCCTTTCCAAAAGCACTGGTGCTGTATCAGGCTTGATAGTGATGCCTTAGGTGCTAACTTTTTTTTTTTTTTTTTAAANCACTGAGGCAGGACCCTCTGGAGCCCAGAGTGTACCTCTGAAGGCCTTTCAAATAAATCCCTCCTTTATTCCTTTATCCCTGTCTAGTCTGTGTTTCTGGGTAGCCTTTTAAGGCATCAGTAGAGGGGCTGAGTCGTTGAAGAGAAGAGAGCAGAGGGGTCCCACAGGCCTTTTTATAGATACAACCTCTGATCTAACCCAATTCGCTCTGAGATTGGTTTGCGCTCCTAATACCACCTGAGTTACTGTTGGTGTACTTGAACACGTAAGAATTACCATAATCAGAAATCAGGGACATCTAACCTGGTATCTTCTCTCTATCCCCACTCCCAGGTGTGAGTAAGAACAGTGATCTCAGGATTCTGCTGGGCAGAAACTCTTACCTTCCAGTGATGACATTGCAGGCACTTCCTGACCCAGAAATATTATCTTCCTATCTCACAGCTCTCAAAGGATTCCTACACAAGAGCTTGTACAGTTGCTTTTGAAGCTGGTCTGGACAACCAGTTTTCCATGACAAGGAGTACAACTGCTGAAGCACACAGTGTCTGAAGAACAGCTGTACTATATACAAGACAGCAGATAGAAAACCTATTTATTCACTTTGTACCCCAGCAATCTTGATGCTTAAATATGCCATTTGTTTTACAGTGTGCAGCATGCTTGGCAGTGCCTGAAATGTACCCCACAAACTCAGACTGCCTCCAGTAAAAAGGTTGTTGCTCTTGCTTGTCCACCTCGCGTACCCTCAGCGATTCAGCTTCAGAAGGAAGGAGAGCAAAGCTGCTCCCTGCACTCTGCCCTCAATGTCTGTCAAAAAAGCCTCAGTTAGGAAAAATGTGAGTCCAAATCCACGCAGGCTGAAGAGCTTTAATGACTCAAGTGACATAATTCTTGGACAGCTCCCAGGACATTTGTTGAAAAGTTTGGGACATTTCTCACTGCTTTCCCCAGTAAAAGCTGATAAAGGAACTTTCCCTCTGCAGTTGACATGAGAGTCTGAAGCCCAACATTATTTGCAGCAGGGTTAAATGAGGGGATTTCTCCCTGTGCAGTAATTAAAATAATAGCTACAGTGATTGATTATATGTACATTAATACTGTTTTGCTGCCCCAGCTGAGAACCCAGTGAGACAGAAACCTACAGGAACAAAATAAGAGGTCAAAGAAAAATTTTAAAGTATATAATTACTACTAGTTTTGTTTCAGAAGCACTTCAGGCTACAGAGCCTTATCCTAGAGGTGCTTATGCCTATGTTAAGACCCATTCCTTTCTCTCGCACTCTACCTATATAAGAATTGATGTATTTGCAGAAGTTCATAATGGTTGTGTCAAACTTAGAAATTCACCCCAGGTTTGGCTGAAGTTTGAATATCAATATTACTGTCTCTGCTTGCACAAGATGAAGCTGCTTTCAGTAGAAAAATTAATTCAAGTATGGGGTTTGTTATTGCTCATAAAGAGGAGAGACAGCAAGATGAAAGCCTGTTTAGACATGAGATGTTACTAGACATTCTCTGTACTGTCCACAGGCCAGAGGGGATATAATACATGAATAAAAAGGAGAGGAGTTTGACATTTTAGTTATGATATTCCTACAAGTAACATACATTAACTTAGCTGAACATCTCTCTGAATCATCTGGCAAAAGTTTGTCACAAAAGTTAGATTTGGCCACAAAACTGGAGTAATACCTGAAAGCATAACTTTGATAGAGATGGTAAGATTTGAATAAGAGGTGCTATGGCCACAAGAATCAGAAAGAAGGCTGAGGTTGTTGATCAGCTGTCACTTTTTGCTGTTTTTTAATGGCCTCCTTTGAAGGACTGCTGAGCTGGGAAGCTCAGTATATGTTCATACAGAAGTTTTTGCATCTCTCAAAGGTCGTCATTTCTAAAAAGTTATCAATCGTGGTGGGTGCTGCTGAAAAAAATTGAGTAATCTTCAATAATTTGAGAAAAGGGTAAAGGAGAAAATAAAACTGAGATGCAAGAGGAGCTACATTCTGAAAAACTGTTCCAGTGTAGAGATTTCAAATGCCAGCATCATCTGAATGGCACAAAAACTCTTTTGCAGTAAGACTGTGCTGTTCAATGTTGCTGGCACATTTTTCTATCTTTGGCAAACTCTGAACAGCCACCCTGGCTAGTCATATCACAGCTGTATCACTTAGACATTTATTTTGCACTCTAGTTTCCCCTCTCTATGCTTTTCTTACTTTTCTCAAATCTTGATTTAACAGAAACTGTTCATTGATCCAAGATTGGCAAAGAATTTTTTAAAAGAACCAAACCCTGCAAGCAAGTAACATGGGTAGCTCCAAACCCAGTCTGAATCGAAAAGCAATATTTGGAGCTTGTGTGTTTGGCTTTTTTTTAAATTAGGGAAATTTTTTTCCATTAAATTTTCCAAATACAAATCCAGAAAACATGAAGAGATAATAATAGCTAAAAAAAAATAAAACAAAACCAACACAACTTATTACATTTTGTATTTCTTAGAATAGAAGCTATTTCAGTTATTGTACAGATTAAATTCCTTCTTGAGTTATGTCACAGATTTAGCAAAGGACAGTGCTGAGAAAACCTATCACAGCACAGCTTCAAATTTTTGTCCTGTTCCTCCTAGGGTACTGTCAACAATCTGGGGAGAGATACTGGAGAAAAGTGAGGGCTAAACACTGGGTTCTTCACTACTCAAACTAAGTTCTCTTCCTTGAACACTGTTGCATAGGAGGAGATGCTTTTTTTGTATTTACAAGTGTCTCCCACTTGATTTCTATGAATAATTCACCACCTTCAGATGCAGTCCAAGTCAGCCATTGCAAATATCACACTATTGAAAGCCAGACCCTGGTGCAACAGCTCCACGTGTGTGTGTTCCAACTGGAGCCACATCAAGTGTCTGGGTAGAACAGGACGAATGCGAAATCTTCCCCTGGAATTATTCTTTAACACGGATTTTAAATGCATTCCTTCCCTCTCATAAATTTATTTGGTGAATGTATTCATGGAAAGCTGGAAATTAAAATGGAGAAGCAGATGAAGAGCCTTGTGCTTAGGCTTTGGGTAGAGAGAGGTAGATTTAGGTAGAGCTCCCACATACTGATCTACCACCGTCTACTTCATTTTTTGTCCACTCCAAATTCTGAAAGAAAATGTGACATAAAATGGATTTCCACACGAATCTAAGAGAAAAATCACCTCACCTTTCATCCTGTTCACTGTCATTGCACTGGTCTGTGGGATGGAACAAGGACAGAGCTGTCATGTCACAGCACAGCTCTTCCTTCCCCTTCTTTCACCTGTCAGCAGCACTGTTGTATCTGGCCCTGGAACAAGCCCTGATGTATATGACAGGTATTCTGTAAGACCCTGAGACACCAAAGGCAGCAAAAAAGTACATGGAATATTAGGGGATGAGAAGAATAGGTGAACTACAGAGCCATGGGAAAGCTCATGGACAGGACTATGAGGGTAAGCACTTAGGATAGTGCAGAACAAGTGGCAAAAAGAGCAGGAGGAGGTGGAAGGTGGGGATTTGGATGCCAGACTGAGCTCTCTCTGGCCTTTGGTATGCTACGTAAGTGGAACCGGGTTTGTGAGGTCTATCAGCTACTCTGCACAGGACTGTTTGGGGTTCTCACTCAAACCAGTCACAAATGCTGCAGTGCAGATCCCCTTTCATGGCCTTGAGTGGGTGAGCTGGATGAGACCAGCCCAGCCCTGGCTGGAAAGAGCATGCAGAGGTGTAGGGATGGGACAGGGACACCAGGAGGAGGAGATTCAGAGGTGGTGCTGTAGGGCTCTCCCAGAACATCTGATGTTCGTGATTTCTATGGTGGTGCCAGTATCATTCCTCCTGAATGGGATAAAAACAGGATAAATTAAAAGAATGAGGTGTTTTGAGAGTAGAGTCATTATCAAAATCAAACATTGCTTGTTTAAAACACTGCACAACATCTGTGGAAGTTCCTCCAACCCTTGCTTATACCCAGCATAAATCCACTGGCAGTTCTCTTGTCACTGTTGAAGCTATATTCAGTTTTACCAGCAACAATGTATTGTGATTGGTGTGAATTGAATTTTCCATTCAGAAATTATTAGCTGCACAATGCACATCTGAATGATAAGCACCCATTCATAAATGTTTTGCCTGTGGTTACACAGAGTCGTGTGCCTTCATCATCACTGTACCCAGGGATGTCATTACAAGGACTCAATATGATTGAGCTAAGTGGCCACTTCTGCTTTATGTCAGATACTGTACTAATGCTATAACCTTGGAGTAGAATTTCTACTAAGATCCCAAATATGGGCTCCTAAGGAGAAAAATCTCACTGTTTCAGTTAGCAAAAATCAATTAAAATTGGGTTATGAAAAATAGGTTGATTCCATTTTCCTATTCTACAGATCTATAAATAGATTATGGTCCCACTGTTAAGTGAAAGTCTTCAATATAGGTGGTTAGAGGTAGGGAGCAGGGGTGAACTGAACTACATCAAACTCAGTGAGACTCTTTGTGTCTGCCTTCAAAAATTTTTGAAACATTTTTCTTGGAGAAGGGTCCAGGTTTTGGAAAGTAATCGTGATCCCAGTGTGTAAAACACACACCTAAACAGAACAGCTGTATTAGAGCTGGGAAAAGGTAAGGGAGAGAAAAAGAACAAGACCCACAGTACTGAGACTCCAGAATTTCTTACCACATAAACCACCGCAGCATAACTTTGTTTTTTGCTTTCTCCTGCTGTCAAACTTCAGAGAGATTAAAATCAGACAACTCTGGAAAGGAAATGAAGCTTCTCACTTTATTACCCTTGATTAGCAGCAAATTATTCTCCTAACATTTACTTTTCCTTCATTTATTTAAGAGTGATTACACGCAAATAGCAGTTAAAAACGTCAAGGTTTTAATAATAGATTTATTTGCCACTGTAATTTCTTCTGTAGCACCTCTGAAGTCTGAAACACACCCCTCCTGACAAAAAAATCAAAATAGAAGCAATGCATCTTTCTCTCTTTAAAGTACACTCTCCTAAAGAGCATAAAGAAAGATGTAGGAGTTTATTTACTACGTTTCTTATTTAGATATGTTACTGTGTATTTAAAGTCATTCACTATGTTTGGTCCAAGCTCGAAGGCTGCACCTGTATTCCCACATAGAGAACTCTTAAGATCAGTTTTAACCTCCTGTTCCCTCAGAAGCTTCTCAAGTGCTCAAGTGTACTTATCTACCCCCTGTTGATCCATCCTGTCCTGCACTTTTCTCCCCACCCTCCCACTGGCAAAGCTGTGACTGGCAGCCCTGTCCTGCAGCTGGGGCAGAGTGTGGGAGGCACTGATGTGGAGGAGCTTTTGCTCAGCCATGGCTTCATCCCTTCAAACTTCAGCTCCTGCCAAGCAACACCTGAGGTGCCATGGTGAAGTATCCACTTGGATGTTCATCGCTGAATTGCTGAGTGAATATCCTTTCTTTTTGCTCTATTACTTCTAATGAAAACTTCCACACCAAAACCCACAGAGACTCTTACTTTAAATTCTAGGGGGTGGTTTTTGTCCTTCTATAAAATCCATGGCTGGGACAAAAACCAAGAATCTATTTCAAAAGGAGGCATGGAGCATCTGTCCTCAGAGAAAATTCTTTGAGCTTGGCATTGTTGTGTTCTTGTCTTTTCTTTTTTCTCATTTTTGCTTTCATAATTGCCATTTATGGTCATTCCTTCTGCATCTGAGGGCTAATACAGACTAAATGGTCCTACTTTTCCAGAGGCGCTGTATATCCTGGAAGAGTTCCCAGGATACCTGTCAGTTCAGATTCACTCTATTTCTTTTCAATAAAACCTAGCACTGGTGGGAGCTCCAACAGCACCATCTCAGAGTGCATGTGACCTTCTGGTGAAAGAAGTCAGGCAATCATGACCCTCTGGGATTAGAGCATGGTTATGCCTCATTACTGTGAATAAGTTTTCTACATGGGTTTCTGCATGCTGCATGCCTGGGCAACTTCACAGTATATGCACACGTAAATAAATAATTTCTTCCTTTAAGTAGACCCGCAATGTTTGGGAGTTGGAATAAAGAATCCAACTTTCTGCATGCTTAGTAAGAGGTGTTCAAAAAAAAGGGGAAAAAAAAGGCCTTTCTCATCAAACCCACAGGTCTCTGAGGAGTTACAAGGAGTAGATTTGTTAAAATCAGAATTGCCTCTTTGCACATTTTCTTTTGGAATACCACCACATTTTTAAACAAACTTTATTAGAATTCATATCCAGTTATGGAACTGTACAGAACTCCTTTAACAAGCACAGTCTGGCTGGAGGCAATGAATCTGTCTTTGTCACTAATGATGTTTGTATTATTTTAACACTGTTGATACTGGGGATTTGTGGGGGGCCTGCAAGCAATCATCTTTCAACCACAGCTCACCTGCCTTGCATGCTGATTAGAAAAACACTTTTCCCTCTGCATATCAGGAACACAGTGGGGTACATGAGAGGACGTGCCCAAAGGATCTCAGTCACATAGTCTGATGGCTGGAAAAACCCCTTGCAATCCCAGTGACCTTTACCTATTCAGTGAAGGGGGTGGGTGGAACTCCTTTGGCAACATTTTTCAGTAACCTGCAACTTTTTCATGTGGTGAGTGTGGCACCCTGACATGAGGGTTTGTGATTCAGTCATTTGGTAGAAAGTCATTTTCAGAAGAGCTAAAGTAGCTCTCATTTTTTCAGATGTGAAGGAATCCTGGGCCTGGGCCCAGTCCAAGTTCTTCAAGTGCTGGGAAGGAGGGTGATTTAGGTGTCAGTTCTAGAATGTGCAGGAGGAGGGGGCAGAGACCTACTGATGAAAAACTAGATATCTCTCATCTGAGGCTTTTCAGAATAATCATTGTTGATTAAGCAGTAATATCCTGTTGTGGGTACCAGAGTTGCATAAATTCATCCAAGATCTTCCTCAGATCAGGAGGAAGTGGGGTTTTTGACTTCCAGAGGATGTGGAGAGGATATTTAAGATGCTGTCATGCTTATATATTCATCCTGTCTCCTGCCATGACACAGAAGTAGGATGGCACACATTTCCCTGATCCCTTTCAACATCCCAGCCCTCTCCTGTGTTGGCTTGGACAGCAGGCAAAATCAGTTTGTGAACTGCAGGGATAGACATTTGTCTGCCCATGGCATAGATGTGTGGATAATACCTGAAGGCTATTTACATAAAAAAGTATTTTTTGCAGCCTTTGAAACCCATTCTTTAACTGGGACTGTGAGACCTACCACAAAATTAAAGGTATTCTCCAGTGCTCCAGCCCTAAAGAGACAAGCACTGTGACCTGAGTGAGCAGGGTCTGCCCGTGATCCTCCACAGAAAGTGGGAAAGGATCAGCACAATTCATTTTTATTCCAGTTATGAAAGATACTTTTTTTTTTTTTNNTTTTTTTTTTTTTTTTTTTTTTGAGCAGATATTTTGTCAGGAAATGGTTCTCAGCAGAAACAAGTCTGCCAGGTTCAGAGAGTGGGCTGGATGCCTACTTGCTCTTGATGCCCTAAAGAAATGAGAGGGCTGTATCCCACCTGCTGTTGTCAGGGCTTGGAGCTCAAGAACCATGACAAATGGTGCACAAGGCAAAAATACCAAAATGAAGGAGGGGAGTGAAAATGATCTACAGTAACTGAGAAAAGAAAAAGATTAATATCCCTTGGTTGTTGTTACCTAACTATTTTTTTCTTTTTTTTTTTTTTAAGTGTTTAAATTTAACAGTAATGCCCAGGAAAATATTGAGCATTTGAGAGAAAGCTCTGCGGTTTTGAAAAAAAAATGAGAGAGGAGAAACTAAAAGTCCTGGCACTAACAGAATACTAATTTGATTCTGTACCAATTAATTAAATTGATCTTAATTAAATTTTTCCTGATGGATTCATGAAACAATCTGTAATTCTGCCACTTATGCTGTAAAAATGTAACATATTCACTTTGAATTTGTAAATGTTCCTAGCTGTTATTTTTATTCAAAGGTCCACCTGAGCTTAATTGTTCCATAGGTTTGGTGTGGTTAAAATGCACAAATTTCAGAGGTTATTTGCAGACAAGATGATAATGTAATTAATGTTGCCATCTGTGAGTTCTTCATTACCATCACCTCTCCACCGTCTAAATATTCAGAAAACCACTTAATCCTGAGTCAAGTCTGTGAACTCAGGATCAGCCCCAGGCCTGTGTGGTCAGTTGAGCAAAGTGAATGAGAAACAGACTGTGAGAGGCAGTGGCATAAACTGACATCCCATGCCATGGTTGGGTGTCCCCTTCCTGGCTGCCTAAAGGGCAGCGCCCAGGACTGTGCTGAGAAATACATCCTTGCCCGGTGCTGGTGTGGAGACAGATTATCTGAAATGTCTTCAGTACAACAGGGCTCTTTGGTTTTGGTTTTGGTGTTATTTTTGCAAGCAGTAGTGAGGCCTCCAGGAAAATACACTTAGGTAGAAAGAAAATGCGTTAAAAAATCTTAGAGAGTAAATCCCCTTTCTCTCTGACTTCTTTGAGCAGCACAAACCATGTTTTTCCTTCCATAGCAGGCGAGAGAGAATCAAAGACTCAGGGAATCTCCCTCCCTCTCTCTCCCTCTCTTCCTCCTCTCTGTGTTGTAATGGCCAAATTTGACCCAGATAGAGCTGCAAAGCCCTGTGTGACTCATCTGAGCCAGTGCAACTCCTAATGAAATCATCCATAGTCCAGATGGCAAATCCAGCTTCCAAGAGACCCAAGAATTGAAATTCACTTATCTCTAATGGTATTTTGAATAATATTGAGTGATTTTTCGGAGTGCTACTGTACTGGGCGCTCTCCAGATATGTCAAATGGTGTCAAGTGGTTGTTCACTATGGAATCTGCAAGAAAGATTTGTATGCAAAGATAGAAGACTGCAACTGTAGGTGACTGTGCTGCATTACTTACTTTTTTGGCTTCAATGTGAAACCTGTTTGCAGGATTCTTCATGGGTCTTTGAGGTACCATTTATGGAAAACCTGTTTGAATTTCTTCAACTGGCTTGCTATGAGAACATAAGAAAATTTTGGATACACGAGAGTAAATTTCTCTTCTGCTTCGATATTTTTTTTTATTGTAGGTGGTTTTTTTAAAATATCACTCATAATTGAATAATTGATTTGAAATTAAAATAAAAATTGTTCAAGTGGTTACTTTTCTCTTAACAGAAATGTAAAAACTATTTTCAGTTAATCATCTCTCTCAAGAAAAAATTTAAATTGAAATCTTTATCATTTTTTAATGGGGCAGCAAGAGTTCACCTGACAGCTTTCTAGTAGGAGCAGCAGGAAGGCTAAAAAAACTGCCTAATGCAAAGGCTGACCATCAAACAGCTGGAAAAATATTGCTGACAATTAAGCTTGCCTCTCCAATCAAAGCTTGCTGAAAAGGGCCAGAGCTTGATTTTCAACCAATGCCTGCCAGGAATCATGTTCCTGGCCTAGTCCTACAGCACTGACTAGAATTGTCTTCTGCTGGCACATCCAGCCCTGAGCCTGGCCAGGCTTCTTGAGACTCCACATGGAGGGTATGATGGAGTTCCACAGGACTTGATGCTGATATCTGTCCCTCTCTCAGCAGGGTGAGATCAGCTGTGCCAGCCCAGAGAGCTTTCCACTGGAGCTTCTCCAAACCTTCCTGTCTGCAGGACACATCAGTGCTGCTGCAGGGGGTCCTGCTGAACATCAGGGCTTTTCACAGCAGGGCTGTGGATGATTAAAAGAGATGTAATCAGCTTTTAACATCATGATTCTGAATGTTTCAGCAGAGGCATGACTGATCTACCAAAGGATTGTCTGGCAGATGTGAGCTCCTGCCAAAGGTTTGCCTGCACAGGACTCTGCCAGGGAAAGCTCCTGCAGCCCATCCTGCTCCCACAGGCCATCTAAAGTTCCCACTTGACTCTCATACGTGTTTTTTGACTGTCCAAACGCAAATTTCCTTGCTTTTTCCAAACCACCTCTGTTTGCTATGACGATAACTGAATAAATAGATAGGAAAAGACAGAAATCTTGATTCCCGGCCCAGTGAGTTTATTTTTATCCCATGTTCTGGTATACATACAAAATTTCTGAATTATGATCTTGGATATTGTCTGCTGCATTCTTAGTGGGAAATTTCACAATGTATCGGCAAATGAAATTCAACTGGTTTGTGTTTACTTTTCCTACCTAACAGCTGAAAATGCTGCAGTAATGAACAATATATCAAAATGTCAAATTTACATTCAAGCTATTTGGAGTTCTCAGTTTCTGAAACAATAAGGCAATAACTTTAAAAAAAAGTGATGTCCTACAGACCATCATTGCAGTGCAGCCAAAACTCCTTGGTTAAAGGCTTCCTTCTCCAGGATATAAAAGTATTACAGCTGATTAATTATGCTGTGATTAGCTGAGACATCTTAACTGTAAATCATTGTTGCTTAAATACTGCTTCAAAGAATTAATTGGCTGCCTGCCAGCTGAGGGAAATGAAATCTAGCACCAGAAAAAATATCAAAGCTAAGGCACCTGTGAAAGAGTCTGGGAGCAGCCTGGAGGTGTGTGCCTTGTGTTTACATCAGGTACCCACCAGCAGAACTCCTCACAACTCCTACACTCCCTTGTGGCTGATGGCAGCGAGGGAAAAGTCCATCTGACTTTTCTTCCTGGTGCTTGTTCCTGTAACACCACTGTAAAGCACTGTGGGCTTCATGTGGAGGGACAGCCACAGGCACCAAGCATGGTCTCTGCCCCATGGGGAATGTGCAACTGGGGCTATCCTAAAAGGTAAGGAAGGCTCAGGGTGCAGCTACAGCTTTTCTCCAGAATAGCTCACTGCATTTGTTTGCATCCAAACACTGAATTTGAGTGAAAGCAGGGGAATTCATTGTCACAGGTAGAGATATGACCATGGTTTCTGGATCCATCCAGAGAAATAAGGAAGGCTCCCCAAGACAAGTACTCAATTACACCCACCCGACTGATATCGGTAAATCAACACCATGACAAACCTTGAACAAACTGAGTTTAGGACTTACAATCCAGATTTCAGCCCTCTGTGAGATGTTCACAGATATAATCTTTCAGATATGAGACAAATAGAGATTGCTCCAAATCTGATATCTAAAATGAAATACATTTAGCAGTCTTTGTAACTTATCAAACATGGAAATGTATCCACACTGTAGTACAAACGCAGCCAGGATCTGGCAATAATCTTATTGTAGTGACAAACTCTGCTCATGCTGATATCTTCCAGATCATCCTGAAATTTCATTTAGAAAGATTAAAAATGAAATAAATGTCATTTTCTCTTTTATTTTTTCTCACATTTCTTCTACATGTTTAGAGAAGACAGTGCTTCTCTCTCTAAAGGTCATTGAAGGTGTCTGGGGTCTGTTTTCTATGAAATCCAATTTTCTGTACTCTCTGGCTAGATATTCCTTAAAGTCCTTAATATGCCCATAATATCTATTGTAGAGAAACCCCTTTTGACATCTTAAGAATTCCAGCTGGACTCTGCTGCTGGGACCCAACCCAGATTTCCTTCCCACAGCAAGGCTGTCTTTCAAGATAGTGAATTAAGACCATGGAGCTTTACTCCAGAGCAAAACAGCTGTCCAGGAGCAAGGTGGGCATGATCCAGCTGTGTCTAAATAAGAGTCACTCTGTGTGTCTACCTCAGAGGATTGAGTTGTTGCCTCCAGCCTGAAGTCATGGCCAAACTGAGAGTGCTCTGTCTCACTTCCTTGATGTCACACAACACAACAAAATTTGGCAGATCTTTTAAATGAAATTACCTTTGTAACTGTCTTGTAGGGACTGCATAGTTGTGAGCTCAGGTATCTTAGGAAGAATCAATAGGCATGGAATTCCTTTAGCATCACCTCACCCTCTCTGCTACGAATTCGAGGGATGAGATTCACAAAGCAGACATCTCCCAGCCACCCCTAACATTGCTGAGAGTCAGTGGAGAGAAACAAACACTTCTAAGAGGAGATTCTTCCAAGCTGTAAGAATTGTGCTCTGTTTTCTCCTTCAGTAATTAGCATGGAAGCCTAAGGTGACTACCTCAGTTGTAGTCATCTAGAATTCTACGGGATGAATTCCAAACACAATGAATAAGCTCCTCAAGAGTAATAATCTTATTTATACTACAAAGTATTCTGTGCTTCCTCAGGGTGCAGGAAGCTTTCAGCTGATGTAAGCATACTGCCAAAATGAATAGTCTTATCCTTGGCTGTACAGTCTCTCCCACTCTTTTCTGCTGGGGAAAAAGGTTGATGTGGCCATGTCCTAAATTTCACAAACCACTGTGGCTGAAAACAAATGAATTTCAAAGCTTCATATGCTGGCAAATCTACCATATCTTTAGTCACCTTGTTCAGTGATTTCTTTCACATTTACAAGATGGGTCATGCTTTATGTGTTGAAATCCTCATCACTAATTTGTAATAAGCCTTTGCCTCTAGATTTTGCGGAACGAATTGTCAGCAGTTTCTCTGCATGTTTTCAAAAATCAATTTTTGAAATTGAGTCAACAATGTCATGGTGAGACCCTGTCTTTAAACAAACTGAAAGAGAATAGTCAGCACCACTCCATCTGATGCTCTGTTATGGGCCTACACAGATTTCTGATTAAACAAAAACTGTCCTTAGGTTTGGAGTTCCAGAAGGATCAGTCCATAAAATATTTCTTTTCACATCATGTGATGAGTAGCTTCCACTCCATAAATTCTTTTCCAGCTGGTGCTGGAGACAGACAGGTTCTGTATGGGTTCTTTTCCAAAGCAAATCATCGTAGTGTCAGTCTCTCCCAGTAATTGCAATTATTCACCGTGTATTGTGACTTGCAAATGAGGCTTGTGAAGACCATTCAGAAACAAGCCATCCACAAACACACAGATTAAGAAGGCTGTTGAAATTTGTCTTGCTTTAGAAAATTTTGCCATCTCTTGCAGCACGAGTTTTGTAGCAGTATGAACCTTGATCAATGATCCCTGTCTGCCACATGAGGACAAAAGGACTGTTGTGCCATCCACAGTGGGGTGGCAGGGGCTGAAAAAGCCTTGGGCTCATGTCTTGCCCAAAACACAAAGCCAGTACCTCCTGCTGCTGTTCTGGCGCTGCTGAGCCTCAGGACCTGGACACTTGATGCTGATATCCAGGGGAAGCCATGAACTATCACAGCTTGGTGGATGTATCATGGCTGGGGGGAGGTTTGTTTTAGGCATGATAACGAAGTCCAGGTGGCTGTTGGCTGCAGGGCTGTGGGTGCTCCTTGCACAGCCCTGTGAATGGGTCCTGAACCCTCCAGTGAACCTGTGTGCACCTAAGTGCACCTTAAAATTGCCTGTTCTCTTCTCCAGCCACTTTCCTCCTTAGCACATTGTCTGGAGGGTTACCCACTGCCTGTTTTGGGAAGTGCTTAGAGACCCAGCGACCAGGAAAGCTAAGAAGGGAAAAAGTACAGTTCAAACCCAAAATGGTTAAAAATGATCTTCAAATGTCAGGTTGCCTCAGGGAAACAAGAGCTCACCTCAGCTCCATTTAGAGTGATGTTGGGTAGAAGGGATTTTATTCTTTTAAATGTATGTGCATTTATAATGCATAGAAATGGAGTTAAATGCAGGCCTCTGTGTGACTGAAGAGAGAATATTAAACATAAACGGGTTGCTTCACATCTGGAAGGAAAGCAAATCAGCATTGCTTCTCCACAGGGTGAAACTGAAATGTGAGCCTTGCAATCTTATTACTAGGCCAGGGAGAAATGAAATAGAGAGTTGAGAATCAGTATGAGGTAAAATATGCCATTAAACTATCAGATGAAATCGGGACAAAAGAGGAGAAATGCAGGTGCAGGAGGAGAAAGAAGAACAAATTTTGTCTTTTGGACAGATTGAGGGGGTTTTGTGTGATAGCCTAATACCTGTTTTTAGGAGCTGTTCTGTCTCAATGAGTAAAAGAGTAATTTGGGAGGAGGTTTCTATGATCTTCAACAATTTTCACCTTTTTTTCTTCTGTTTTCTCTGACTTTTTTTTTGTGTCTTTTGTCACTTAAAACAAGGAATTTAAAGGAAAAGTGTCTTCTGTGAACTGGTCAGGTAGAACCATAATCCAACACAGAATATCAAATTAGTCAGGAAAATGTAGCTTCCAAACATGAAAGGCATTATGGTTTCTCAGCCTGGTAGGAAATGTCTGTGATTAGATGCATTTACTGAAACCACAGCTTGCATCATCCTTTTCCAGCTTTTTCCTTTCCCAAAAACCTACATGGGAACACTGTCTTACTCAGCAGATAGCATGAATACATTCCCTGAATAGGTCACAGTGTGTAGGTCGTGAGTAGGACACAGGTAGAGACACAAAGTCAGCTTTTGTTAGCTGATGATTAATTTTGCTTTCAATGAAAGGAATAATGTAATTTGTTGAATCTATTTAATTTTTTAAAATTATTTTTCACCTTCAGTTTGTGAAGCTTTCCCCTTATACAATACACAGCTTCCAAATGCTGACTACTCCACCAACACAATTATTTATTTAAGAATTTTCTCTTTATTATACACTCCTGACAATGCATATGCAATACCTCTGCCAAGAAATGCGAAGACAGTTGATTTAGAGAAGCAAATCTAACATCTACCTTTTAAAATCAGAAGACAGAAGCATCAAAATAAATGCAGAACCTGCCTCTGAAACTGTCCCTGTGTATGCTTAACTCTCCATTTGCTGATCCTTATTCATTGTCATGAGCTGCTAATTTCCAATTCCTCATAATTTCTGTCTGGTATCAGATGGTCACAGCACAGAACCAAAATAAATTTTCTGCCATCCAGCCCCCCAGCTGAAGGGAAAAGTGGAAGATTGAAATAAGCATCTTGACCACAGGTGATTGTCAGCAGTCACAGGAGCTCCAGAAATAACAGGTAAATCTGGGATCGCTGTGCTTTGCCTGCAGGAGGTGGTTTACACATCTGAAAGTAGAGTAGGACTAGAAAGAACCTCAGTATGTGATGACAAGCAGCAGGAATATGAATCTTTATATCTAAAGGCTGACATTAACTTCCACACGCTCCTCAGAGGAAAATTATTAGTGAATAATCTGCTGAATAGGATTGGACTAATTGAAGTTAATTATTTGAAAGAAAGACAAAGCAGAGTTTATCAAGGAATTCACTCAGAGAACTTCTGCCAGCCTTGTTTTAATTTACCGAACATTGTTGCAGTCTATATGGAGCTCTTTTAGGATTCTAGAGTAGCATTTTCTCATTATATTTTTTCTGAAGAATAGGGGGAATAGTTTGGGGAGAAGGTAAACAGGATTTGGCTGCTGTAGAGTTGTGCTGGTTTTTTCCTTGAAACATCTCAGGTCTTATTTGAAGCTTCACCTTGGAAAGATTGCACTTCCCAAAAATTTGTTTTGCTTGGGTTCTCTATCACACTGCAATAATCTTTCCCCTCAGTCAAGCAAGCAGCAGCACATCTGTGCTTTGTCATGAAGCTTTTGTTAACAGAAATTTAATGAGCTAGAAGACATGAGTCTCAGTTCTGCTGTGGGCTCTAGGAAATCTCTCCTGCTAACCCAGTATTTGGCTGTACCAGTAGATTCAACATTCCCAGGCCTGGTGTTGACACAGGTGATCTACAGCTCTCCAAAATTATTTTTAGTTTCTGAGGAGATGATCAGAGACAGTTTCAATAGTCAATTTTGGATACAGCCATCCTATTTCTGCAGGGTAAAGGAGTTTAGTATTATTGTTATAAATGGGGTTTTTTTATGCTGTCTGGCTTCAGTTCCACATAAGAGGTATGTTAATTTAATATTACAGGTAATGAATCAGAATCCAAAATTTTGATTTTTCATGCTATGAATAAGACTGCAGACCATCTGCTTTATTTCATTCATCTTGTTACCCAGCATGTTAGAACTTTTTGCCACACAGTTCCTCCTCTTCTTCATGCATCTAATTTGCAAGTGTGAACCCCACTTTGTGATTAGTCTTCCATTCGTGGTAGTCAAGAAAACACCCAAAATGTGAGAGTTCCCCATCTGTTATGGTGGCAAAGTTTAAATTCAGCCCCAATGCAACATGAAATATTCAACCATGCTGTATCCAAGCTGCTGACTGGGTTTACTGAAATCAGTGCAGAGACTTTCTAAATGATAGGGCAAGTTATCTATATTCTATATTCAGATAGATAATTGCATCTATGGTTATGAGTGCATTATTATTTTTGTCAGTGAGCATTTCTGGTGAAAAGCTACCTATCCTATGAGCAGACTTTTGAATGTTTTTCAGTCACCTTTCTCTTTTTTGTAGCTGAAAAATTTACGTTTTCTCCTTTTGCTAGGAGTGGGCTATTTCTTGGGCACTGATCATAATTTCTGGGTCAGCTAGTGAACCTTATTTTTATGTCCTACTTAAATGCTGTGTATTAGAGAACTGTTGAGTTGGAAAATTTTAGCTTCATTTAGCTATTGTTGAGTTTTGCTGAGAAAGGGGATGGTTAGTTCATATACTGTGTCCAGTTTCAGAGGTAAAATGTATTTAATTGGGCTATTTTTGCTGCAAGTTCACAAAGTTTCTACAGCATGGACTCCAATTAAGCAGCTGAATCTGATATGAAGCAATTGAGGCTGACCCAGCTCAATTCTCTGTCTGCAGCACCACAGAGAATTGTTGTGGGCTGTGAGGGGGAGCAAAGTTCCCCACAAGGTGCATTCACACTGCATAAAATAGAAGATGCTGGGATCTCTCCAGAAGTTCCTTAAGAGAGTAGATTAGAGAGTATAGCTAACCAATTCAAGCAAAACAACATTAATGCCTTCCATTGCTAACAACAGTGCTTGTGAGAGGCAATGTGTCAGGAATAAGTAAACTCTGGTGCCTGACAGGATCAGAGTTGGGGTTGTGGCTCTCCTCCCCTGACTCCAACTGTTTACAGTGTGAACAGCTCTACCTGTGCTGCTTACTGCTCCTGCTTCCCAGCCAGTGCTGAGAAAGAAATACACAACCTATTTATCTTCTTCTAAATACCTATCTTACGATGAGGTAAATTGTACACAGTTCCCCTCTGCTCGTGCTGAGAGGGCTCAAGGTGATTAGTTGAGATTCAGGAATCCACTTTGTAGATATTTCTTTTCAAACAGGTTAAAGTCCATGCTATTGCTCACATGTCCATGATTTAGAATTAGTGACTCATTTTAACTCCGCTATTTCTCATTCCATCTCTGGGCTTTCACATAGTAACAAAAAGTAATCTCCAGCTTGCTTGAGTCAAACAGAAAAAAAAAAGGAGTTTCCAAAAATGTTGTTTATGTATAAATTTGTGAGGCAAGCTGAAGGAGAGACATTACTATTCATATCCCCACCTAAAAGCCCTGTAATGTAACAGCAGGCAGATTGCAGTTGTGATAGGTTCTGTTTGGGGCTCAGTTATACTGACGAGTTCAGTAAAGCCACAAATAATTGTTTATGCATAGTTGCTGCTGGCTTCTAGCATGTGTGCTGTGCCATTCCTAAGCTGCTTTGGGAAGTTTCCATGGGTGAAAACTGTTGGCAAGGAGGATTTATTTCTGGTACTGAGAACAGGTGGGTTGTGAGGTCTGGCTCTCCCATCATCATGGTAACCAGTAAACTCTGTCATACCACACACACCCCCAGTGAGCCTCTGAAGTCAGGAAGAATCCCTTTAGTCTGATAAATTTGTTAACCAACCAAATTCAGGCATCTGGAAAGGAACATCGTCAATAGATATGGGGAGATGCACACTGTAGAAGTCAGTTTCCCTACACCAAGAAAACAGACTCTCTTATCTTTGGAACACAGAAGTCTCCCTGTGTCTCTAGATCTCATCCATATCTCTTGGGGTCTGAGAAATCCATTTACCACAGGACCATCCTTATCTCAGTAATTTTCCCTTCTTTCACTCACAAGAGCCTACTAAAGCTTTGCTTACTTGCTCTCAGACAGTTCTTTTGGAGAGCAAAAAATGTTCATTGCTGTATTCCCAAGACTTGAGCGAGATTTGGAAGCTCAATAATGCATTGTACCTGCTGCTGCAGAGGGCCAGGCAGGGCTCTGGGATGCAGCTGTGGAGCTGTGGTTACTAATGCAACCTGGAATTAGTTTATCATGGCTCCAGCTTTTGGCTATTAAGCAACTCTTCCAGTAGCCAAAAAGCTTTGGAAAAGGGGTTCACATTTTCCTTCAATTAACTGTCTGTTTCAATTATTTGAGCTTGCCACCAGCTAAAGATTTATTGCTGGGAGATCTGGACGCCTCACCTTCTGCACAGAGGAGAGCTTTAACTTTCTTCTGCCCCTGCAGCTTTCTTTTCTCCTGGGCAGGGAGAATACTCACTCCAATCTTTCAACACCAATTGCAAGGTCTGCAGGTTTGATTGGAGCTGCAATTTCCTGAAGCTGTCTTCAAGAGTAGAACATCCTGTCCCATGCTCAGAGCTGCTAAAGGAATCGCTATAATTTTCTGGATGCAGCAGCCTCTGCAGCATCCTAAGAATTGCCAGGTGAGATCACATCACCGGTATATCTAACCCAGCACATTTTTGGGGTCTTTTTTTCCTTCATAAAACCAGCAATACAGGAGCTGTAGAAAGGTGTAAATCTCAGGTAATACATGGTTTCATTGCACATTGCTGAATTCCTGTTATATCTCCTGATATCAGCTTTACTTAGCACATCCAACTGTCTCTCTGAATATCGTTCTTAGCACTGCAGTATTTACTTCAATACCTCTAAAAACCACTTGTGGACTTTGTGAAATATATCAACAGGGGACAACCTCTCTTGCAAGACCTGATGCCTGAAAAGGAAAGCATTTCTAGGCTGTTTCTCCTTGAATATGCCACAGCACCAGGATCCTGATGAGTGATTTTCGGAGATTTCTAGAAGACCTGATGGAGTAAATCTCTTTTACCAGCATTGTGCAGTAAGTTGTGACAGAGAGCTTTGACCTGCAGTCCTGCAAAACCCAAATTCCCCAGGGATGTCCCATATTTCCCTCTGCACTCTGTCACTCAGCCCACAGCCCAGGTACAGCTGTGGAGGGAGAGAAAAAGTTACAGCTTAGATTTTGTAGAGGAATATGCCAAGAAAATATTTATTTTACACTAAATATACACAGGGCCAAGAAAATATTTATTCCACAAAAATATTCTAATTTCTCAAAACATGAAGATCCCCTTGTGAAAGGAAGCAAAATACAAATGATCATGAAGGATACCAAGAGAAAAGTGCATTAGCTGTCATTAGCTTCTGTCCATCTTCAAGATGAGGTGAATTGTCTGCCATCCCATATGTCCTCCAGTCCCACTTTTGGTTTTGATTAGTTCCTTGAAGGCAGGCCACTTTGCTCCTTTATTTTCCCTTATAGAAATAGGACTTTGATCATGAAATGGAATTAAAACAGTTTTCAAAGATTTTTTTCCTTGTGTGGGAAAAGATTTAACAGTTGTCTATGTAAACTGGAAAGGTAGAAGAGCCCAGTGCACAGATCCCACTAGAAAAGTCACTTTCCTGGAAAAGACTTTAATGCAGAGTGTCCTTTCTCCTTTTTTTCCACCCCCTCCTCCAGTACAGTTCTGTTAAATATTGCAGCATAAAAACCTAAAGCCCATAGATGGGGGCTGAAGGAATTAAAAGCCATTAAATCATTACAATAATGGGAGCAGTGAGTGTGTTCTCAGGAAAACAAATGCACTACAAGAGGCAGAAAAACAGAAAGATGATTGGATGAAGCCAATTTAAAGTGAGAAATGCACCTTCATGTCAGGAGAAACAGAAGATGCTGGAAATAACAAGCAGTCGGGGAATATGTGGCTCCAGGAAATAAAGAGATTTTTCTCTCTAGACACCCAACTGTGCTCTTACAAAATTGTGTAAGTGTGCTGGTGTCAACAGTGAGACCAGATTAATTGTGGGCAGAATTGGGAACTACTGTGTAAATAAAGACATCTGCACTGGAGTCATGAACTTAAGCAAGAACCTGTTGTTCAAGAACTGATTTAGTTTCAGAATTCATTACTTTGCTATTGGTAGAGTTCCCTGTAGAAGGATTAGATCAAGTCATTCAAATTCCTGGTGGGCATCTATCTACATCTGAAATCCTGCCATCTTCCCTGTTTGTCAGTACACCAGCTAATCCATTAAAGATAACAGGGAAATCAGACTGCAGGAATCAAATTTCTCTTTGATATAGCTCTAAGCTAAAAACTGCCTCTACCAATGCATGAATTGTAGTTTTCACACAATACTGGCTAACCTGGATAAAAAAAGCTTTCAGTCTCCAGAACCATTCCTCTACCACTCTTCCCTGACAGAACATTTCTTTTTAATTTTAATCCATTTTCCTTACATCTAGCCAGGCTTTCTTTCTATCTAAGCCCAATAATGATGATAATTTCATAATCTATAATGCAGCTATACAATATTTATGCTATGTGGCAATAGACAAGAATGATCACAGCTGTCTCAAGGACTAGACAGAGTGTGTAACCACCAGGCAAAAGCTAAAGGTGAGACGGTTCTTCTCACTGAAGTCTTCCACCTTCAGAAACAGCTCAGAAACACCCACAACCTATTCCCTCTGGCCTCCCACAACTGCCAGTGGTGCCTTACTCTCTGTTCTTGAAGGTGAAGGTGAGAAAACCAGAAATAATCTTGCTGGTGACACCAAAAGTAGCCCTGCTCCATGGTCTTGCTGCTTGTCTTGCACGAGCTTTGATGCTCACTGGATCTTTGGTAATTTGGGTCTGCCCAACAGACAATCAGAAAAGCACAACCAGCAAAAAGTAAAGTGCTTTTTGCCTGCTTTGAGAGTTGAACCAGTTCAGCAGGGGTCACAGGAACTGGCATAGGGAAAAGGAAAGAAGCAGGAGGAGGAGGAGGAAGGAAGACCACCCTCTTCCACAGCAGCAAACCCTCACTTTAAAGGAGCTCATCATGCCTTTAGCATAGTAGATCCTGTGACTGGAAACGAGAGCCCCAAGTACTCCTAGTGACTCCAGAGGGAGATAAGCTCATGCATCAGAGAGCAATAGAGTGTGATGTGAAGTCACAATGAGATCTACCTCTACTCCAGTCCTAATAAATACCCTTTTCATTTTCTCTCAATGAATTTTGTTTCTGAGAAGAGCAGATCCTCCAGGACCATGGGCACAATTCAGAAAATAATTGAGATACCAGCCTAAAATACCCTTCCCCCTCCCTCCATAGCTCACCTCAAATAAACGACAGTTAACTGGTGCTGGCTGTGTTAACTAATTAACATTGGCTCATAAGAAGTCAGCTGATTACACCCTTCTTACAGCTGGAAGAAAATTGTTTCTGCTTCCTTAATAATATATGGGTTAATGTGTTCAAACCCAAAATCAATACAATTTTTTTTTCTCCCACTGTTAGCATTGAAGGGAGTAATAGTTATTTTTCTAATCTATTAAGAACCGTACAGTAATTATATTTTTTAATATCCCCTTTCTCTGGAGCCTTGTTAGGTTATAAATTAATCATTAATTGATTTTAAATTGTAAGGGTTTGGAGGTTTAATTTTAAAGAAATTTGAATTCTAATACTTCAGAGCCTGCCTCAAGCAGAGAGCAACCTCTATACTGATTTTTAAAACAATCTCATTGTCAAATTTACTGTTTTTCAGAATGTGTGCAAGTTTTCTAATAGACTGTGAGTCACTGGAATAGTCAGCAAAATCTTGTACCTGTTTTAAACTCTCATTGTGAGAAGAAGTATCCCAATTTTTCTCTCTGCGCATTACCTGTAAAATACTCTTGCACACAGGCCCAGTGGGAGTGTCCCAGATCTCTCCTACAAGGAAAGGGAAAGAGGGACAAAACTGCAGAAATAGAGGCACACACACCTCTGCTTCTCACACGAGCCTGGCAGCCAGACCTGCACAATGACAGCTCCAGCACAGTGATAATCCAGTTAGNGGTTCTTCTCACTGAAGTCTTCCACCTTCAGAAACAGCTCAGAAACACCCACAACCTATTCCCTCTGGCCTCCCACAACTGCCAGTGGTGCCTTACTCTCTGTTCTTGAAGGTGAAGGTGAGAAAACCAGAAATAATCTTGCTGGTGACACCAAAAGTAGCCCTGCTCCATGGTCTTGCTGCTTGTCTTGCACGAGCTTTGATGCTCACTGGATCTTTGGTAATTTGGGTCTGCCCAACAGACAATCAGAAAAGCACAACCAGCAAAAAGTAAAGTGCTTTTTGCCTGCTTTGAGAGTTGAACCAGTTCAGCAGGGGTCACAGGAACTGGCATAGGGAAAAGGAAAGAAGCAGGAGGAGGAGGAGGAAGGAAGATCACCCTCTTCCACAGCAGCAAACCCTCACTTTAAACGAGCTCCTCATGCCTTTAGCATAGTAGATCCTGTGACTGGAAACAAGAGCCCCAAGTACTCCTAGTGACTCCAGAGGGAGATAAGCTCATGCATCAGAGAGCAATAGAGTGTGATGTGAAGTCACAATGAGATCTACCTCTACTCCAGTCCTAATAAATACCCTTTTCATTTTCTCTCAATGAATTTTGTTTCTGAGAAGAGCAGATCCTCCAGGACCATGGGCACAATTCAGAAAATAATTGAGATACCAGCCTAAAATACCCTTCCCCCTCCCTCCATAGCTCACCTCAAATAAACGACAGTTAACTGGTGCTGGCTGTGTTAACTAATTAACATTGGCTCATAAGAAGTCAGCTGATTACACCCTTCTTACAGCTGGAAGAAAATTGTTTCTGCTTCCTTAATAATATATGGGTTAATGTGTTCAAACCCAAAATCAATACAATTTTTTTTTCTCCCACTGTTAGCATTGAAGGGAGTAATAGTTATTTTTCTAATCTATTAAGAACCGTACAGTAATTATATTTTTTAATATCCCCTTTCTCTGGAGCCTTGTTAGGTTATAAATTAATCATTAATTGATTTTAAATTGTAAGGGTTTGGAGGTTTAATTTTAAAGAAATTTGAATTCTAATACTTCAGAGCCTGCCTCAAGCAGAGAGCAACCTCTATACTGATTTTTAAAACAATCTCATTGTCAAATTTACTGTTTTTCAGAATGTGTGCAAGTTTTCTAATAGACTGTGAGTCACTGGAATAGTCAGCAAAATCTTGTACCTGTTTTAAACTCTCATTGTGAGAAGAAGTATCCCAATTTTTCTCTCTGCGCATTACCTGTAAAATACTCTTGCACACAGGCCCAGTGGGAGTGTCCCAGATCTCTCCTACAAGGAAAGGGAAAGAGGGACAAAACTGCAGAAATAGAGGCACACACACCTCTGCTTCTCACACGAGCCTGGCAGCCAGACCTGCACAATGACAGCTCCAGCACAGTGATAATCCAGTTAGCAGGGATTATGAGACATTTAAATATTGATAACAGAAATACCCCAGCTTCCTTTTGCTACTTAAGTCAGCAGATACCAAACACCTTGCTCAGCAAGTGATTACCAATAAGTAACATGTAATTCCACTCTCTGAAATCCTTGCAGTGTACATTATGTAACAAGGATGGATTTTTAATTATTTTTCTTTTTTTATTTTCTTTTTCTTTTTTTATTCCTTTTCCTGACTTTCCCTTTTCCTCTCACTTTCCAAATGCTGAGGAAATTTTGTTGGACACTAAAAATTAATCTACTTTCCTTTGTAGTAATTTCCTTATTTCTAATACATTTTCCCACACAGACACATTTGGTAAAAAAAAAAAAAAAAATAAGGTAGTCTTCTGCTGTCTAGCAGGAGAAAGAGAACAGATGTACCTGGCTGTGGAGGGACACCTTTGACCATATCTATAAATATTTGGCATTTTTGAGTCTCAGCTGATTTTACAGGCTGATGACCTGGCTAGTGAGGACACATGGGGAGGAATCTATGCCAGATTTAACTAATGTTTTGGGAACCTAAATTTCCTATCCAGACAAAAACACAGAACCTCATTCCAGGCAGTTTTGAAAATTACAGATGAACACTCTTGGTACTGGAAGTGGTCTATGGCTCAACTACTAAAATTCAGCAAAAAAAAGTATATACACCTCATGCAGGTTATTTTTAAAATGAGTGAGCTTAAAGTTTTATATTCCCATTGCTTCCTGAGCTTAAGGATTTTGTAATTTAAGGAGAATTTTCATCCACCTAAGGCAAGAGGCACATAAGTTTCTGTTGAGGAAAAAAAGGAATTAAGTGGCTCTTGCTTCAGTTGCTAGGTATGATATGATGTAGAGGGAAGCAGTGCATAACTAATGGGAAAAGGTGAGGTGTTCCCTTGTACCATATGAGGAGCAACAGCTAAGCTGTGCTCTATGAACAGGAATTAAAAGCAGCCTCTTGCTTAGTCAATTGCTTATCCAAATGAGGAGAGCAAGGTGTAAGGAGAATTCATTACTTGTTGGCTTGGTTGACCAGTCTCATATGTACTCAAACCTAACAGCCATGGAATAACCAGCAATTTCCACTGCTGTGTGCATGAATAAAATTCTGCATGTGTCACAAAGGGTGAGAGTAACCAGGTTAAGCCATAACTGAAGATAATCATTTGATGCACAGTCCAATGTATTGATAAGCAAGGATGGCAACACTTCTGTTTCACAAAAGGGGCATCCTGAAACAATGCCAAGGACTGGTTTATGCACCTTGAGAAGGCACATTGAATGCTCTCCATCACCTCTGAGCTCTGAACATCAGAATGCTCCTGAAGCATGGCAGTGACCTGCTGCAGGCATCACTGCTCCTGCTTACAGAATAACAGAACCTTTCAATAATGAGCCAACTCACCAGCCCAGACCAGTGTGAAAGCACTTACAGGACATCTCACCAGAGCCTTCACCAGGCTCTGCTGGAGGTCTCCCAGGGCATTGGGGCTGTGCAGTCTGGCTAGTGATAAACAGCAGAAGAAAACGAAGGCAAAAACGTTCTGTGTGTGTGAGACAACCCTTTCCATTCTTTATTCTCCAAGAGAGGTTGGCATGGTCCTGGGAGGCAAGTTGAGGGAGGTTAAAGCATAAAAATTTAGGGGTTTGCAAATTAAAATGCAGGTCCCCTTCCCACTCACCTCCTTGCCTATCCTCACCTCCCAGCTGAAAAAAAATAAAAAACTGACTGAAACCTTTTTTTTACTTATTTAAGAAATATTTTAATGCATGCTCTGAGGAAAAAAAATTCTGTGCTCATGCATATATCTCTGCTTGCTCCAGTCATCCTGAATACGCATCACTGCCTGCTACTTATGGCAGTGTTCCAGCTCCTCTCCTCTCCTCTCCTCTCC
>VZRF01003198.1:318913-350902 GCA_013396875.1 Vireo altiloquus
CTCTCCTCTCCTCGCTTTTGCCTGCTTTTATATTTCAGCCAAGATAAGCAGAGGACTCTTCAAACTGACACTCTTGATTTTCTTTTTCAGCCCACTTTCTGTCAGAAATGTGTGTTCCAGCCAGGTTTGGAGAGCTGCAGGCAAGGAGAGGCACTGCTCTCTGTGCTTTATCAGCAGGAGCTATCCCGTGGGAGATGCTCTCTCCCTGTTGCAGAGTCAGGCATCCCAGTGAGCTGAGGGAAGGGCAATACCACAGGAACAGCACAACAGAGTCCAGGAGTCAGACTTGGGGAAAAGGCACTTGACTAACTGCATCACAAGCCATTGCTGAGCTTTATTCCCTAACTGGGAACAAGGCCCTGGATAGGAAATGAGCTCTTGGACATGGAAAAGCCCAAGCAGCTAAGCAGGCTGCACCAGCCAGGTGTAACCAGCCAGCCTGCTGTCTGAAGTTGTCTGAAGCAAAACCCCTGGGAGACTTGCACATTAAAGAAGAGGAAATAGAAGTCCTGAAAAGTCAGAAACACATCTGCTCACTTTGGAGACAAGAATAATTTATTAAAGGAATGTGACTCGTGTCTGTATGGACTGACCAGGTCCCAGGGCTGGTCCATCAGAATTTTTTGGCTGATGTTAAATGACCATCAGCAGCATCTCTGACACAGCATAGTGCTGGCCTGTCCTGGGATGCACCACTGCACAGCCAAGGAAAGAGGAAAGGCACCTTGCAATTACCTTGGAAAACCAGGGTCCTACTGACTAAGTCAGCATGGAAGCACTCCAATCTTCATTCCATGCTGGAAGAACAACAGCTTTTAGGTTGAGACTCTGTTCTGTCCCCTCAGGGGCTGTGTCTCAGCACACACAAAGGCACACGACACACAGACCTGCTAAGTGAATCAGGTCCTTGGGAGATGCAGCCTGGAATTTCTGCCCTGGCAGCCCTGCAGCAGCCCTGGCTCCCTCCTCCCTCCCTTTGTGAGCTCTCTGGGGTCTCTCTGCTGAGCTGTCCCCCAGCAGATCTAATACCAGCTCCAGTGGGGGCCCAAATCCCTTTTGCTGGGGACGCCTGGCCCGTGAGGCAGAGCTAACACTTCTCTGGTTGGGCAATGCTGTGTTCAGGGCCACGCATAAACACTTTACTGCTGGCCATTAAATTTTATTGCTCTCTAATATGCTTTGAGATAACTAAACTGATGCCTGAAAGAGGCATTTAAACTGTTTTAACAGTGTCTACTTCACATAATCTGCTTTATGGCAAGTGTCTTATGTTTTTACCCATTTAAAATGTGTTTGTTGTTGTTTTTTAATCAAGGGATTTGCACTATGACCTTTGAGCAACAGCAGCCCTTGCTAGAAAACAGCTGGCAATGCGGTGTGCAATACAATCTATGGAGATTAAATTCATTTCATTCCCTCTTAAAGCAGATCACAGGGAGGCTGGTGGATCCACTGGGATTTTGGTGGATTGAATTCTTTTTTATTTTAAAAGGAGAGCTGAGACTATATGAGCTAAAAAAATAATATCCATATTTTTGCTCCATGGATTTGTGCCCACCCTGAATTACTTGGCTGGCCTGGATAAGAGAAGACACATCAGTACCTTTTTCAAGCTATGGTCTAGGACCAACAACAAGTTTCCAGCCCTGGAAATAATGAAATATATCTAGACACCTGTGTGGAGACCACTTGAAAGATAAACCCAACATTTTGGCTCTTCCTGGCTTGGCAAGGGGATAAATTTTTGGTTTAGGTACCTAAAATGAGACTTTGTCTTTAGTCAGAAAATAGGTGCTTGATATTTCTGTTTGTTTGTAATAGCTGACAGAAGCTCTCATCGTAAGAGAGATGCAGGTGATGCCAGTGTGTAGGTCAGACTGGCCAGACTGAGCTGGGCAGATCTGTTCTGACAGACAGCTTGGTGGGGCACTTCATCTGAGCAAGCACACAGCAGCAGCCTTACCCAAAGCTCTTGCATTTCACGACAAACACAATCCCATAATTACCATTGTCCTCATCCCAGCTGCGGGTGAGGGCACTGAGCCACCTTCCATCACTCAGCTGGCTCAGCTGCCCCTGAGCCCAGCAGACAAACGTGTGTCAGAGGCATCTGCTGAGCACAGAGCAAGGCAGCAGACCAGAGTGACAATTTGGATACCTAAACACTTATCTCTGCATACACCTTCCAGTTAATTAAGCTACGCTGATTTATACATCACCAGGCTGTCTCTGAAACAAATTAGGCAGTGCTTTCTCTCCAGGCTGATGCAGGGCACCATCATCAGTGAAGGCACAGCAACAGGCTGCTTTAAAGCATTCCTTGCATCTCCGGAGCTTCAGGACTGGTTCTGCAGCTTATGCTCATGCCTGAAGCTTCCTTGCATGCTCCACCTGACAGAAACATGGCATGACCAATATGAAAGCATTTGCTCCTGTCTCTCTTCAAAAAGCCCTTTTGCCACGATGAGAAGCACCCTGATGTTTTGTTCTACAGGAGGGCTCAGAGCTGCCTGGAGAGATTTCTGTCGAGTCGTCAAGGCAAACTAAACCCGACCCTCCAGAGGCAGCCTCCTGCCTGAGCTCCGACCATACCCAAAGCCCAGGGCAGACCTGAACCTGCTGGGCTTTTCTTGGAGTGCAAATTTTGCAGGTGGTTTTTCACCCTTTGTAAAACTTCCATAGAACCATGAAACCTCAGGAAATAAAATAATGCCCATGTATGTTCCTTTCCTCCCCCTTATTAGTTTGCCAAAGAACAAAATTTAACAAAATTTAACCAAAAACCACATTGGTGAAAATCTGGCAGTACTCATGCAGGAAAGGTTTCCTGCTCGCCGAGATGAGGAACATGTTTGGGATTATAAGGATGACTGCAAATCGGAGACTGTGGTGGCTGCACTGTGGGGGTTGTAATTGTGAGTGGTCTTTCCATTTTTGGGGTCACTGTGCTAAATTAAAAACCTACAAGAAAGCGTTTAATTTGGGTTAATGAGATGTCAAATATTAAATAGATTAAGGCAAATTATATATATATTTTTATTATTATTTTAAAGAGGAATTAACCTCACTAATCTCCCAGGTCAGATTCTTAGAAGGTGTAAATCAGTGTTATACACCAAAACTCAAGGGAGCCTGTACCATTTTCACTAGATGAAGGAGTCTGTGCTATTGTACTTTTTCATGTATATATCTATGAACCATGTATTTGGATTAAATTTGTTCTGTCTCCACCTCTCCCCCTTCCCATTTTGAGGATTAAAAATGAAATTATGTGGTTCCTTACTTACCCACTTCCTTTCCAGCCCATTAACTTCATCCTTCTTCTTTCCAGGTCCTTTTCCTTTCCATGGGATGGAAAACTTCCTTTATGCATAGGGAATTTGGGAATGATACCATGATATCTGGGGGAAGGGATGCTGGGAAAGTATTATTTGCAATCACAACTTTCAGGGCTATGCTTTAATACAAAATGAGGAGGAAAATGTCTTTCAGCAGAGCTGTTCGAGAGTTCACATTTGAAATATTTGGTGGATGGTTGGTTTCCACAGCATGTAAAATATGCAATGGGAAAATGTTCCTACTGCTTAAAATCAAAATCATATTTTTTTCATCACAGAAATACTTTGTTCCATCTCAGAAAGCAAAAAGCACTGCCCTTATGCTCAGAGGAGGAACACTTTAAATTTTAAATTTTGGGGAAGGGAAAGTCTTCACTGCAATAAAAGAGAGTAAATGTTTAAAATGATCTTTAAATCACTGCCCCTTCACACCACAGCACCAGGCAGCTTGTTAACTCAATGCTGAAGAGTTTCAAAGCTTGTTATTTTGCATCCAAGACACAGCAATATGGTAACTAATGTCTTGCTTTGGGCTGAATAAATTTTATTGAAAGAATATGATGTCTTTAGGGTCTTTTTGCTGAAGGTATTTCGGCATCTCAAAAATTACCATCACACACAGGCATTGATTCTCCTCGTGGGTAGCCTCAACAGAGAGAGCAAGGGCTGAATGGGCCAAGATGACTGAAAAAGCCTGAAAATTAAAGGTAGGAACGCTTCATTGTAATGAAGGTCCTTCCAGGTCAATTCCAGTGCTAAAAGACTGAGGTTGTTTTAGCCTGTTGTCCTTTAAATTCTTTGTGATTTGTTCCTCAAAGCCAAGTTCACTGGGTATATTGACAATTCTATAGACTTGCTGGAGAAAAAAAATCATTTTCTTATAAACCATTCTACTGGGTTCATGTTACTAATGCTTATTTGAATCCCTATCCCTCTACTTTTTGCCACTATTGCAGCTTAAGATTTCCTGCTCATATCTCAGATCAGCATTGTATTGTAATGTGAAGAGCAGAAAAGGCACATTTTTCCAATTTTTATTTAATTGGCTACCATTTGCATTTACAAGATAAATGGCTTCCAGCATTAAAGGTGACCTGCCATATCGTTTCCTGATTCGTGCCCTGGGGGCAAAATAAAGAAATAAATCTGGTATTTATCTCAGTACCAAAACTAAACAGGGAAAGGAAGTGGTGAAACTTTTTTCTTCTATGCTCTTTTCTCATCATTGTCTTTCAGCCCCTGGTTCAGCTTGTCTGGTCTCTCTAGTCTGAGTGTACACCTCACCTATAATTGTCTGCTCTTCCCTCCTCCACACACCCATACAGGAGTGGAATTTTACAGTTCATCAATACTAAAAACAACCTAAAAATCTAATCTTAGGTTTAAGGCTGTCTGTTAACTCAATTATAATGGTTGTCTTTTAACACAAATCTTTTTTGCCTGACTCCAAATCAGTTCTGAAAATGTCTTCTACTCAGAGCTTGCCATGAGATAAATTGTAAATGTGTGCCAGCAATCAGCCTGAGAATCACTCTTTAATACCACTTATCATTCTGCAGAGAGTAAAACATTACATACAGCCTGGCTGCCTTAGAATATGCAAAGTCCCTGCTGCAAGGAATGATGTTAATTTATACCAAACCCACCTGAACATATGGGTTATCTTGTCTTCCATTTTTATTCTTTAAAAAAAAAAAAAAATCTACAAAAACCCAAAAATTAAAGTCAGCTTTAAAACCCGGTGTGCTCCTCCTGAAAATACACAATACTTTCTTACTGAATTGGCATAAAATGAGAGCCACAGAGCAGATCTGGGTGGTCCTATCCATGAGGTTTGATATGGCTCTAATTGTCCTTCCTAACAGAGTAACAGAATATTTCTAAGCAAGGGTTTTATTAAAAAAAAAATGAATCATTTTCCAAGGTTTTCATTACTGATTTTCATCTAAGTTCATTATATATTTTTATTGCATATGTACACATGAAATCATGAAAAAATGGGGTTTTTTTAAAGTAAAATGTTCAAAATTTTGGAAATAAGAAAAATCTTTTTGCCTGCAATGTTATCAAATACTTAGCCTCATTTCTACTGTGCTAGTTTAATCCAGTGAAAGATGTAGTCCACTCCCTTAAAATCATCAAAAAAAAATTCATTTTGAAGATTTTCCTGTTTTCCAGAAAGGTTCTTCTGCTTGGTAGGAAAAAGAAACCAGGTTCAGGAAGTCTCCTGATATGAAATAGTATGGTAGGGAGAATATTTGGGGGAAACTGAAAAATCACCTGTCTCATCCTTACTGTTCCCTAGGCACCTGCTGACGGCTACATCTGGAGGAAAAACTCTGACAGCTCTTGATCTGAACAGGCACAGATATTCCTAAGCTTTCATCATACAATTAATAGAGCTCGCAGTTCTTGGGAGAAATATATAAGTGACATTTGAGATTTCCAGCCACCCCCATCCCGAGAGCCTCCCAGCTGTGCTGGCAGTGTCCTGTGCAGTATCTGCCCTCTCAGACAGGATGGCTGGCACAGCCAAAGGCTGTGATGTGCCCTGAGTCCCATCCTCTCTAATAACCTTTTCAGAAAAGGCTTGAGGCCCTCTAAACCTTTTGGATCCAAATGCAACTAAGAAAAACTTCCCCTCATTGGTAAATTGATTATCCTCCTGGTTAAAAATTCCTCTAATGCTTCTAATTCCTTCTGTTAGTCATCACTGTTCACAACCATTTCTAGCTTAATTTTTGGACTTTTTGTTGTTCTTTAAAGGATTTACCATATTCTGTGGCTCAGAGCAGAGTTTGGGATAACTCTTGTGTCATGAGGAACCTGTGAAGAGTGAGTTTGTATCTCTGTGCTACAGTGAATGGACACTGCCTAAAACTGTATTTCTTTAATGCAGAGCAATAGATAATTCAGTTCTAGTTCAGTGAATCATCACTGGGAAAATAGGTTTTAACTTTTAAAATATCCTTTATGGTTTTTTTTACCTTTTAGGTTGAAATCTGAATCACAGAGGTAAAGAGACACAGAACCTTAACATCTTTAAAATTAATCTATTAGAAAAAACATTTTTCTCGTGGTCTCACTTGACCTCTCATTCTTTTATCTATTATATTCTCCCCAGATTTTCTTGCCTCAAGCCTCCAGACCCACAGAAAAGAATAGGGAATGGCACAACTGCAGCTATTTATAATAATAATCTATTCCCAGGCTCCAGTGCTGCAGTTCTAATCATAAGCTATTGTCAGGCATCAAGATCAAAAGGATTTGAGATTTGATTTGTTTGGGTTATAAAGAAGCTCTGAATGCCAAAGTGTTGTTGCTTAAACTGCAAAGCACAGCCCCTACGTGAAGTAGAATGAACTGGTATTGCCCTCTCTGATCAGATTTGTAGCCATCACAGCACTTTAAAGTTATTTGATTTGACATCAATTAGGCCTTTTACACAAGGGGAAAGTCTCTTTTTGCATTTAGTCCAATATCAATGTCATTTTCCTCCTAAAATGTGACAAGGAGCAGACTGCTTCAGCGTGCTTTGCAACAGACACCAAGAGTAGGATAAAGAGGAGGAGAAGGCTTCACAAAAAGGAAAAGAAAAAGAGGTGGGAGGACTGAGAAAACATTTCAACCCCATCTTCCCATTTTTGAAGACAGAGAGAAACAGACACAGAGGGGAAAGGAGAGACACAGGAGACACCCCTGCTCAGCAGGTGCATTTTATCAGCACACTGGGGAGGATTGCAGTCACTGTGAGGATGCAGAACCCTTCAGACCCGTGCATCCTTGGAGGACAGCAAATCTGGCAACAACAGAAAAGCATTTGTAGAACCAGAATCCCAGGCTTGTTCCATTTTTCAGTATTCTGCCTGGGACTTTGCACAGTGCTCAAGGATATACAGAGACCTAGCAAAGTGCTTGTAAATGTGTTATATGTGCAATATTCTGAAACAACACACGGAAGTAAAACGTTCCCAGGAGAGAAGAGACAAGATGACAGGAAATTTCTGAAAAACTGAAGCTGTTCCTAAGAACCCGGAGTCAAAGAAGATGACCTGTTTTGCTGAGTGTCATGATGTATCACAACTGTTGTAGTTCCACTTTTTAGCTGGATGAAGCAACATGATGGACCCCGCATATAATGAGGGAAGGAGAGTAAAAAATGTTCCTCTGTACATGGAGGGGCTGAGGAACTTTGATGGAATAAACAGGGTCTTTAAAAATTTGGAGCTGAGACAACTGCAAGCCCGTATTAAGTGGTGCAAACAGGAGAACCTGAAGGGAGCAGCAAAAAATGGGCAAAACAAAAGTGTAAATGAAAGCTTTGTGAAAGCTGGTATGTTCAGATAAAGGTTATACGGACTTTCAGAGTGGCTTTTTATTCCTCCCAAAAATTTTCCCAGAGATACAGGGCAAAGCTACCTCTGGGACATCTGTCATCATGATTTTTATCTCCATGCCCACACAGCTGCAGTATTTCTGAACTGTACACGCAAGTCCAGAGGGTAACAATGCTCCACAATTTAGATCCCTCCTTGGGGTACTGAATGATCTAGTTATTGATTGCTTCTTCGCCTCTTAGCCAATATCTTGAAGTGAAAAATACTGGTAAAAGATGGAGGAATACTTTTATACACAATGAACTCTAGGCAAACCCTTTTTTGCAATCACATAAGAAAATAAACAGATTTGCCACATTGTGACTGCCTTTATTAGAAATGTCCGACATAAACTTAAACTAGGACACCACAGTGGGCCAAGAGGGCTCTGTTGCTGATTTTTGGGGAAAGAAACGTGAGGATATCAATTAGAGGCAAAAGCATTTTCTCAAGCCAGGGTCATGTCAACCTTCAAATAAACTGCTTCTGAATCTTTAAAGTGTATCCTATCAAACCCACCTAGCTATTTGTGGCAGTTCAAAAATTTCCAGATTACCTAAATATTCCTAGCCTTTTGGAATGAACATGTTGATGCTGCCAACCACCATTCAAGATTCAGATCTCACCTGTAAATTCACAGTAAAGCAATGTAAGAATCATCTGTCAGGAGAAGGCAATGGCTGAGTCCTGAGTGGTGTAAAAGTTTTCAGACAATGATTCCACTCGACATTTTTGGTCATAGCTCTGTCCCTAGGTGACACATAGAGTCATAAGAGTAGTCTCCATTTATCAACCACAAATGAGCTGCAACACAAAATGAAATTCCCATAACATAAAGGACAGAAAGGACAAAAAAAAATGTTCATTTGTCCAGTGGGTACAAGCAGCTTCCCAACCATGCTGAGCAGGGCTGTAGCAACAAGGCTGCTTGTTGGTGATAAAACCACAGTAACATAGAAAGTCTGCTGGAAAGTAATCCTGGATCTTTTGGGGGGATAGGCCCACCCGACTTACAGGCCAACCTTCTGCTCAGTCAATCAACATGTTAACATTGTGTGCAAGGCAATTTGTCACGAGGTCATGTGTCAAATGATAACAAGGAAAAATTGGCCAAGGAAAGGTCTATTTCCAAAATCACTTCCCTAGCATGACAGGTGGGGCCTTGAGATGACAACTGAAGGGTGTAGTGAGGGAGGGACAAGGTTTTTTTTGATTTTCCAATTGCTTATAACTCTCTCACAGGAACTCCTCAGACTTGCCCTACTTTCCTTGCTTGTTGCAGCAGGGTATGAAAGGTGTTGCAGAAATGTCCCCCTGTGCTCTGTCCCTCAGCTCTTGCTGATCTCTGAAAACTGCTTTTGCCAGAGATACCACTTTTGTGCCATGATCCTGGGTCAAGGATGTTTTCGAGTCCAGTAGTTTAGTTCTGAAACGTCTCAGTGCTGAGGACTTGCTAGAATAATCCTTTCTAGGTTTTGCTTGGGAACCTGCAACAGATACCTTTTAGTTTCTGAAACTCAGTTGAAGTGGGGTGTGTTTGTTTTGGAGAAGAGGCAATGGAGTTGTTAATTTGTACCTGTAATTATTCACAATTAGCACACTATTCCTTCTTGTTTTTTCCTCCGCCCCTAGTTATTTAGTTATCAGATCCAATTACAAACTCAAATTACCTAATTTTTACTAACAGTTATTCAGACATGAATAGCAATGAAACTGAAGCAGCACAAGAGTGAGGGAAGGCTGGATAACCTAGCAGGAGTTAAATCAATACTTGATAAATTCTTTATCTAGTAGTCCATGCTAAGCCTTGTCCTGCACTGACAAACCCACAGCATTAGCAGTAGATTAAAACCAGTGGAGTCCAGAGGAATCTGCGCTCTCAACTCTGACTGAAGGCCATCATAACAGAGGGCTTAAATCAGTGACAACTGGAGGTCTCCTCTTCCAGCACCACCTCCTCCTAGTGCTGAAATCCCACTTGGGTCAAACACCAGTCCAGCTGTGCTGAAGGGACCATCTGGTGAGCCACGTTGTTCTCTGATCACTCACCCAAGGAGCTGATCTAGATTAAAAATAAACCTTTTTAAAAGGGGTAAGGGAAGGAATGGTTATTTTAAACCAGCTCAATTCCGTGATCTAGATAGCCCCTTAAAGGACCGTGGTGAAATCAGCCATGTGGGATAAAAAAATGCATAGCCAAGGGTGGGAAAAGGTTGACAAGATAATGGGGTCTTAGAGGAGGGGCCCAGATGAAATCAGAGCAACTGCCAAAAGGAATGCTTTTGTAACTGCAGCGTCTGCAGACCCAAAGACAAGAGATGTTATGGTTCTCACCTCATAAAACACAAACCAGGCAGAAACAGCTGATTTTTCTTATGTGCATTTACACCGAACAAAGCAAAAAATCAATCTGTTCAGATTGATGAAAGGGTTTCTATGTCTCTAATTGGAATCACTTCACTAAAGGATAACTATTAGTTTATAAAAGAGAGGTTTGATTTCCAGGATTATTATAAAGATTAACTAGCAAAAATCTTACAATTTCTGTTTCCAAAAGAAGAAATGGAACCTCTGCAAAAGCTTTAATTGAGAAGAGCAGGGCTCTCTTATTTTCACTTTTCGCTTTTTTGATGGAAATGATTCACACAAAACACCATGAATTTCTGAATTCGTTCCGTCTCTAGCTGCTCATCTGCAAAGGTTCCTCCCAGTTCAAGATATAACATAATGAAGGACTGTGAATAAGTCACCTCAACTGAGAAATAAAATATAGGGTATAAAACCCAACAAATCACCCCATCACAACTGTGTATGAAGGAGGAAAAAACTAGGAAAAGGTAGATGTCCTAGATGATGAAATGCTTATCCCTGATTAATCCAGAGGTAAGTTTGTCATTCCTGGGACACAACTGGAACAGCTAAAGCCTGTATCTTGTATTCGCAGGCTTTGCATTTTTTTGTTTATAATGAAGACAGCTTGTTTTGTAATGCAAGTCAACCCACTTCCATACCCACACCCTGAGCCACTGCTTAAGCTTATGTAGGAGTCCAGGGAGACAATCAGTAGTCAAATCCAGATCTCTTGAGTCTTGTTTCCACGTGTGAATACTGCAAGACTATCCTTCTTTGCAAGTAACCTGGTTATTTTAATAGGCTTTTAAAAATGGAGAACAGCAAGAAAATTCAGGCAGAAATCATAAACCTCGTTGGTATGACAGCAATAGCATTAACATGATACAGCTTTATGAGGCAGAAATACTGTCCCATCACCAGGATGAATTTCTGAGACTTGAGTTTTATTTTTCCCACTCAGGAACCATTTAGCAGTATCCAACCATAAAAAGAAGACATTCTAACAGCTAACACTTTTTTTTTTTCTTTTTTTCTTGTTTTGTTTGGACTAATATATTGATACCTCTCAATAAATTCTAGTTTATTCCATTTTTAAGATGGAGCTTTCCTTGGTGCTCCTGGAAATATTGTACCTGGTTTGCCATATCCACCAAAAGGCAGACCTGTTAAACAAATCCAGGCTTGAGTTCTTCAGAAAACTCTCCCTGTTTTCATACCATCCTTTACCAAATGGCATTCCTGGAGGCTGGGAACCCCTTGTGCTATCCTTTTTTCTTCTTTTTCTGGCTGTGATATCAGAAGGCTTTCCTAGGTTGTCTGTGTGATAATTTTAGCACACATCACCTCATTCCAGAGTCTTGGTCCCAGTCCAGGGTCTACAAGGGTTTTTCCTCAAATTCAAACCCAGCCTGGACAAAGAAAATAAGGGCAGGGTAGCACCAGTTTCCTGAGAAACAAACTGAGGCAGAGGAGAGCTCTGTGGGGTGGTTTTTTCTGGATACAGTGGTGAGAAGGGACTGGGCACCAGGAGACCTCATTGTCCCCCTGTTTCCACACCCCCAAACTTGAGCTCCTTAAGCCTTTCTCCTCCCACTAAAATGAGGGCAGCCTTTCCCAGGATGCAGCTGACATGAGAAGAGCTGAGACCCTGGCAGTCAGTTTAGGCTGCAAATAAGTTTTTGGGGTGTGTCTGATGAGGCTCCTGCTCAACAGGTTTTTGCTCATGAAAAATTGCATTCACCTCAGCCTTCTCCCTGCCCTACCTGATCTTATTTGAACAGAAACCCCAGTCAAATGAGAAAAAGGCTTATTAGGTGTTGTTTCTTACAGGTAACCCGTGTCCAGGAAATAATATTGAAGATTGTGAGATACTGATGTGTTCTGTCAATATTTGCATTTTATAATTGTTTCTCCAAAGAACAGAGCAGGACTTCCTTGATGGGGCTGTGGTCACCTACCCTGTGACTTGGGAGAAAAGACAGAATATTAATTAGGTTCATCTCGGTTCCCTGAGCAGATCATTTACTCTCTCCCTGTTCATTACTCATTTATAAATAAAATCTCAGAATGAGTGATTGTAAGGAGCTGGAGGCCAGGGACAAAGCCGAGGGTGGGGGGGGAGAGTGGTGTTTGCACACCAGTACATCAGTCTGGGAACAAAAATGCTCTCTGAAAACCTGTGTCTGTTTGCAAATGCAATAGACCTGTCCCTCAAAGCCAGAGGACTCCATCTTTATAGCTCTATAATCAAAAGCAGACTCCAGACCATAATCCTTTGAAATTCAGACTGAGCTGTGCAGTCTGCAGGAGCTGAGGGACTGGAGGAAGAGAGCTGAAAAACACCCTTTTCTATCTTTTCTACCCTAGATCAGCTGATGATGATAATGGGGATCATGGAGATGCACTATCTGATCTCCTTAATGGGACTAGTACAGCTCTGTCTTACTTTACAGGACAGAGATGAAAAGCATAGAGAAACACTGGAGGACACAGAGAAATGCCTGGGAATTGTATTTCAGTAGAAAGCAATTCAGGTAGCATCTTAAAAAGCTACCACTCAATTGTTGACCAGATTGCTAATCCATCACAGACAAAAAAAAATACATCAGATTCACTTAAAATGGATTCCTGACACCTTTCCTCAGCAATGTACTGTAAACAGGTGTGTGTCCTCAGCTGAGCCATCCTTACTTACTGTAGTGTAGAATTTGGAGACTTGCAGCTTGAACCCTCGTGTAGCAGGGATGATTTTTCACCCCTCAGGAGCCTCGCTGGTCTCTGTTAAGCAAGTTTTGTTTAGTCCACGTGCCAGAAACGTGTTACAGAGGTCAGAACTGGCCCAAGTGCGGTGCCTGAGGTCTCTGTCTGTAAGTGCATTTTAATGAAATGGCATGTTCTCCTGCCACATCAATGTATAGTCCTGCTTTTGGCAGCAGCACAAACCATCTCAAGGAACAGGAGAGTGGAAGGATCTCCACAACCCAAGTGAAGAATATTACCCTTAGAAAGTGATTTCAGAGACACAGATCTCACAGATAAGAAAAAAAAAAGCAAAGGTATCTTATCCATTCATTGTAGCTGAGGAAGCTGAAGTGCAGAGATGAAGTGGGTGGCTTCAGATACACGGAAAGACCTGAAGTGTTTTCAGGTGCCAGCACTGCAGGGATTCATTAACATTCACCTCATGAAATCCCCAGAGTTATCAGACTGGGGTCACAGATAATTGACTATGTGTCAGACCTCTTGCCTGGGCCTCTATCTATCCATCTGTCTGTCTATCCATCCACTTTTCTAAAACTATCTAAAATTTGGTTCTAAAATTACTTTCAAATGAACATACTCAAAAGCATTCCTTTATGAAGGTGGTCATCCCAAAGCCATTGCAGCCAAGATAAGCTGCTGTGAATGCCAGTCACATCAAAGCAGTGTTGATTTGATCCCACAGGAACTTGTTCTGTGCATGTAAGCATGGTCTCTAACAGAGGAAAGTGGAATGAAGAGCCCTGATTTCAAGGATTCACACTGCTCAGTGGGAACAATTCCCACACCTGAAACTGACCCATATGGTGGATTATTAAACGCTGTGAAGAGCAGGTTTGGGGATGATGCAGGTTAAGCACACCACCTGGATGCATGGATGAAAGGACATAAGGGATTTGCTTGTAGAGACAGTGCTATACATACACGGAAAAGGGCCAGGAGTAATTAGTAGCTTATGGCATTCTTTGCCTTTGGGATGTGGATTTAAATTCATTCCTCCAAGCTACTCTTAAAATTCAGACATGGTTGGAAGTCACAAACACTTTAATCTGTTTGCATGGGGTTTTAATTCTGGGGAGCTGTGCACTGTAAGCACTAGAGAAGCCAGGCCTGGCCACCTCCTGAAGCTGCTCAGTGAAAGCCACACGCACCAGCTGCGCCCACTCTCTCCAACAATACAGGTTTAAATAATTCCATATTAAAAGCCCATCTAAGCACTGCTTTCCTCTCTGATTCATTATACTGTGACCCCTTTGCTCCCATATAGCATTAAGCACATGAACCTGTTGGCAAAAAGCAAAGACCACCAGTTTTTCTGCATAGTGATAAGGCAATCCTGCAAGCAGTTCTGCCTTTGTCAATGGCTGGCTGATACTTAGGTCACAGAATCACCCTGAACACCATGTCCCACTTGGCAAGCAAAGCATGACCATTTTTATCCCTAAACATCTCCTTCCAAGGAGCTTTAAAGTTGTCTGCCTGTCTTATTTGTGTAGACGCTGTGATTTGGTGGTGAGATGGATATGAATAGATGTCACATTTTGCAGCTTCTCAGTTGTGAAAATATCTCCCCTCCATTTTAAAGTGTACTAGACAGAGGATGGAAGACAACAGCTCTTACTGACTTACACCAGTACTAAGGAAAATTCAAATTCAAAGCTCTTAAAAAGACTGCATTATTTTTGGAGCAAGACAGAAAACTTACTACTGTGATTAATATTATTTTTGCAATGAGGCCTTAGCTTTTCATGAATTTCTTCTGCCTTCCTGGATAATTCATTTCTTTGCTTATTTGTTTTGCTCTGAAAGAGAATCAGGGGTGTGTCACCGCGGAAATCTTAGTAAGGAACCACATCAAAGCTGCACCACTAGGTTTCATCCCATCAGCTGAGCATCTCCAACATTAGACTTTAAAAGATACCCTAGGAAGAATATAAGAGCAGGGCAAGCAAGCAGCAGTGCTTCCTTGATACACTCTCCCAGACTGCACTAAGCCACTGCTCCTCAAGGCAGAAATGTCCTTTTCGTAGCTCGTAGTTCTTATGGATTTTCTTCCATGATGCTATTTGATTCTGCAGGGGTCCCTAGCATGCACACTGCATTCCTGTTTCCACTTTTGCTCTGACAGAAAGATTGCATGCTTGCACCTTTTCAGCTGCAGAGCCTTCAGATCCAATGCAGCCTTTTATATGTGTAAAAAGAAGCTAGGAGATTTCACTGGGAAACAGCAAAAAAGTTTGCTTTCCTCTACCCAGAACAGTCTTCTAACACCATCCAGGCTGCCTCAGGGCGTGTGAAACACACTCTCATCATCCTAGCAGGGAAACAACAATTTGGCAGGCTGCAGCCTGGCCCTCTCATATCAGGCATTTTGAGCTGAAACCTGGGGCTTAAGGGGAGGCTGGGGGAAGTCCTCAGCTATGTGCATTGGCACTTCAGTTGAGATGGTGCCCTCTGCAAAGCACGCAGCCAGGAGGCAATCTGCATCTATTGCTGGAGATGGCTATGCTCCCTCCCTCCTCTCTGCTTTGTCCTCAGGAGCTGAAAGATTATTGCACCAAGGCCTCCTGTCACCAGAGAACAGCCACCATAACTGTGATATCATCTGATATACACACCCTGGTCAGGTCTTCAAACACTCTGGGTTCTCTGCAGACCTGAGATGCTTTCAGGTGCTTTATAGGTGTGTTTTCTGCCAGTGCAGCTGAACACTTCGATCCAGAGGTTTTTTTTTAAAAAACCAGCAAAGGCATTTGAGTCACAGGCTGTGGAAGCTGCTGGTGGAGAAACAGAACTTGTCTGGGAGTGTGAGAGGGCTGGTGGTAGACAGGAGCGTGGGAATGGGTTTCATTGCTGGGATCAGGATTCCAGAGGAATCTGTCTTCACACCCAAGCACTCCCTGCAGAAATGTTGATTGTTGACTGTGTTAGATATGCAATATACACCAACAAAAGAGTTATCAAGATCCTTTCATCAAACACAGTCAGATGTACATCTCAAAAACATATTTGTAGCAGTTTATCACAGGTTTCCCAGTCTATATTTTCCTCCTTTCTAACTTTCTGATTTGAGAGCTAAACTAAATTGCAACATTATCACACCATCCTAATAGCAGATATTTTTGTGTGTGTCATGCCCACATGATTTTTTTTTTCTGGCACCTTGTCCTACAAGACTGAATGTATTGAATCCAGGAGACCACTCACTGCTGGATCATGTTTCTTCAAATTATTTTTCAAAACTGATTTAATTATTGTAAAACATAAACCAAAGATTCCGTTCGTCTCCATGTTCTGCAGCAAACCACTTTATGACAACAAAATACTTGTTTAATGACCCTAAGGTTTGAATTTTTAGCTCTAAGATGAGGATCATGAGAGTGTCTTTGTGCCTTTGTCTGCCTTTCAATTTGAACAGTATGGTGTTTGAGATAGGGATTTTCCTTTAGTATGTGTACACATAGGGACTGTACAGTTACACTAGTTGTCCCAAAACATAAATATTATAGCAAGGATTAAGTGCTAATACCATTACATACAATTACATATTCCTTCCTAAAGGAAAAGCACTCCAGAGTATTTCAGGAATTATGGTACAGCTGAATATGAGGCATTGCTTCTTTCTCAAGAAGATATTGAAAAGCAAAGAAGTTTATTTCAGACTTCATTTTTGCCCTGAGATCCCAATTTTCTGGTACAATCTGTTTGTGGGAACTGGTAATGGCTTAGACAGAGAGTCCTAATAAAATGAATTTGCCCATTGTCTGTTTCTGATCACTTCTAGCCAAAGGTATATATGCACAGAAAAAGTTGGAGCCAAGACTTGTATGAAGGCAAGCTTCCTATATCACATTCTACCCCATGAACTTCAGAAGGAGCAAACCCATTAAAAAAAAATAAAAAAAACCCCACCAACAAAAAGAGGACTATGTAGCGGGCATGTGGTGAAAAGAGAAGAATAAGCATCAGCATAAACATGAGAATAAGAATTGTGGAAAGCAAAAAAGCTGCCTGAAATATGGTTGCTCTTTGTTCTTGTGTTATAATTGAAAAATTAGAGATTACATAATAAAGGAGGTGAAGTTTGTGTTTACAGTACCATACAGAAATTTAATCTAATTAGCTATGTCTGGGCATCCCATTAATTTTAGTCCCTTCCAGCAATGTAGTTCAAAGGCTACAGATGGGACATGGAGAAGCAGGAAAATTTGCAGCTGTATGAACAGAAAAAGCTACTTCCTAATTTCCTGTGAGCTGAGCTGATATTTGTGCATTCTTCTTCACTCTCAGGGGCACAAAAGTTGCAAAATCTGGCAGCAAAACAGAGAAACAGCTGGAGAATATAGGGATTTGAGAAATGGAGCAAAGCCTAGTTTAGACTGATAGAGTCTGGTGAAGCAAGGAGCAGCTAGCGAAAACTAAACCAGGCAACAGTTTAGACCAGCTTAAATCAGGTCTTGTTACTCAGAAAAGCTTAAAATCATAAGCAATGCTAAAAGCTTACTTTAGAAGTGGCTGAGCAATTGTCTATCCGAAGGAAAGGACAGTTAATCATTGTGAGTATAGCTGAAATCTAGGAGTTAGTTATTGTTAATCTGTTTATTTTCCTTGTCAGGTTTTTATTAATTTTTCCTTCTCTTAGAATTACTGATTGTTTAGTCATTCAGACCACATATTTGTGAGCAAGAAAATTAGCTCAATAAGTATGAAGGTCATAGCAATTGATTTCATAAAAATTCCTTGGTTACTTTCTTTCTTTTGGTTGGACTAATTACCAATAGTACATAATCATAATTAGAGAAAATTACTTCATTTTGTATCAGCTGGATCCTTTCTTGAAAATGCTATGTAGAGTCCCAGGTTAAAAACAATTCTATCTGTATTTACAGGCTACACTGAGCCCCATTAGAATATTTCTGAGGGGGTAAAAGTTCTTCATTAAGGAACCAAGAGCTGGTTAGGTGTTGAGTTCTTCAGAACAGAGTCGAGAGCCTGGACTCCACTTTCATATCATTCCTTGTGCTCAGTGATTTCCTCCCTGACTCATTCTCCAGGATCAGAAGGACCTATTCAGGTTGGTTTGAATATAAAAACTATGACATTTCATTGATATTACTAACTGATATCTAATTAACCAACACAAAATATATGCTTTGACCGATGTATCTTCTACAAAGGCAGTCTTGATGAGAAGATATCTACAACTGTGAATCTACTTGTTCCTTCTTAATGTGGTCCTCTAATACTCCATCATACTCCTACTATTTGTACCTTTTTTTTTTCTTCCAAATTTTAATTCACCTGGCCTTATTACTCTTAAGATTATGTGCATTGATAATGAAAGTCGGAATTTTGATCCATTGCTAATAGGCAAGGTCGAGCACTGGCTTTCATCTGCAATAATCATTTCTGCTAGAACAGTCTACAAACTATATTCTGCAGCTTCTCTTCTGAGGATTTCTTATGGTGTGAGTTGTTTGATTACTGAAAAACATTGTTCTAGATATTGCTTCTACTCCTGGCCATGTCTTGCTTCCAATAGCCTGGGTCTCTCTGCTGGGTTATCACATGCACGAGTTAAATATGTTCATCAAACTTATACATCAAACATGACCTGCACTGGGCATCTAAGAAAGGCAGAGCCACTGTTTGTAAAAAAAAAAGGCAAAAACCTCTTCCTTAATAATGCCTAAAAAAGTGGTTCTTAATCCTCTCAGTTAACCCATCTTGACTGTTGAAGATGTGTTGGCTTCCCTGGTGTAATGAGTTACCTCAGAAAGAAGATACTTCATCCCTATGAATCATTGCTAACCACTGACTTGAAAGCCTCAGCTGACACTTCTCCCTACTGCTGAAATGAGTTTTCTCACACTGTCTTTAACTATTTATTCCACCATCTCTCTGAGCAAAACATTTATCCTACTATCTCTCCTCCTGGAGATTAAGCACTTGCAGTTCTTCAGAATCACCAAGAAGGACACCTTTTGTTATTATTTTTTGTTTGTTTGTTTTGTAAATGAAGATTTACTGCCTATCTTTTATAATCAATTGGTCCTTAAATCATTGTCACCAAAGACTGGAGCTGTCACATAACTGTCTGGGTGTAAGGGATGTGTACATTCCACTCATCATTCATTGTTGGTTTAGACTTCATTTTTGTTCCCTGATTGGGTGAAAAATTCATTACCAAATAGGACAATAAGGAGTATGGAGGAAGGCTGTTCAGGCAGGAGCTCTTTTCTCTTGCACATACCATACTCTTGGCTAGGAAAGTGTTCTGCTACAGAAAACCCTTATCTCAATGTTTTCAGAAAAGTGGTGAGGAGTAACCAGGGTGAAACAGGAGATAGATATCCTGATTTAGCTGAGAAAAACTAGCAACAGAAAAGATTTTACTCATATTCCTGAAATAATTTTGGAAATGCACTTTGAAAAAGATTCAGCTTTTTCTAGGACAAAACTTTTGTGTGTGTGTGTCTCTCACTTCACTCCAATTCTTGGAATCACATCATAACAAAAGATAGTGATCCAGACACTATGTTGAATCAAAGGTCTAATTGCAAAATCACCCCCTTATCACACGGCCCAGAGATACCCTCCCTCTTTTCATTTTCACCTCAAAAGTGTGATTGTGTCCTTCACAGCACAGAGTGACAGTTCCTCAATGGTTTTATGCACAAATACCATACCAGAGATTATACTGGGTTCACCCTGCAACTGCACATTCCCCAAATGAAGAAAGGCACCTGAGGAGACAAGGATGCAGTTGTTTTCCGTGAGATGGTCTCACACAGTTTGCTCTCTTTCTGTTGGCTTTCCTACTTTCTGTCACCCAGGAGGGTGATTTGCAAGTGTACCTTCTCTTGATGAAGAGCAACTGGTGTCACCTCTGCCTCTGTGACAGATAAGCCACTTACTGTTTACAAAATAGAATTATTGTAAACAGGCAGAGAAGCAATATGCCTAAGGCTAAAATATCCATCATGTAATGGAATAAAGAACTTCAGAAGAAAAGAAAAATGAGAGCTTGAACACACTTTTACTGATTGCCTGTAAACATCTTCAGGTGACTGGGCAGTCAAATGGAGAAATCTATTCTATCTCTTGCCTTTCTATAGTGAAAGTTGAAATTTAGGAATGAACAGCACTTGAACTCCCAAGGCTTTCCTCTTTGGAGTGGAAATAGTGCCTAAGGGGATAAAGGTCAAGAACAATGATCTCATGGGGCAACCAAACAGTCCAAACCAGGACACAGTTTTTATAGACAGGAAGGTATCTCAGAAAAATCAAAGCCCTTTACGCAACACAAAGAGTTGTTCTTTCTGTACTACTAGCCACACTGTGCTCACTAAAGAGCTCACTTTAAGACTGAAGAGTAAAATGAGAGGAAATGTCTGTTCATGAAGTTTGAGTGAAAATTGTTCTGCCAGGTGAACTTTCAAGCAAGTAATTAATGTCATTATATGAGGAAAATGCATTATGCTTATCTGCATACATAATCTGTTTGCAGAAGCAATAAGAATCCAATATCCTGACTACATTGTACCTATCATAAGGATTTTAAATGATGTTTTATTTCTCGTCTGATGTTTGTTTTTATTTTTTCCCCTGTCAATACTACAAATTTTGTCAACAACTGCTAGCTGATCACATTTGCGTTTCAATGCAAAGCTTCAAGAACTCCTCTTGTCACATTTTCACCTCTCAAAACAGGAAAGACATGTTACTTCTACAGCTTTCTGAGTTGAAGACATGTCATTTATAATTACATCTGTTCCTAAAAGATCATGGGAAATGTGTCTTTAATAACTAAGATGACTTTTGTATCTTCTTTTAAGGGAACATTCTGAATGTGTGCAATGGAGGTCCTCTCCATTTTGGATAACATTTACTGCACTCTGCCTGTACTGGACTGCAAAAGAAGGAAAGCCTTCAGGGCAAGAGATTGTTTTCTGGAAGTTAAAGGTATTACAGCTTTTAAATCATGAAAAGGAAAAAAAAAAAATAGTGAGTATTTTCTTATGGTTTCATTGGAAGAACCTTCTCTGGTACAAGACATAGTTTCCAGAGACCAGAAAGAGTCTGAAATCATTCTTGAAGACAGAGGAGTGGCATGGTCTGCTAGTGGCAGTGATAACACCAGAGCAAGCAGTGAGAAGTACTTAACTTTTAAGTGCCAGAAATCTTTGACTTCAGAGAGCTCGGGGTGGACAAGGTATCTCTTCCCCTCCTCTGCTGCACTAACCTTCTGCTCCCTGGTTGCCATGATATCTTTGGGAGCCAAGAATGGGAAGGCCTTAATGGGCTTCTCCTGTTGTTGGAGACCTTTGAGCAGGATTTACATTTCCCCTGAAGTAACTGAGAAATTTACTGCTCTAATGGCTCAATCATTCGTTCCTTCCAAAGCAAAAGGACTGGCATCACTCAGGAGAGGATTTGATCTGGGAGTGAACTCCAAGTTGCCCAGAGTACAGTTTTATGGCCCAAGAAGAGAAGGAGGAGGAGGCAGAGGATCCTGAGGCAGTTCCTCTGAGCTGGGGTGCTTTCCTATCTCGGCAGACACCAAAAGAGACAAAGCTATCTCAGGCTCCTCCGTGGTGCTTGGCCTGAGGGTATAAATGCTGATGGCTGAATGTCCTCAGCCACATACTGGTGAAAACCATCTGCTTCCTTGCCAACCAGCACATCTACACCCAGCACAGCCCTGAGCAGAGCAGGGTGTGCCCTTAGGTTGGGTTTATGCTCAAACAGAAAGCAGAATCAACTCAACACACCTAAAGCTTCCCAATCCCCGAAGGGAAAGATCCTGCAGACAATCTCAGTCACGTTACTGAGGCTACGTCCAGCCCTCCCCAGCCCCCCAAAGCTCAGACTGGGCTGAACAGATGTTTGTGTCTGCTGCCAAAGCTACACCAGTAGAAGACATTTCTGTAGAATAAACAAATCCTTCCTTCATTTCAGCAGCAGAACCACTAACCTTTCTCCACTGTCTGTTTGCTCCTTCCATGAAGCAGGCACTGCCTTCTTCTGCATCCCTGACCTTTCCTCAATGTCTCTCTATCTGTTGCTTCTGTCCTTTTTAAAAAGCCTCTTATTGATGTTTTTAAACTGATGGGGGAACATAAACAAGTAATAAAGAAAGGTTAACAGTACCAAATCGATACTACAGAGAGAGGCACTGGGGAGATGGAATTGAGGAGGTTGACTCTGAAGGAAAGTGAAAGGCCAAATTTAATCACAGTGCTATTAGTAATTAAATTACATTCTCGGTTGTTGTTATTTTTTTAAAAATAAGAACTAATGAATGCACAAACTGGTATTAGGGTTTCAGTGATAGCAAAACAAATGAATAGAAATTCTGAACAAGGGTTTTTCACATCCTTGCTGTGAGAAGAACAATCTATTCTAGATTACTGTGGTCTTTTTCTGACTGCAAAGGAAAGAAAAATGCAGCTCGTGTTAAACTGGAACATTCAGAAAACGTGAATTAGATCTGCTGCCAAGCACAGGAATGTGGAAATGCATATGCCCCTGGAAATTTTCTGGTATCATAGAATCACAGACTGTTTGTGGTTGGGAGGGACCTCTGGAGACCATCTATTCCAACTTCCCTGCTAAAGCAGGCTTACCCAGAGCAGATTGCACAGGATTGTGTCCAGGACAGTGAGGAATGTCTCCAGAGAAAAAGATTCCATGACCTCTCTGAGTAGCCTGTTCCAGTGTTCTGTCACCCTCAAAGTAAAATTCTTCCTTATACTCAGGTGGAACTTCCTCTGTTCCGTTTTGTGCCTGCTGCCTCTTAACATGAAAAGTGAGAAAACTCTGCAATACTGCTATTCCTTGTCTGTTCCCACATCTTCAAAACACTGTGAGCAGAAAGAGTAGATCCCACTTCTGGACCAGAGAGCTCCTTTTGAAGTGTTGCAGCATATCACTGTGACTTGCCTAATGACACCACTTGAGTCACACTTGAGTCCCGAATCTCCATGTGTTGCAGTTACACACCATTCTCTAACAGGCTTCCTTTATTGGCAGAATGTTTTCATTTCATTATTACCTTTGCCATCAAAACATGTTTCCAGTCACCTATCCACATGAATCTTTAAAGGGTTTAAATACATGAATAAGAATACTGGGTTTTTCAGACATGTCCCCCTCCTCTATTCTGGCAGTGTTGTGAGCACATCCAGCAGCTATATGTGTGTGTGAACATACACACTGTACTCCGAGCAGGAATCAAAGCTGCAAAATGGGAACAAGAAAGAGAACTAGTTAGAATAAATAAGGGAAGGATATTGGGATGGGAGGGTGAAGAATAACTGCATTTGTCAGAACTGGCATCATGGCCATCCAGAAGCAGCTTTGGATGAGAGGTTGCCAAGTTTAGTTTTTGTCTGCCTGCAGTCTCCAGATTTCATATGAAAAGAGCCAAATGTGAAAAGAATGAGCGATCAGTAAAAAAATCTCTGTTAGGATCTGTAACAGGGAAATGCTACTTTCCTGCCCTCCACCAGCTACCATCCAGTCACCTTTCTCCTCTGTCTTCCCCAGCTCTCTTTCCTTCCATGGGAATAGGTGAGATTGTTTCTCTGCTCAGTAGCAGCAGCAGCATCTTCCCTGGGCAAGGCAAGACCCTTTAATCCATTTCCTTCCCTTGACTCTGGGCAAGCACAGCATCTGGCTGCAGCAACAAGTCTGTCACACAGGCTTCTGTAACATTCCTGCTACCTTCCCAGCCCGGCCATGTAATTAACTGTGGGCAGGTGCAAGGAAGGCAGGAGAGCTAAAAACACAAGACTTACAACACCGCAACCTGGAGACCTGTCTGATTTGCATTTCTGGATTTCCTTTCCCTCTACCAAAAATCATTTTTGGAAAGGCACCAATTGCTGTATTCTACACTGGACTGATGGCCTGCAGGAGAGGGTGGATTGTCAATGATGTGCTCACAGATCCAGCTGGGAATGACTGATGTGCTCTATAATCCAACAAAATGCACCTGGCCTACAAACAATGTCCTGTATTTGTCACAAATGCTTTAAGGAAGCCTATCAAGGATTCCTAGAGCTTCTTCTGTTACTAAAACAAGGAGCAATGGCCACAGGTTTCAGCTTTGATAGTCCAGATGGGACAGCAGGTATTTTTTTTTTACAAGGAGGCTGCTGCAGAACAGCAGCAGGTCACTAAAGGTGTGGGATCTCTGTTTTTTGCCAGCTTTCTAGATTCAGCTGCCTGAAGCCACAAGGTGTCTCCCCTAGCAGTGGTGAAAGCTCTTCTTTGAGTGGGAGGCTGGACCAAAGACCTCCACAAGTCCCTTTCAACTGGCATTTGTGTATTTATTTTCATGGAAAAATATGCCCCAGAAAGCACTGGAAATCTTTCTGACTTGAATTTTCCTGGTCATGGCTGCAAAGAGAATCTAACAAAATGTGCCAAGCTAAGAAGCTCTTAGTACAAGTGGTGACTTTGTGATGTCCACCACTTAGCACAGAAAGAAAATATGTGTTTCTGGGGTAGATACTACACCTCAGAAAGTCATGAGGGGTACATGGAGAGCCAGGATGGACACCTGTGGGCTTTTATCATCCTTGTTCTGGGATTTGCAGAAGCAACAAGACTAAACCTTTTTGAAGACACCAACTGCTTCCTCTGTTTAACAGTGACTGGTGGCTATTACAGAACACACTGGCCCAGGGAACTGGTACAGATTCCCAGATACTGAGAAACCTCCCAGCTTTTTCTCTGGTACTTTCCAATTTAGCAGTAAAATACTTGACTGGCATTATTAATAAAAACATAAATAAAGATTAGATCTTGATTTCCTTAGTTGGAATTGAAAAACGGATGCTGTCAAGCCTCCAGTTTTGAAGCTTAAGAAAATTATCACATCCAGTCAAAGATGTGTCTCTCCTCCTGGAGGAATGTTGTAAAGTTGACTTCCAGGATGTGTAGCTACAGCTCTGTCTACACCAGCTGGTGGAGTCAGGACTTGAGAGAGCTGAAGGATAACATGTTTTCGCCAGCAGGACACCCAAGGATCAATGTGCCCCTGCTGCTCCAAGGGAGTAAATAACTAATAGTGTCACAAGCTGCACGTGGTACCAGCCTTCCGAAAACAACCCCACAGCCACCTTCCAGTCTAGCCTACTACCCAGAGGCTGATAGGATACATGCTGGCAGGCTCAGGCTGAGGATGGTTCCAGAACTGTTTGTCTCACCAAGAATCAAGAACAGGGAAAAGATGCCATTTTTTTAGGCAATCATTCTCTTTTACACCTCATCTTTTTGAGTTCTCCACTAAAAAAAGAACTTTCTCTGATTTCTGCCATGGAAAAATCAATGAACCAGGCATGAACAGATCACAAAGAAAATGACACTGCATCGTTGACTGCTTCTTTATGGCAGAGACACACAGATCCTCTCCATTGAGTGGGAAAAGGCAGAGGAGGATGGACTGATGTTAGATCTGCTACAAAAAAAGATAAAAAGTATTCCCTTTCCAAATTTGGAAGCATCCTTCCCAAACCCTTGCCTCTGATACAAGGCAGATTTCTACAATTCCTTTAAATATTTACCTCCATAACCATGACTCATATATGCATTATTACTTTTTAACCAACATTAAAGTTTAAAACCAGAATAAAAGCCTTGCCTCATACAAGAACTTATTCTTCAGACAAACAGGAAATGCACCATATCATGTGTCCACAAAAGTAAAGGTACTCTTAAAATTTCATTCATTTTATAAAAAAAAGTAACCAAAAACTGAAAAATGCACTTTCTGTGGAATCAGCCTGAATTTTGCCCATGCTAGGTTTTTTTAAGAGGGAATTCTTACTGTTAATATTGGGTCTGGACAAAGAATTTAAATTAAAGTGGAGCTCAGAATGATTGCCAGTGTGAAGATACTCCCTCAGATTCCCTCTCCATACACACACCTGCTTGCTAGAGTTGCTCAGCCCCTGTGGTAGTAAGGAGTTTTTAATGTCCTTGCCTGTTACTGGCACCTTGCAAAGGTGAGTGGGCACAGCTACTTTTTTGTCTGCACCCTGACCTTACCAACCAACACCATTCAGGCATCATGGAACAGTGAGAACTCTACACCATGAGTGCTTTGTGGATCTTGCTAGTGGTGGGATTGGTGTTCTTGGCTAATTTTAGGGCTGAAATAAAGAGCAGCAGCTCAGCTGGCATCAGCGAAATAGCATCAGACATAGCACTGAATCATTAGGTCTTTGGCTCAGGCAATCCCAACATACTTCATGCACCATAGGCAGTGGACAATTGTTGTACCATAGAAATGTCATTGCCATTTGGGTCAGAAGAAGGCTGTGTGTCTAAAAAGAGCAAAGAAGAACAACGAGGAGGAAGATTAACTTCCTTCTCTTCAAGACTGATGGTTCTCAGTCTGAGCAAACCACTACAGGGAGAAGCAACCCTTGCTGAAGGATGCTGTGGGCTCAGACAGAGGTTCAGTGGAGACTGGTGAGGTGCTTGGAAAAGAGCTTGTCAGGGTTACAAGCTACAGAAACCCCATGAGACTCAGAAAGTCCCAAGCCCAGTCACAGCTGGAAGCAGGCAGAGCACAAGGAAGGAAGTATCCCACAGACTTGCCTTGCTCCTCTTTGTCTCTAAGCCTTCTCACACAGCCGCTGCCAAAGGAGGGTCCTGGGTTCGCTGGTCCCTTATTTTGACCCAGGATCACCACTCCTGCCTTTCAAGGACACACACACTTCCCAAGATGAGAAGCAGTGGACTGCACCATAAGCCTTCTTCCCAAACAATCCACATCACAGGCACGCTCCCCAGATTCTCCACATCCTCCAGTCTTGAAAGCTTTGCCATCCAGGTGAGACCTGCTCCCTCCACCCTGGGCTGGAAGAGGAAGGGAAGACAAAAGAACTCAAAATTTGTGAAAGACACCATCTCTCATCAAAAGCTTGCTCTTCTTTTTCAGTAGCAACTTTTAAACAAACTTGATCCATCATGTCTAAACTGAATTTCTTGGGGAAGTAGGTATATATTTTTCTTCAGATTAATAATGTTCACAGATTTCAGCATAAATTGTTCTGCAGAGTTTCAATGCATCTGAAATTGTGCTTTTTTCTGCCATTGCTGAAAAAAGTGTTCCTTGGAGAAACGTCACCCAACTTTAATAGTGATCATAACTCACAGGAGAGACCTATACAGTAATTTCCACTGGGATTAATACAGCCTGGAACGGTTGCCTACTGTTGATGTAACACTGTCAAATGTCTTTTCAGTGCTTTATAAATGGCAGGCATGTGGTTACTTATCAAAGCAAGAAAAGTGATTCAGCAGTGGACTCTGCTCATGGAGAATCAAAAGGAAAAGAAATCAAGTGAGACTTTATTTGGCAATACGGATTAAGCTGCTCTGTCTCTGCAATACCCCTGACTGGAGCCAGGGCAGCAGCTGACAATTAAGAGGCTCACTTTCTTCATGTCAGTGGCCTAGGGCAGCCTCATTGCCTTCTTCAGTTCACACCATCAAAGTGCTTTGCACTTGAAATTAAAATTTGAAGGCTAGATTTTCCCTAGCATTAAAAAACAAAATCCAAGGAGGTGCGCTCGGCTCCCCAGAGGCAGCGTAATTCTACTCTAGCTTGAGATTTGCTAATGCATTGAGGTCATTAATGTTTCATGGTGGTTCCATTTCTGCATGTGCACAAAGCCTTTACATCACTCTGGCTTTAATGAACTCCTCTTGCTTCCCAGGAGGCCTTTGGCAGCAGGGATGGTTTTCCCCAATGAAACAATCTTGCCTCTTTGTTTCGAAGTTGTTTACGCAGTTAAGACCCCTGAAAGGGAAATAGGAAAATAGAAGCCTGTATGTAGAGACTTGCTCCACAGATAAACTACACAAGTCACTCGGGGAAATAAATCATTAAGTTAGGGTTTGGGTATGGTTTTTTGGGTTAGGTGTTTTGGGGGCTGAAATTTTTTTGGCAGATGAAATGTTATTTTCTATAAAGATAAACAAAGACTTGCTCAGAGGGATGGGGACAGTGAAAGAAGAGACCAAGAGAGATACTGTCCATCCTACAGGCCATCTTTTCCTTTTCATCAGAGAAACTTCTTCTAAAAACAGACAGTATCTCTTTGCTTCAGACATAATTTAGAGCAATGACCCTGGTTTGGATAGTCTGGGGGAGTGCTAATTCTAGTGTTTATGGTTGGAAGGTCCCTCCTGATCTCTTCTCTTTCTGAGTGAAACCTTGGGCATCTCAGCCCCTCTCTTGTCATTAAGTCCCGTTATTTCTAATACAGGTGTTAGTAAATCAGAGATAGATTCTGAAAGATAAGTTTCTGACCACGACAGAGAGTGGTGGTCCTGGATTTAATCCTTTTTGGCAACCTTTTACCTGTATTTAACTCACCAAGCCCATTTCCATGATACAGTTACAGATATACAGATACAGAAGGAGGAATTCAAATAATAAATTGTGCTACATTGTGTAACTTTGGTTTCTGATAGTTACTGTGGTGGTTTTTAAAACCCAGAGAATAAATGAGAAGTCTATTATTTCTGAGACTGAAGCTCGATAAAAGCAAACCAAAACAACACCACACACAGGCAAAACCCCCAAAGAGGCATTCAAAGTATCATTTGTACAGCTCACCTGACACAGTCCTGATACTATAATTGCACAATGAAATATGCTTAGAGCAAAATGATCCAAATTGCCAGTGTCACAAGGCTGGTAGTAAAATGTCGAGGAAACAGCAGGCTCCTGATGAACAGCTGAATGTTTGCATTTTTAAAAGAGAAGCAGTAGAGGGGAAGAGGAGTGTGACCAAGCTGCATGCGCAGAGAACAGTGTCTTGTGGCAGCAAACGAGGACGTGGTCAGGCAGAAATGAAGAGAGTGGGACACATTGTCTCCAAATTATAGAGGAGGTGGATTGATTTTCAAGACAGCTAAGCGCTCAATTACCAGGTGAATATATTTTAATCAGCGCCTGGTGCTACACAGGGTCATTTGAAAGTCCCAGCTGAGGTGGCACAGATTTCCTGAATATCTCAGACAATGGGAGGCCAAAAGACCAAGAGGTCTTTTACAGGAGGCTCAGAGTTCCCCTGCAGGGAATTACAAGCAGATTTTAAAAGTAACAAATTCTCATCTTTATTCAAAATATTATTTTGGTGGGGGGGCAATGCAGAGTGAGAAAAAGTAAAGCAAAGATAGACAGACAAGATGCTGCTTACTGCAGCCTGCAGGGCCAGTGAAGGGTAGGGGTTCCTCACAAGCACCTCATGTGCCTTAGCATGTCAGTCATTGGAAATGAAGCTCTGGTTTCTGATTTGGACCTTCCTTTTCTGCTTGTCATTCAACCAGCATGTGCAGGCAGTTTCAAATGGTGTGTTCACCTTGCTTGGCTTAACTGGGAATGAACTGGAACAACTGCAGAGCTCTTGGATTCAGCCAGTGCTTCCCAGACAGTTGGCTGGGCAGGTGGATGAGGCACAGGCTGATGAATCATGCCATTGTAAATCATTTTACTTGTTAGATTTGACCCAAACTAGCAGGAAAGGGTAATTCTACCTGACACTGAGAGGTCAGGATGGCATTTTCTAAGCTTTGGCATCATTTTCTGTCTGTTTGACATTGAATCGTTCCAAAAGAATGGTGAATATCTTCTGTTCCAGGATTCTCAGACCAAGCTGCTGCTTCATGCCATAAGTCTTCCCTGCTCTCTCTTAGCCAAAATGATTAGTGCTTCAACCCCAACCATAAAATGCTCTTTTCTCTTCTCTGGAGGCTCCAATGCATTGAGGTAAATCAGTGCCCATCACTGCATTTGTACAACCAGTGCCACTGCTGTACCAGGCTGATCCACACCAGAATCCTGCAGCTCAAGGCATGGATGGATATTGCCCACTGCTGTATCCATTCTCCTTGACATGAGATTTGCAAAACTGCCCTCGTCTATAGAGTTTATGAGCCTGTCTTAAGCAAATCATGGGTACCAGTTTCCCATTTGAGGTGCTGCTGATTACACAGGGAAGGTGAGCCTCAACCTTTTTCATGCCAACATTGCTCATGTCAGGGCCAGGGATGGCAAAAATCAGCACAAATCTGCTGGGAGTCATCATGATTCACTGATATTAGAGTAGCTGTGTTAATATGCAGCATCTTGCCCTCAAACTTTTCACATCCACTTTTTCTATATGGCCTATACGGTTCAGCTAAAGCTGGCTTAGCCAAAAAGCCATCTGAGTACATGAACAAAACTTTATGGAGCCTATGAATTCACCAAGAGCAGATGTTCACCAAGCCAGTTATTATAAAAGCCTGTGAAGCAGTTATTTTTGTGTAGCACCTCCATTGCAAAGAGGAAGAGGGAAAAGAAGGGGAAAAAAGCAAAAATATGCATTCAAATAATACTTCTTTTTATACCTACTTATCTTTCATTTTTAAATTTTCCACAAGTTCTAAACAGCACACATGTAAATGAATTCAGAATTTTTTGTGGGGTTCTTTTTGTAAGATATTTTTCCTTTCAAAAAAGAAATATCCCAGATTGTGGTTATTGAATGACAAGGAATATTTTTCACAGGTACTATCTAATTAGCACTAATCGAACAATAGGAGGGGTCGCTACATTTTCATCAGAAACCAAGAGTTTACAGCAGAAAACTTTTAATTATGGGGAAAGCTTGTACATTGGGGCTCACAGGTTACACCTGCACATGTTGAGTTACTAAAGAGCACAGTCTGTTCTGTCAAGTAATGATCCATATTTTTTTTTCCTCTGCTTGGGCAAGGAGAAAAAAAAAAGATCAACTTTTAAACTATGCAATGAGCATTTACTGAAGGGAAAAGGACAAATAAGTCTGCCATTCACATACCAGATGTTCCCATTAAACAATTGTTCTCAAGAATGCTCAGCTCATGTGGAAAGAGAACTCGAGAGTTCAGAAGGGGAAAACAGACAAAGAAGTTAACTTCTGAAATAAGGGCAGCTGCTGAAGAGATTGTTCCCAGTCTTGGCCTAGTACACCTCAATCCAGCATCGGAGCCAGGGCTGGAATAACCAGTGCAGCTCCCTGGAAGTCAGTGTGAGCCACTGGCATCACTGATTCACACCATCCTCGCAGTCCAGCAGCTTCAGAGCTGATGGGCTGTGACCTCCTTCTTTGTTACCTCAGGAGCCTGCTACTACTGGCACATTTTCTGGTAGCAGAAATGGCACTAATGGGATTTTTCAGTATTTTCTTATAAAAAACCTCCTTAGGCTTTTTGCACAGGTCTTGGAAATTAGGAGGTTTAAGACTTCAAAACAAAGCAGATACCTCTCCAAATTCCTTGTATTGTCTATACTCTTAAAAACACCCCCCAGCACAGGCACAGTGTGTATGGATACTGATGCTGGGGGCATAGCTAGGACATCTGGATTAACTTAAGCCTCATTTAATTTTGGGCACAGGCCAAAAGCCCTTTCATTTCATTTGGAGCCACAGCCTGGCTCAGAAGAGTTTGCTCCTGTGCTGTTTGCCTTCACTAATTGGTCATCTGCCTGGTTCAGCCCTGCTGCTCAACCAGCACGAGAGAAACCATGCTGCCTCAGCGACTTTTGGCCCAGCATCACTTCATAATTTAGGGAGAAGGAAGGGTATCCAAATCACAGAAGTGTGATTTCTCATTCTCATTCAATAGTTTCTTCAAATAGGTAACTTGAGGGCTACGTGGGCTGAGTTTAAACCCCAGCCTTCTTTTCTGAGCTTTATAGCAGCAAGAGGAGAAAAAGTTTTCAAGTTTTATGGTTGGGGTGAGGCAACCAGATAAAAAACCTTTGCTAAATTGTCAAGGAAAAGGAAGAGATGTATAAAGGCCCTTTATGTTTTCTAAAAATACATTTCTCTCTATCACCATATCACACTGGTTCTATNCCTCAGTGACTTTTGGCCCAGCATCACTTCATAATTTAGGGAGAAGGAAGGGTATCCAAATCACAGAAGTGTGATTTCTCATTCTCATTCAATAGTTTCTTCAAATAGGTAACTTGAGGGCTACGTGGGCTGAGTTTAAACCCCAGCCTTCTTTTCTGAGCTTTACAGCAGCAAGAGGAGAAAAAGTTTGCAAGTTTTATGGTTGTGGTGAGGCAACCAGATAAAAAACCTTTGCTAAATTGTCAAGGA
>VZRF01003198.1:352263-504579 GCA_013396875.1 Vireo altiloquus
AGTGTCCATCCTGTTAAAAACACCCCCCAGCACAGACACAGTGTGTATGGATACTGATGCTGGGGGCATAGCTAGGACATCTGGATTAACTTAAGCCTCATTTAATTTTGGGCACAGGCCGAAAGCCCTTTCATTTCATTTGGAGCCACAGCCTGGCTCAGAAGAGTTTGCTCCTGTGCTGTTTGCCTTCACTAATTGGTCATCTGCCTGGTTCAGCCCTGCTGCTCAACCATCACGAGAGAACCCACGCTGCCTCAGTGACTTTTGGCCCAGCATCACTTCATAATTTAGGGAGAAGGAAGGGTATCCAAATCACAGAAGTGTGATTTCTCATTCTCATTCAATAGTTTCTTCAAATAGGTAACTTGAGGGCTACGTGGGCTGAGTTTAAACCCCAGCCTTCTTTTCTGAGCTTTACAGCAGCAAGAGGAGAAAAAGTTTGCAAGTTTTATGGTTGTGGTGAGGCAACCAGATAAAAAACCTTTGCTAAATTGTCAAGGACGAGATGTATAAAGGTCCTTTATGTTTTCTAAAAATACCTTTCTCTCCATCACCATATCACACTGGTTCTATTTAATCTGAAATAACAATAATCAACTATTTTTTTTTTCCCCTGGCCATTTTATCATTATTTTATCCAGTTGTCCTGAACTTCAGTGGGGATTTTAGATAGAGTTTTCCTCTCCCAAGCTCCCTTCAGTTCAAGTTATCTCTTCATGCCCTTGGCGAGTTAGAGCTCAGCCCTTCTCAAATTGCAGTGGTCCATTTTCCAGCCAAAGGTGTGTTGCTGCAAAATGATGTTTGCCTCAGTGCAGATCATCAAACACTCCTTATGGAGCAAACCAGGGATTGGTGGGTGCCCAACCACCCACACAGGCAGAAAAATGCACTTGTGGGTCATGACAGGAGCAGTGGCTGAGGAGGGCTGGAGGCTCTGTGTGGCTGTGCACAGAACCAGTTCTGCAGTGAAATGCCCCAGGTCTGAAGTGCTAGCAGAGCAAATATCTGTGCAACAGCATTTGACATCTTTAGAAGATATTATTGCATTGTGCTGGTGCTGCTGGATACTACACACTATTTGGTAGCCTTACATTCAGAAATGCACAACAAACTTGGTGNTTGGTGCTGCTGGGATACTACACATCCAGAAATGCACAACAAACTTGGTGAAAATGTTATCTCTATGAGTTAGTCTCTGTCATGACACCGAACTCACACTTCTTAGGCTACAAGGAGCAAGGGGATTTTTGTCCACTGAATTCCCTCCTGCTGAAGGTCACAGCAGCTTTCTTGCAGACTAGATTTAGCTCCTTGGTCCTGGGACATTAACAGTGCCCTTGCACCCACATCAGCACCTGTGACACAGGTATGAGAGAGGGCCTCAGCACTTCTGCCCTGTCTGTCATAAATTTGACAGTTCTTGGTGTGAACTGGCTCTTTTAATGCATTTCAAAAAGATGAAAAAAAATTAAGCCCCTGTGTGTCAAATGTCAATGAGCCTCGACCCATGTCATCAAGACCCACTAGGAAAACCAGGACACCCTCAAGTCCTTCTCACTGTCCCATCTCAGTGAGTTTGAAGTTGATGCTGCCAAGTTTGTGCCCTAGTGCAGGACTACCAGGGACAGCCCTTCCTCCCTTGCAGTGGTAAGGAAAGGGGTGATGGCTGAGAGGGCTCAGAGCAAGGCTGTGCCATGTCCTGCATGCTGCCCACTCAGTCTGCCTGCCACAGGAGCACTCTGCTCTCATTGCTGACCCCAAACCCCTGTGCAGGACCTGAAAACTGCTGTGTTTTCCATCACACAGATGGCTGGGGAGTAGAGCCTCCTTTCATCTTTGCCTCAAGACATCCTGCAACAGACATGTCTTACCTGTGCACACTAAACACACCAAATTCACTTTAAAACGCCTGTCTTTGCACTCCAGGTGTCACTGTGGTGGCTAAGGCCTCCCCTGCAGCCCCAAAAAGCAGTGGGTCAGGGTGGGCAGGCAGTTCCCCCACACCGAGCCTGCAGCACTGTGCTCTGCCACACTCATTTCAAAGCTGGGCACCCTCAGAACAGACATCAGGGAGTGTGAGCTGGGTGTGAACCAAGAGCAGCACAAACCAAGAGTGACTCTCTCTCTGAACAAGCACTAAGAACCAGAGCAAGAAAATGTCACTTGTTCCCCTGGTACTTATGGGGCAACACAGTACTCGAGGAAGATTTTATGGATCACATCTTAGCTCCTTCTTATCTCTTGTTCAAGCTGGTGACAGTGGCAATGGAGAACATATTGCTTTAAAAAAAAAAATCTGCTAGAGCTTTTGCTGTCAAGTCAGTCTCTTAAACCCCATGGGTAATGCTCTCAAATGACAAAGCTGCTCTCCTTTTTGGCAATGGTCTTTTATCAGGCGATACGGCAGCACATTTTCAATCATCTCCGTATCACAATGAAGAGACAAACCCTGTTAGCGTTGTTCTCCGAAAATCATAAAATGCAGTGGCTCGGTACACCTAGGGACTAGGCTGGGCTTTGAGCTTCCATGAATCTCAGCAGCAGCAGGAGAAGTGTAATTCAATCTTTTTAACTTGGTGATATATATTCATGTCAGTGGCTTTAAGATAAGGAAAAGACTTTAGTTGAAGAATGAAACTTTTGATGAATAACTGAGAGTACAATGAATAATGTACAAATATTTCTTTCCTCTCAGTCAAAATGATTCCAGATCCTTTTTCATTTTAATCCCTGTTGTATTCTTCATTTAAAAAAAAAAAAATTAAAGAAATGAAAGGGGAAGAAAAAAACCCTATGTTTTTAAAGGCATTGGAGTTTTAAAAGAAGAGCTTCTAAAAGAAGCCCTCCTGATTGAACTAAAAGATATTTTTGTGGTTTCTTTTTAACTGCCAGAAAACAGAAGATTGTTTGGGTATTGGCAGTAAGAACAGTATTAAAGATGGGTTACCATGAAAACCTCAGTCCTACCTGCTCACGCTCTGCACAAAATGTGGGATTTATTAGAGAAAAATGCCTCCCTTTACCTGGGAGGTATTTTTCATCAAACAAAAAATGTAACTGTTACAATTTTCTTCCCTTGCAATTTCATTCTTTGTTCTGTCATGGCTAAAAATTTATGAGACCAACATGTATAAAGGTAACAAATGTAAACATCATTTGTTTATTCTCCTACAGTATGGGAAGAGGGAAAAAAGATAAATTGAGCACTAACTGAGAGTCCTGCCCATTTCTTCAAAGCCTGGCCTGAGTAAGATGCTTTCAGCAGAAGGGTGTCCCTGACCTCTAGGCAGCCACAGCAGATGATGGTTTTTAACCCTCAGAAGGAGGGAGGTCACACTGCCTGAACCATTTTGAACTTAAATTTTGTGACGGTGAGGTAAAGATCCAAAAGATGGCCACCCTCAAAACCTAGATTTCTCCTCTTCCATACCTTTGAATAAACAAGGGTGAATTTCACCTCCCCACTAAACTGGCTGCACAGGTGGAAATTTCTGAGCAGGGGTATAAGCAAGTAAGAAAGGCAGAGAACTAGGTGCTGGCACAGGATGTGAAAGGAAGCAGTTAACCAGAAAACCAAACCATAACACAGCCATAGGAAAGCATCTGACTATAAAAAATAGACAAATGCAATCAGTGATGTTAGTTCCTGCCATGGCAACAACAACGGGGAAGGCAGACCCACTGCAGTCAGGAAAACACAGTCCAGAGCAATGACTGCTGCACGCTGTGGAGAGGGTGTTACCAGGTTCCTGCAGCAAAAAAACCCATTTAATTGCAGGCTTCAGGGGAATGACTGTATTGTCCATGCTTGACCTGAATCCCACTGCACAGAGCTCAGAGCAAAGTCCAAACTGACCTTCAGAAGTTTCTGGAGCAAATCCATTCCTGCCATGCGCAGGTTTCTGTCCCCTCTGATTTATGGAAGGCAGGCATATTGTGAGACACGTTATATGAAATTGCTGGAAGGAAAAATTAAGGAAAAAAAATGGTTTGCTGGAGCCTACAAGGGTACAAACAAGCCTTACTGAATGGAGTTTTTCCTCTATAAATGATCTCTTGTTTGAAGTTGGTCTCTGGAGGGGCAAAAGTCTGTCAACAAAGTATTTTTCTGAAACGAAGATGAGGGAAACACATTTTAAAATACCACACGTGGGAATAAAATCCAAGTACACTGAGGATGAAGTGGGTCATTGTATGCTTTGATTCACCAACTTGTGTCTCCTGTAATCACACAGTGTATGAGTTCAGTAAATGCAGAGGTACCAGTCTACTTGCTGGTCCAGGATCCCTGCAATGGCTGGAAACAGAACAGGGGAGAATTATTTTCAAGATCAGAGTCCCACCCACTGAGCACTGACCTGCAATAGCATCAAGTACTGCAGGTGACCTATGGAGAGTGAAGCAATCAAGTGGTCACTTAGCATTCCCTCTTCACTGGCTGGGGTGCCCTTGGTGCTCTGCAGTTTTGTTGGCAGGTTCCATCTATTCATCCACCCACTTCAAACAAACATAGAAAGGCTTTTAGTGTAACAGAAGGAGTGATGCTGCTATTACCCAAGCTAAGGAAGTAACAGAGGTAAGGAAATCAGGAAGCCAGTCTCCTAAGGCATCCTGGTCAATGGGAAACAGAGAAGTTTTTCTTCTAAATAGCATCTTAAATGATGACCCTCTTCTCCGGGGAAAGTTTGAGAAATATGCTTAGGGTTGGTCTCAGCTTGAGACAAGATTTCTACTGTTTAAGGAGGACAGGAAAAAACAGAGTTTCTGAAAGTGGCACTTCAAGTCAGTGTCAGAGTTAGGGACAACACGCAGGTCTCTCCACTGCCAAACCAGTTCCCTACACACAAATGCTCTCCCCACTTCCCAAGAATGCTGTGCTGATAATCCAGGGCATTTTCATCTAAAACTCTGCTCACGTGTGATTTATAGCCCAGAGACAAGCATTCAGTTTTCTCCCCAAACTTTTCAGTAGTGCTTGGATGAAAACTTTTCAGGCTGTATTAAGGTCTAGGGTATTGATTTATTTTCATGAATTCATTTTTCTTTTCCTTGTCACAGCTTTCGCAGATTTATGAGGTTAAAGAGCATGAAGCTAATTAAATAATCTGACTGGTTGAACATCTGTTGAAACATAATAATAACTTCTGAAGCCAATGTTCCTGATGAGCTATTAATTATGATTTAAAAACTAGAGGCAGGGTTTTACCATCAGAGAAAATCAACAAACCAGAACCCTAGCACCCTTCTGGGCTCAGAGTGAATCCTCAGGCTCCCTTTGAAGCCTTTTACACCCACTTACACTCTTCCATCTAGACCCTCAAGCCCAGAAGTCCCTTTTAGGCTCTCTTACAGTCAGAGTTCCTAATGTGAACCAGATGGTCTGGAGGGAAGGTCCAGTCCAGTTTGCAGATTGTTGATGTGCAGCAGCTACAAACAGAAATTAGGATTCAGACATGACAGAGTTTAACTGCCTGCAGACACTCACCTTAGCCCAAAACCAGAAACTAATGCATGACCTTAGGTTAGTGGTTTAAGTCCAAGTAGCCACTTAAGTAAGGAACTAAACCTTCTCTTCGGTTCTGTCTTGCTCTCCATTCCCACGGGGAAGCCCTGGACTGACTTAGGAATTCCCTAGCCCAGAAACATCCACCAGATTGATGCACAGGAATTTGGTTCTCAGCCTGGCATGGTCTGCCCTAATTTGCTTAGACTTTGCATTGCCTTCACATCTCGCTCTCAAAACAGCTTTGTCAAAAACTCATTAATGGAGCAGATAAATAAATAAGTTAGATCAATTCCCTCCCACTACTCAGGATCAGTTAATGTTTCAAGGCTGATGAAAGTATTTTGAATTAATAAGTAATTTGCAGCTGTTCTTAAATCCCCCTCCTCTGCTGGTAAATTATAGGGGCTGTGGCACTCTCGTGGGTGTTTGTGCAGAGTGAGGGTGTGCCCCAAGGTCTGTAGGAGTTAACAACAGATCCAGAGGAAAAGTGCCCACTGATGTCAACAGCAACTCCAGGCTCTCCTGCATCAAAGCCACAGGAGAGCATCTGCTTGCCCTTTGTCTGACTTTTCCTTTTAGAAACAGACAAATTGTTCACACAGTAAATATTATCTGTATTGTAAATTATTCATAGTCCCAAAGTGCAGTGGGTGAAAGTGGGGTTGAAGACTTTAAGACTTAGAAGTTATGCTGAGACTTTTCTGCATAACCTACAAAAGGAAGGGAAGTTTTACACAATAAAAATGAAGAGGAAAGTCCCTCAGCATCTTATAGTTCAGTTCAGATCTCTAACAGCCTACAGACTGGAACCGACAAAAACATTTCAAGGTTAAAAAAAAAAAAGATTAAAACCATAACCTCATAGGTATTCCTAACAATATCTCAGATTATTCCAAGTGTAGGTGATATTATTAGGCAGTAATATCCAGAGCCACAAATGGATTTAGACTCTCAAAATTGCCTGCAATATGCTTTAGACACTTCAGCACATGCATGCTCTGGAGGGCTCCTGAGGTAAGAGAAACCTTTCTGTGTAGCATGTTTTGGCTCTCAGCCTTTCTCCATCCTCATGGACTCTCATGAGACCCAGAGCCACTCTGAAATGAGGGTGTGTACATGTTGGGACACGGTAAGGGCACCCACATATTTCCAGATGTGGCAGCAGCAGATGCTGCCCAGGTTGACTTTGCCTTATCTTGGTTGTCAGATTATCTCACATTTATTTTCACCACCCCTTGTACTCATTAAAATTTCTCTACTCTCCCTGGTTTCTCTGAGGGTCTCTTTAGGGAATGGTCATTCCAAAAAGATAAGAATAGGTAGCCTTGTCCTAGCCCAGACCCTTGCCTTGGTCAGTTCTTGATGGCCCATTCCTACAGCTCCCTATAAGACTGACCCTTGTCTCCCATCCCAGACAAGGATTTTACCTTGTTGCTCCACCCAGCATACAGACAAATTAATATCCATGAAAGAGGATTGAGTCCCATGAACTGACAAATACTGTACAGTATTTTGTCATCCCATCTTCCTTCCCTTTTCCCACTGAGCTTTTCAGGTCCATTTTCCTTACAACCCACATCAGGAGCCACTTCTTTTTCATAGCAACCACTCAACCCACTGAATACACTTACTTGCAACCCTGGGTTGAGCTTTGAAATCAGCCAACAAATCCTGCCCGAGACCTCACTCACCCGCCAGTGCTCTACCAGAACCCTCAGTGCTCAACACTGGGACTTCAGTAGGGAATCACTTGCTTAAAACTTGAATTTCAATGCTGAGCATCAGAATGTGGAAGCAGAAATGACTCCACCTTATATGGACTGAATGTGCCACATCTCCTTTTGATTCAAGTGATACAGCCTGAGACTTGAGAAACTTCCAGTGCTAAAACCATTAAATGATTAAATAGCCACGTGCCTCTCACTGTGCCTCCTGGTCAGCCACAGGATTCCAGCCAGCCTGCTCCACCTTTCTTTCTCCTCACTCTGTTTCACATCTGGCTTCCAGTTTTTCTCCCCTTTTTGCCTTCCAGGTTCATGTAACCAACAAAAGATTTTAAAAACACACATCATCATTTCTATTCACACACAACATTTCTATTTAATTTAATGCACATGCTTCTCCTTCCTTCCAACTATGTCCCTGTATGTGATTTTTTATTCAAAGTGGTATTACAATCTCCCCTAAATTTTGGTCTGAAAACTGCTTGACATTCACAATGAGGCATTAAAAAGGATTTATTCCGTCCTTGAAGTATGCATGTAACTCCTCTTAATATGAGAGCTCAGACTGGTGTAAATCAAGGCTAAATTCACTGATACCATGGGGCCTAAACACGCACAACCACCATAAAGCAATGGTAAAACAAATCTTTTTATATTTATCAAGGGTAAAATCCCAACACCAACAGTAAAATCGCCTTCTGTCCTATCTTTACCTGCATAACCATATTTAAAATGTAGTCAATTGACCTACTAATAATAATTTTTTTTAAAATTCAGGAACAAATTTTTTTTTGTTTTGCAAGGACAAGTCTTCATTTTCTGCTCACACACAGACACACATGAAACAATTCACAGTGAGCAACTGTTCTTTCCTCCATGACCCAAAATAAACCCATCTCTATGGTCTCATATAGAAACATCAGCAGATTTGTTTAATTGATGTTTCAGGGTCAAGGGAAAAATGTATAGATAAATATGTTTAAAGGTTTTGAAAGCTTCACGGCAGCAGTCCAACACTCCTTTCCTTGCCTTTATTTGCTGTCTTAGGGGGAAAAAAGCAGCCTATAAAGCTTAGAAAAGTGATGTGTTCCTGGGTCTGGGGTTCCTGTCACCTGCCAGTTCCCTGATGTAGCACCATGATCTACAACAGCAGACCAGCACTCGAGTGATGTATTACAATAATATGTCAGTAATGCAATGGTGCTTTGATAGTCCTTAATAACCAGAGTACTTCACTGGGGAGAGGGCCAAGGGAAAAGGAAGAGCTGGGCAGAAGGCAGAGTCAGCTAAGCACTGCCTCAGCCTGTTGAAGTGTGTGCTGCCATGAGTGGAACAAGGCAGTGATGAGATCACTCCAGGAGCAGCTATGATGCACTTTTCCTGAGCAGCACCATATTCCCTGACAGAGAGGTATGTGGCACAACCATGACAATTTCATAATGTAGCAAGCAATGCTTACACTGCCTTTAACAAAGGGAATAAGAGGCCCATCCATCACAGAGAAACAGCTGGATTCAGGCAAAGACTGAGCTACTGCTCATGTTTGTAGGCTATGAAGTTTAAGTGCCTGCTCTTGACTTCACAGCTGCACTTTTCTGGGCTTCTGAACAGTGGAGGGCTGGGTCACAGTGGTAGCTCCTTAAGCCATGGCAATTTCATCACTTGCGCTTGTCTGTCCATAACTGGTAGCTCAGGATCCACAAAGTGTCACACTACCTTAAGTGTTACTTATGCTGTAAAGAGGGGCAGACAAAAAATATTTCAAAAGCTGAGAGGTCTTCTGTGATGCTGGAGGCATCTCAATATATCCCACTCGGGGATGGCAAACCAAGTCCTTCACTGCCTGACTTTTTCAGCTTTCTAACATAAAGAAAAAACAGAAACAACAGCAGTTTATGGACAGCAGAGCTGAAGGAAAGGGAGGAGGCTGGGGTTTGCATGCATCCATGTGTGTGGGTCTAGAGGGTGGATACATATCCAGAGACATCTTTCCATTTTCTCCTTTCCATTTTTAAACAGTGTCTTGTGCCAAGGAGTGAGGAAACTTTTACTTTCTTTTCTTTTTCTTATTTTTTTTCCCACATGGGGACTGTACAGTCTCTTACAGGCTAAAATCAGGTAGGTGAGAGCATGGAATTCATGGGGTTGTGTTTGCACAAGCAGAGTGTTTTCCCCTCCTATTCACCTCCAAGGCTCCAAAGAGAATCAGCCTGTAGAACAGAAAGGTAAGAAGATAATTATTTTTGGAGAGGAGCATGAAGAAGGAAGGAGAGGTAGTTGTTTTCTCTTTTATCTTAAAAGTCTTGCCTTAGAACATTTCTCTGTTGACATTCCATGTGCATGCATGACCCTGAACAACAAAGTTGGAGGGATAGATATGGCCAGGGAAATTCAGAAGAGAAAGAAGACTTTGCCAAAAGCAAATCTAAAAAGAACAAGGATTGAAAAAGCAGCCAGGTATAACTCTGATGTACAAAAATACATTTATTTTCAACAATTTCAAAACCACTGCCTTTTTTTACAGTAGAAATATTCAAATGGAACAATAAAACCAAGAACAGTATATATATATGTATATATATGACTCATGCAGTTGTATTACTGTGTTCAATACAGGTATTGCAATTGTCTGTCTCATTTAATCCTTTGAAACCACGGTGGTGGTTTGGGTTTAATGCACTGTCCAACATCATCAGAAAGAATGTGAGGATTCTGGTTCGGTTCGTTAGACCTGGAATGTGTGTGGGAGCTGATTGAAGGGAAAGGGAGGAGAACAGGACATCAGGACATCTTTGTACATCCATGAAACCAAAGTTTAGCCCAGAAGAAAGTGCACACTTCCTGCACAAGTTCTCATTTATGGCAACTGTGTCTGAAACACTCTGTAGTCCCCCATCATTCTGGTCTCAACTCTGATCCTTCCAGGTTTAGTACCAGGGTTCTTGAGTACTGGTTAAACTAAACAGAGACTCTATTCATCGTTGATATCAGATTGTCAGACACACAGAGCCAGAGACTGCTTCTAGTCTCCAGATCTTATGCACTATTCATAAATTCCAGCAAATCCAAAATGGGGGAAAGGCTGGCAACAATGGAGGGCACTGACCCAGTCCCTTGCTCTCTGCCTCTCTGTCTTTGTTCTCCTCTTTTTACACAATTACAGTGTGGGATCTGTTTATGTTCTACTGATGCCATTGCCTCTTTCCCTCATTACTCAGGTAAATAATAATCTTCAGCTTCAAGGACTTCCATTACATTTTCCTCAGGGATACAACTTGCAGGGGAAAAAACCCTAATGACAACCTCAACTTGTTATTTCCCAGCAAGAGATAGGCAAATAAAAGTGGCCAATACTCCAGTCTCTGCTAACACTGCAGCTCAGGAGGTTCAAAAGCAGGTGAACAGGGCTGGCTGCCGAATCCAAACCTTACAGAGGTCTCACAGATAGATAGGAATGCAGTAACTACTCTTCTAGTGTTTGGTCATGAACAAAAGCTTTTTCCAGCTGCCATCAGCCATGACTGTGCCCTAAAGAAGCAGGTATGACCTGGCACACGTGGTCCCATGCACAGCCTGGGGATGTGCCTGGAGCACACACCCTGCTCCTGACAGCGAGTGACAACCTGCACCGAGAGGTAGTGACACCCACCAGGACCCATGGAAGGGCAAGTCTGAGCAAACATAAGAATCTGTTCGGTTCTGGCTCCACAGATTTTTCTTGTTTGCTTTGTAGGAAACTTCAGGATCATTTTGGATGGAAAATAACATTCTAGACAGATGTTTCTCCAAAAGTGTCATTCAGAAATTTCTCAACCTTCACTGAGATTAAATTTCTTTTTGAGAAGTGAATTTTTTTCCATTTCTTTTCAACAGCTTACTCCCAATTTTTCCTTCTTACTTTCTCCATTTTGAGACACTTAACACCAATTTTTAAAAGTGTAAAGGAATAAAATGTAAAAAAAATGTGAAAAGAAATTAAGAAAAAAAATTGTGAAAACTGTAATCCTCTCCCTTTCTTGCTAAAATAACATGGGATCAAGCCCATGAGAAACCTATAAAATTCCAAACAACAATGAACATTTTCACGTTGCCTCATGTTTTATAAAGGAAAAGGTTAATACAGAAAATACTGAGTATTTTCCATTCAGTCCTCTGCAGCACCTCACCAAAGCAGTCCCTCAAACCCTAATGATCAGCAAAGACTGAGATCAGCCCACAGTTTAGCTCAAAGCCCATGGGACCATTGTTTATGTACATCCCTCCCATCTACACCTAAATGGGAAGCAATGGCCTTGTGCAAACACTTTTATCACCAGACTGGGCCATTACTGTAAACCACTTTGGTGTTCCAGTAGAACAGAGACAGTAATGCAACAGTTTATGCACTGTGATGGATGAGAAGCAAGGTTAAATAGAATAACACAGCCATTGCTCTTCACCTTGTATTAGGAAACAGAGAAGAAAAGTGAGGGGGAACACAGAAGAGAAATATTTTTAAATCAACAGAAAAGGCCCACAAACCTGACTGAAATGGAGAAGAACTGAGAATATTTCGTTTTTGTACTTATCAAGAAACAGTTTTTCCCTATTTTTTGGGGGGTTTACAGTTTTAATCTTGAAATACCTCCTGAGTACTGCAAAACTATGTTTAACCACTTTTCTTTCCACCTGCAGAACCATCAGGATTTTAATCTATGAAAGACATTTCAGCCCACTAACAGAGTGAACACATGTAGCTGAGGCTGGTTTGTAGCCCAGTGGCCTGTTGCAATGCACAGAGATAGAAAGTAACACCTAAATTCAGTATCTGCTCATTTCAGCATAGATGTATTAAAGGTGATTGAGGTCCTGTATCCAGATCCTAAGAAATGATAACAAATTTTGTCATCTGCTGTCATTTCTGCCTCCTGTTATCACACAAGCACTAGAATATCCTCCTAGACATGCCTTCAATCTTCCTTCCCCTCCTTCTGCATCCTACGAGTCAATACTCTGCAGAAAAAGGTTCATTTTTGACATCATCAAGAAAAATGGATAAAAGTAACTCCACTAAATCAACTTCTTGCCCCAAAACTCACCAACTTCATAGGGATATCCTCAATTCAGTGTAGCAGAAAATTTCTAAAGAGCTTTTTCAACGTTTTTTCCTCCTTAACCTCCATGTTCCAATCAGAAAACACCAACCCAGCATGCAGAAATCTCCATTCTGAATTGGAAGCTGCCATTCTTCAGCACTCACAAGAAAGACCTTCCACAGCTCATTTATGCAGGTCTGACCCTCCTCTGCCCTCTCCAAAGAGCAGTCCCTAATCGCATACATCATGTTCAGCCAAAATTTACTACTCTTATACATCCTAAATAGCACTTCACTTCACCAGCTTAACTGCTAAAAGCATGACTTCCCCTGGGAATAAAGCTACTGCAACCTGCCCCACTGCTGAGCTGAGGCTGTACTGGGGACGGCAAGGCCACTGATATTTGCCCACACAGAGATGGTGATTCATTTCAGGATTCTTTTCCTCATTTTCACTAACAGATGCCACCAAGATCCTTCTCAGAAGTGGGCAACATTGACAGAGATGAATAGATGATGAACATAACTAAAATATTCATGACAGGCTCAAAGTCTGGCCTGCAAACATCTTTTTCTGCTCCATCACAGGAAATGACACAATATATATATATATATATGTAAAAAAAGACTTGCAGTTATACATAGAGAAATAAACTACGCTGTTTATAGACAGCAGTGCCAGATTGAAATATGACAGACAACTGGAACACGCTTGGAACCAAAGTGTGACTCAAGTGCTCACCAGGCTCCCTGTTTGGCTGGCGTGTGTGTGTGTGTGTGTGTGCACGTGGGCGTGCACGCCTGTGTGTGGTTCAGGTTTCCTTTTAAACATATCCTCTTTTACTAAACATTAAATTATTTCCCAAGAAATAAAAAGCTATGTACATTGTAATTATCTACAGTAGGCCTTCGGCATCCTCGCTATTCACATGCACGGGGTTCGGGCTGCATTCATAAACTCAGGCTCGCTCCTCCACGGCTTGTGGTGCTGTCCCCTCCAGCCAGTCTGCAGTCCAAGGAACACTGACGTGTGTTTGCTCTGATTTTTTTTTTTTCCTCCCTTTCTCAGCAGTCAACAGTGCCAGAGGGTGACTGAAATTAAAAGCAATTAAAAGAGGCAAGATCCTGCAAAAAAGCTGACATGCATGTCACTGGGAAGCGAGGGACGCTGGCATGTTGCAGAGCCGGGTCCAACAACCCAGTCTGAACCCTCTGGCAGGATGAAGCAGCTGATTCATGACTTATTTTGGAAAGGACTGAAAAGGGACAATTTACTGACAACATGTTGCCTAAAGTACAATATCTGTCTGTTGGATTTGAATACTTAATTCCTGTTCTGTATTTAAAAGGAGGCTGGCATTCAAATCTCATTGCACACTTGACTCATTCTTTGCTTTTTATTTCTAATATGATGAGTATTTCCTAATTATGAAGAACCTCTGCTATTTATGAATGCAGCCCTGGTAAACACAAAAAGCCCACCCCATCCCCTCCCAAATGATAATAATGACATATAACTCTTTCTTTTTTAATAATAATAATAATAATTATAACAATAATAATTACAAATAAAAAGTCAGAAATGTTGTAGACCAAGTGGATTCTCAGTATTAAACACTAGTGCAGTTGGGGATTTCCTTTGTGCTTTCACTGTTGGCAATTGTTGAGATGCTTCCTGTGGAGGAGAAAATGGAGAAGAGAATCAGTGCAGCAGCTTCAACAGTTTGGTCTATAGTGCTTCTCACTCCTCCTTAGGATGTGGCAGTGTAAATGCAAAGACAGAAAAGATGCTTAAAAGTAACCCATCCTTTTATGTATTTGCAATAAGCAGGAAGCATGCAGAAAACTCAATTACTACAGCTCAGCTGACCAGCAGTAAACTCATTAAGCTATTAGGGACATATTTGCTTGTAATCATAGCACATCCACAGCATAAGCCTGTCTCAGCTGATTCTTCTGAGGGTGCAGGGAATTTGGCACTCCTCCACAGGAGAGGCAGGGTCATGAGCAGGAATAGGTGTGAGCCACAGCTATTACCAACTTCTGCACACCTACTGCTGGCTCCAGATTCCCACCCTGGGGAAAGCTGCAAAGCTGTAAGAGAAACTCCATTACCATGCTGCTGAGAGAGATTTGCTCCCTATCTGAGTGCCTCAGGGCTCTGCTTGCACCCGGGGTCACAGTCACTGCCTCTCCTAATACCCAAAATACCAACATCCTCAGCCAGGCTGTGAAACAAAACTCAGCTGAGAGCTGTCTCTCACCCATCACTCGTGTGTCCAGCTCTTTGTCCATCAGCTCCTCAGGGTCTGTGAACTCACTCAGGGTGATTTTGGGGGCATTTTCACTTTGGCTGACAGAGCCAATCATTTCCTGCTCCTTGTCATGCTGAACTTGGGCATAGATGTTAATCCAAGGGATTTTCCTGCACAGGAAAGGAAAAGAGAGGTTATGTTTTGCAGCACAGGGATCCTCAGCATGTCATTTATTAATGAGACAAACCAAGCTGAGACCAATCCCAGAAATGCAGCACCAGCAGTGATGCAAAGTATGAGCTCTCAGAATGGTGAAAGTACCACAGAGAGGTTCATTTCTGAAAGTGCCCTTAGCATCCACTAATTCCAATAACAGCCTAAAGGTACTCCAAATCTTAGTCCATTGTCTTCATGTCCTGTGCACAAAGGCTCTCCTTGCTGCAAACTTCAGTGTTCTGCCCTTTTAAATGAGAAATCGTTCACATAGTGGACACTACACTCAGCTCAGAGAGCAGCAATCAACTAAGTACAATCAGCTGCAATTGTCAACTCTCTCAGTATTTATTATATGATCAGCAGTGCATTGGAAACCAAAAGTAAAAATCAATTTGGCACTAGTATCAACCGAGCAAAAAAAATTGCTGGGCTTGTTGCTGCTGACAGGCCCACACTGACTCAGAAGGAATTGCCACATCTGAAAGAGGTATAAAGAATTGTTCCTGCCCCAGAATACAGAAAAGATTTGGACCTCATAACACCCATCCAAAGTCTATTTGTTACCATTTCATTGCAAAAAACATTTTGTCATGCTATGGATCATGGAAGTTTGCAGGGACTTATTTTTCCTTGCCGCTCAGGAAGCCAAGGAAGTGAAGGGATTATTTCTTCTTCCTTCTCCCAAGCAAAGTTACCTTGACCTGCTAGAATGATATTCTTGAGAGTCACTTAGGGAGACATCTAGTTATACAGGCCTAGACAGTTAGGTAGTAATCCCTGGAAGAATGCAAGTTTAAAATGAGAGAACTGAAAAGGAATGAGTTAAGCATCATTGGGGTTGCCAGGATTATCTGCATCGCCTGTTGGAAGTCAACTGCTTTTCCTAATGGTCTTAGGAAAGTCTTGGTGCCATGTAGTTCACACTGCTCCAGTAAGGAAAATTTGGAGACTATTTTCAGTTCCTTAAAGCACACAGGAGACAGTGAGAGAAAGAAGATGCGTTCAAAAGAAGTAATATAAAATGTCATATCTTTATCCTGATCTATGTGCAGTTGGGTATGTCAGAGACTGAAAGCAGTGGAAATTGCTTCAGCTCTCATGAATTCAATAGAGCTATGGTGATTTTACTCCAGTGACATTCTGGCCTCAACCAGCTTGTGCTATTGGCTTGATTTGGCATTCTGTTCTTACCAGCAGCAAGCCAGGACATATTTGGGATGTTTAGCAGCAGCTGACAAACCTCATGATCTTCTCCCTTTCTCCTACCTTCTAATATTTAAATATGCATTAAATGCCAACAGAAGATATAGGAGCTACACATGGAATGAGAGAGAACTAATGCATTCCCATGGGATCTAAGCATCCAGAATTTGTCTGGAGATGTATAGAGACATGAGAACATGCCTGGAGATACTGGAAGACTTAGTTTTGCTTCCAAGCAATGTAACGGCAGAGCAGTGATCATCTCTGAACTTCAAGTGGAAAGATGAGAAAAGCTCTTTAGAATTGGGTGGCCGAGAGCCAAAGTACTTCAGAGAGTTAGGGAGAAAATAAACTGGGATGTCTGTACATGTGTGAGTCCATACCCAAATACCTAATCCTGCTGTGCCTCCCAGCACAGACACAGGTGGCCACAACCACATCCCTCTGAGCACAAACAAGCACACACTCCTGCACTGCTGTCCCAGGACAGAAACATCAACTCTCCCATAGCCCCACCACTGCTCAGCCCCCACACACACAGTATTGACTGATACATGCTCAATCTTCCAGAAAAGAAACAACTGTTTTACAGATTATTTCCATACTCTCCATATTCCTCTTCCTTTCTTTTCTACTGGGACCTCCTCAATAAGCATCTCTCTGGCAGCAGCGTTAAACACGCCTGCTGAGCCTATAAATTGATGGACTTGTAATAAGGAGTCTGTGTGCCAACCAGCAAAGTACCAAATTTTTGAATTTGGAGATTTAAAAAAATCATGCTCTCCCATAACCTTTCCCTGTGAGCAGAAGTTCTGTGCTCAGGCTGGGACCATCATTAATCAAAAAAGTACACATGGCTAATGGACCTCTGCATCACTGAGAGCTACAGGAAAGCTTTTGGGTTTGCCCCCCTTTTTCCATTAAGAATCACTGCATGCTCTCACTTCTGCTCCATTGAGCCAGGGGTTTTAGACAGAGTTGAAAAGTTGCCTTCTATTCTGAAAAATCAAGTTGAGAACACTGTATATGACTTGTCCTAAAATTTGTCAGTTTGATCTGGGATTTTCCCCTTTGGAACAGAGAGATAAGAGGGGACAGCCAGTTAATAAACTCTCGGGCTAAGCAAAAATGATGATTTAACCACGTTCCTCCTCACTCCCAATTTGTAATACACTCATCTTTCAGACAGATTTTAACAAGGCAGGGTCTCCACAGCCTGGGAGCACAGTAGAAGGCTGAGAGCTGCTATACTCAAAGCTCAGGGTGTTTAAGCAGTACAAGAGTCAGTTTTATGAGCTGTGGTAGCAGAATATGACCCAGAGACTGCCAAAGCAAAGTGGATTAACAAGCTCCTCACTGTTCTCTGGAATATACAGACCCTTCTTCCTGGTAACTGCTGACCACAGGGCCAAAGACATCAGCCCAAACCTAGGAAACCATCTCATCAAGACACAAGGAAAACCATGTCTTACACAGGGTTGTGCCTTCATCTCATCACATCTCCCAGAAAGATTTCTTTGCCTTCCTCATCCTACATCTGGCTGTGAGAGAAATCATCAGCTGCCTCCCCAGCACCCTCTTTAATCAATGCCTTAAACAAACCCCATTCCCCTGGGAAGCTGTATTCCACCTCACAGAAGCAGAGAGGGGATTTCAGGCTGCAATAAGGAGGTCCTGCTGAAAATCTCCACCTGAGCAGAGTCACACAAACTCATTCCCTGGAAATTGTCCTGGGCCATTAAGTCTGGGGGAGCTTGATAACAGATTCCAAGTGTGCACAGGATATAGCACTGGAAGGAGTACCACTTACTGATTATGACAATGGTTAATGCAAGATGTTAGCAAGGAGGGAAACTTTAAACCTGGAGACTAGAATAGATGCCTGTCTTATCATATAATTTAATTTTGAATATTGTTTGTATCTCACTAACATCCCTAGAGAATACTAGCCTTATCCTGGGGAGCAGAAAAGCTGGAGAAAGAAACATGTAGTTGGAATCCGGACAGGAAAAGCTCTAGTTTTCATTTAGAGGAACTACTGTGTCCAGAAAATTTTATTTATTAATTTCTTTTAAGTCAGACTCAGTTTATGTTTCTAATACAACATTTTGCCACTGGTCAGGATCTAGGCACACAGACCATTTTATACTGTAAGTATTATACTGAATGCAAAGTTGCTCCTAAGGAGCTCCATCTGCCTACAATATATCCCCATAAAGCAGACCTTCAGCAAACAGGCCATTCTTATCACATATTTTGTTTCACAGCTTGCATCAGCCAAGTGCCATGGGCCAGCCCTGGTCCTGCCTGCTGTCTGGAAGCAAAAGGTTTATATTAACATCTGTCAAGGTAAATCTCAGCACGTATCCCCAATGGCATTTTGATGCTTTACACAAATTTTTCTGGCTTTGAGTCTCCCACCTTTAATATAATCACACCTGCTCCTCTACCAGACTAACCTATTCACTTTGCAAGATACAAATGAGATGCTGCTGCACTGAGGCAGCCAGCCAGGTGGGTATAGACTGTGTGAAGTCATCCATCGTGTGGTTTTTGACTAAGCTTGTTTTGTGTATCTCAGTACTCAGTGAGAACAAAGGTTTCCCATTTCTGGTCTGTGGTTTAAACACATCTGCTGAAGCTGAAGATGATTTTTGAGCTCTTAGTGAACTTCTGGAGCACCAACTTTGTGGTGAAACGGCAGTAGATTGATTTCTCCCTGAGAAACAGGGAACTTTATTCCTCTAAGCCTTAGGCTAACAAAATTCACTCTACATTTGCAATTCAAGGCACAGCTCTGCCTAGGTCTCCTGTAAACCACCCAGAGTCTCCTCCCCCCATCCCAAAGTTTTTCAGCTTACCTCTTGAATTTGTAGATTAAAAAAACAGCCAAGCCCACAAACACCACAGACAACAACATCAGCATTGCCGAACTGCTGTGACCCGAGCTGGAATCCACAAGGGGTGCTGCAAGAGGAAAGGCAAAGCATTATATTTGTGGGATATTACAGGGAAACACGTTAACTACTGAGAGTTGAGCTCTGCTCTGTCTTTGTCACATCTGCTTTATCACTACTGCATGGTGCATGCTGGTTTTGGCAAGACCAATCAGTAGGAAACAATTTGGTTCTCTTGTCCTTCAAAAGTCAAGGCCCTTTTTCAAGACAGTGCAGTCTAATATTCCCGAGTGAAAAGGCACAGCCAGCCATGTTCAGCTGAATGCCTGATCACTCCTGTGTTAACACTCTGGGCTGTTACTTTTCAGGTTTTTCCAGGTACTGGAGTGGAAATGAATTTTATGAAGCATGGCTTGATACATATCTATTCTCCTTTGGAGAAGATACCTTAGAGCATCAACGAACAGCATGACTCCCGTCTTCCAAGGATATTCATCTATCTCACATGTGACAGGGATCTACTGTTGTAACAAGCCTCAAGGTCCATCCTTCTATAGGACCTTAGGGACTTTTAAACTGAATCAGTTTTCATAATGTGGAGGAGCCCAAAGCAATAATCCTGGATCCGAGCACACAATACATTATAATATTTTGTAGATTTTCATCCTTGACATTTTGGTTGGGCTAAATACAGTATCTTGTTTATGTAGCTATTCCAAGAGTTCATCAGAGCACACCATCTTAATGGTCTGAGCACTGTGCTGAGATCAAGTGTCTGATGAGAAGTCTCTAATGATACACAATAGAGTTAGTTCTGATTTTACTGTCAAATTTCTGCACCCAACAGTCTGATCCTGACAGTATTCTGCTGTAAATACTCCTGACTCTTTTGTGGGAAAGACTGTCACTTCATCCAAGTCAAAACACCATGGGAATGGTCATGAAACCCTCTGCGCTGGAGAGGATGCAAGAATAGCTGCAAAACACAAGTTAAATGCAGTTCCTTGCTAGATTCTGGAGATTCCAAGCCAGATTTTGGAGAATTCCAACCACCTGAAGACCTCAACATTGTATCAAATTCCCAGTTTTGCAAATTAATCAGTTTCAGGCTACTCTGTTAGCACGTGACTTGAATTCCAAAAGAGCAGTTAGAGAGTGAAGGTAAAAAGGCATTACCTGTAGGAAAGGTCATGAGCCTCGATTTAGCCCAGCTCTTGGCTCTCTGAGTAGAAGCTGAAGTGTATAACTGTGGGATATGAATCCCAATCTTTCAGAGAGACCAGCAGCAAGGGCACTTGCACAAGATCCCAAATTTCAGAAAATTGCAAGGGCAGTCATAAAAAGCAAGGGCAAAAATAAATTCATCACCTCCTCTGTAACCATCACTGTCTCATCAATAGCTGAGAGCTTCACACTAGGCTGGTTTAAAGTAAAGGGAGTGACAAAGCTTAAAGTGGCTCTTTGTTACTTTGGAGATAGGTAGCGTTGAAATTTAAATAAGTTCTGATTTGTAGATGTCAATATTCAGGCACATATTCCCTGTAAGAGGCCTGGATCTTCTTTTCATGAGTACTTTGCCCCTTTAAAGCTTCTTAGCTAGTCATAACAGTAACAAGCCCTTTGCTATAAGGATTTGATTCAACACCCATGAAACTTAGGAATATCCCACTGAATTCCACAGGTGCTCAATAAGGACTTAATAGAACACCATTCACCTGGTTTTCTAAAACGCTTGAAAAACACCAATGTACTTGTTAATGAAGCCACAGGGAATCCTTCCAAGGTACTTTTTATACTTGTACAAACTGGAGCATGAAGATGCCCCTGATGGGTTGGTTTTAACACTTCCTGCTGCTACCAAAATGCCTCAGCTGGCACATATACCAAACTGTGAGTGCTTCTCCTGGGGCTGTCTGAAGCCTCGGGGGAACCACAGCTGTGCCTCTGACTCCACACTCACCTAATGTTAACTGAGTAACATACACAACCACTTCAACACCAGGCTTCAGCTCAAACTGGACCAGGTTCTGGTTGAGAGCATTGAAAAGGATTTCTACCACCTGACGAAATGAGAAGAGATACAACAGTTACAGTATGGAAGATGGCAAAGTCTGGAGAACATTCAGGAATACACAAAGCCCATGAATAGTGGCTGACATCTCTTACTGGCTTCAGCAGGGCCTGAGGAAGTGGAGAGAAATGCACATGGTGCTTTCAGTGGAACTGGATGTCATTGCTTGTAAGTCTCCCTTACAGGACTTTTGAGACTCTCATTGTATGTTATCATATCTCTCCTGGGAAGACAACCAAGAAGGTTAGCAATTTTTTTTTCTTTTATCGGGGGGCTACAGGAGAAGGGAAAATAACTAAGGACCTTTTCACCTTCCACAATATCCTTTGAGTTTGATCAAATGCTTTTGGAAACCACTGGCATATTGGCCTTTCATTGGTGGGTAATGGAACTAAATTAGGCAGTGCAGACCTGCATTTTTTTATCCCCACTGATCCTGTCATGCAGCTTCTATTTAAATAGGCTGTTGGGGATGAGGCAATCCAGTTTTTAAGGTCAATGGAAAATTTGCCATATTTCTCCTTAACTTAGAAGAGGGGCCTTGGACTGGATATACTGGAATTGCTGAGCTGGGTGACCAGCAACTTACCTCTGATGTGTTATTTGGCTGCCCCAGAGCACTGACTTAGCACATCACCCTGGAGCCTCAGTTTGTTAATGCCTGATCTCCATAGAGCAGTTCTGATGGACAGGGCACAGCTAATGAGTAGTTCTAATGACCTCCTCTCCAGGCAGAGCTTCTCAAGCAGAAGGCAACAACAGGTGCCAAAGTACAACTGAGTAGACTGTCAAGTAAAATTAGAGCACTAGAGCTTCAGGCCTCATGGCAATTAGTCAGAAATCTAATTGAGATGTCAGCATAACACTGATATATGAAATATTGACACAACAGCTTGTTCAGAAGGAGTTTTAATACTGGTAGGTTCTACTAAACAGGACAGAAATTACTCCAAGAACATCCCTCCAAGAAGCCTTTCAAACCTTCCCACCTCAATGCATCTCTCCTGCACACTGACCACCATAAATTTAAGAGACCAGCTTTGATAACTTCCTAGGGCAAAAAAACTACTCTGCAGGGACTGACTTGACTCAGTGGGTGACAAGAACTTCCACTGCATTCACCAGTCCTCTGAATTATTTAATTAGTTTGATCCAAACTTCCAAGAGTTACTTGGCGATGGGCTGGCACACAGTTTGTGCCCTGTAAAAATGCTGCATTACAGAACATTAGCGAGAGCCAAGCAGCCTTTCCAGCAGTACTTCACTCCTTTGCCTTTATAGACCTGATTTAATCACTTGGTAATTCTAACATGAAAGCTTCAGCAGCCTGGTGCTGTTGTTCTGAGCTCTTTCCTTGCCTGCATATCACTGTTGCAATTCATCACCATAATTACCTATTTATCTAAATGGATGGATATTGTAACTTCCAAATATAGTTTGCACAGGCCATTCACTGCTGCGGGAAAAAAAAAAAAAGAGGTCTTGTTTTGGTGATCTATGAGCTGAAGAGCCTGATTTATTTTTAGTAAACCTCAGTATATTATCTTGCTGCTTTGGCCTCCCTCTATTAGCATTCCTCCAGGGAGTAGAGGGAGTACATATTCAAGGTTCCTTTGGCCATAACTACTGTAGAAAGGACACTCCACTAATTTAGGAAGAATCTCTGCTAGTGGCAGACTGTGACATAGCTCAGTAAGGTATTAGAAAATCCCGGTTTTCCTCTGAAAATAATTTTCTTTAATGCCATAAACCATATTGCCACAGTCCCAGATGCATCCATTTCCACCACACTTATTGTAAGTACTCCCAATGCTGCGCAGCTTCAGGGGCCCATCTGCAAACAACACGACAGGAATAAATGTTCCATGAATCTTTCTTTCCTTACCTGCTCCAGATCAGCCTCACTGCTTTTCCGCCTCTCTGTCGTGTTCTTGTGGGGCAGTATGAAGAGTTCAGCAGAAGTAGGCAGCCCAGGGAACACAGCTACCAGGATCTGTTCATCAGGGATACCAGTCACCTAGAAGAAAAGAAAAAATAAGCCTAGCTGCTATTTTGTTACTTATGTTTCCATTCACTACCAGAAATGGCTCTCCCATCAAATTGTTATTTTCCAGTTCCACTGTAGGTGTCGTGGTCCTAATGAGCCTTTCTTACTATCTGGTGGGTCAGAAATTGAGCTTCAGCTAAAAATATATTCTACTTCTGATGCTTAAATGGCTACCTTGATACAGAGACTCAACAGGAATAAAGGAGGGATTTATTTGAAAGGTCTTCAGAGGTACACTCTGGGCTCCAGAGGCTCCTGCCTCAGTGCATCCCAAAATGGACAACACGAGTCACGAGTTCTTCACACTTTTATATCAGCATAAATTCACCAGCCAGATGTGATTTCCCCAAGCTTGCTCCCCTCTCCCCAAGATGAAGGTTTACAGCTCTTGGTCTGGGTGTCCTTGGAGAGCAAGTTACAGAGGTTTGTTATGTCTGTCTTAGCACAGAGAACAGCACTTAACAAGCTACAGGAAACTTCAGAGTTACACTAGCAGTACAGGATTTGAAAAATATAAACGTTAAAACCTGAGGCATCACTTCCTTTCTAGAAGTGAATGTAGGCTTGACAACACCACTGGAGAACCAGGTCTCAACCCAAAGTCTAAACCTAGCTTGTCTTCAAATCTGAGCATTCCACAGAGTCATCCTTGCTACAGAAGAATAACTGACCCAAGCTCAGATCCATGGAGTCTGTCTTGGAGCAACCACTGGCAAACGTGCGACCAGCAGGGACAATATGAAGAAAAGTGCCTGCAATCACCTTCTATTATCAGGTTGTAAACAGCAATGTCCCCAGAGGGAGACTTTACTGCCGGGGCTGATCGGGAGGGCTGTGCTAGGAGCAGCTCAGTTTGCTGAACCAAGGTGCTCACAGCTGCCTTCAGCAGGACCTGCCCTCGGAGGCTGCTGCCCTCCCTCCCCAAATCCAAGCTGTACATCCTCAGTAGGGAAGGAAGCCTCCCCTCCCTCAGAAAAGCTCTGCTGCATGAGGTTAACTCCATTAGCTCTCTGGTGCTATCCCACCTCAAACTCCAGAGTGGAAATGCACCAACAGGGCAGCCCATTCCTGGTGGGATACACAGGCAAGCACTTCCATGAGATTCCTGCTCTTCTCTGTTAACCATTCACAGTTACAAGCTAATTAATTATTTTTGTCCTGCAAGCTTGATTCTGAATACAGTAAAAGGGAACAACAGTTTCAAGCAATAAGCTTAGCATTTTCTCGGGATGGATAAACAATCGAGGAAACTTTTATAAACTGTGAATTCTGAGTGGGCTGCAGATGAGAAAAGCTGAGCAGGGATGTACTTTCCCAGTAAAAATAATCAGCCTCCATTTCTAAGAACAGCTGTAGCTAAAGCAAAAAAACCCCAACAAGATATATTTTTGGCAGAATGCAAAACCCACAAAAGCTTGTCTAAATCTAGCCCCTAATTTCACACAAAACTAAAGTTCCCTATTATTTGATATCAAAAGTTATTCTGTCCCCTTTCCTGCAAGAATACTAGTTTACATATTCTAATTAATCCCAAAGGAAGATTCAGTATCTTCCACCTACAGAAGTCTCTCTTTATCCTATATTTTAAAGGTAAATTTATTTTCCCTATGATTCTTCATTTTTTGCCCCAGTTGGAAAGGGAGTAGAGCTTTAAAATGTTCACCAGTTGCTACGCTTAGCTGCACGTGGAACTCTTGACTATCAGGAAGAGATAAAAATATCTTCCTCATGTATCCAGAATACTACAATATCTGTCTTCTGGGATGAAGTGGATCAGCTGTTTAACAACACACAGTAACACTAACCAAATATTTGGAGTAGAAAACAGTAGCTACTGTCATATCAATTTGGCAAAACAAGAATAATGATGACACTATTACAATCTAGAGTTTGCAAAATCCTCATGGATATTAAAATCTGAAAAGCACACAGAAATATTAACAAAAGTAATTGTAGTGTTTCCACAAAATCGGTAATATAGTTTGGCTCTGTAAAAAGATCCAGCATATTAAGAAGCTTTTTATTGATTTTTAATGATAGTTTCATCACTGCTGTCCTTAAGCTAGCCTTCTTTTAAGCTAGCATGTCGAAATAATGCATTATTTAACAGCCTACTCAGTGTTAGCATAGACAAGGAAACAGATGCTCACCTGTGCTAGTGCTCTCTTGATGACTTTGCCAACATCTTGTCTCCATTCAGGGATGTCAGGGTTATGGTAGTCCAAGTTGGGAGAAAATGACAGGAGCTGAGATTGGAAATACTCTGGAACAGAAAAAGTGCTTGTGAGAAGATAAAATGGGCAGTGTTTAGGGTACAGGCAAGGGTGCAGAAGACAACAGGAGGACCATAACTATCCTAAAGCAAGAGAGAAAAGGCTGAAGGAAGAAAAAGTTGGCGAACACTAAGGAGGACAGAAAGCTTGCAAGGGTTATAATGTACTTATAAAGGACATTTTGACCTAATGCCAACATCTGGCTTTCCCCAGAGAAACAGAAGTGAGAATGAGAGAGGTGAGAGGATGCCTTCACAATGCCTCTGGGCTTTGTAATCCTGCCACTCAGCTTCTTCAGATTCTGCTCACAAGTGAGTTGGACAGCAAATAAGGCAGCACCTGGGTGAAATTTGGAAGGCCTGTCTGTACAATTGCAGAGCAAACATTTGCTGTATGTAATGTTTTCTGTTTACCCTCCTGGAGGGAAGCTGAGGGTGGTTAATTCCCCAGCAAGGGAGAACCCAGTGGTGCTAATGACTGGCTCATCAAGCAACGGCTATTGATGAAACACCTTCAAGTTCTGTCCTGATTGAATGATTGCTGGGAGGAAGAAAAGCTTCTTAGACTTAAAATACAGAAAGATTTAAATTTTTCTCCAATTCCAACTCTCCCTGGTAGTGTCACCAAAGACCAAGCCTGGAGTCCTTATGGCAGCTGTGCACAATGGATTTGGGCCAGTGGGAGGAACAGATCTGGGATGGGAATCACATTTATATAAAAGTTCTCAGTGGAGAAGACTCTGGTTTTGGAGATGTGCTGAGCCTCACCTTGAAGCAAATGATCTCCAGACACTTCAAATAAGTATCATTAATCATTTGTAAGAAAGCACTAGTTTTAGATCAAGATAAACCTGCCAGAGCATAAATGAGGAAATCCACAGAAAAGCAGGGATGTGCCAGCACACCACTTACGTGGCATCTTTTGCAAGAACTGTACTTTCTTTTTAGATAGTGCAGTATATTTTTAAATAAAACAAGCATCAAAGAGAGCAGGGAAAGTCTCTCAAGTTCTGAAGGTTTAACCCAGAGATACATATACACATCTATAAAATCTTTGACTTTTGACCCCTTAGTACCGTGTCGAATTTATTTTTTGAGCAAATTCTTCTCTGTTAATCTCAAATTAAGAACAAACCTGAATAATTCTCCTGAATAATAAACTTGTAGCACCAGAAATCCATGCCTAGATTATGGCTTACACCCATAATCGCTTGACTTAGGACACAGATAAGAACACAAGTTTATCAGGGGTTTACTGAAGGTGTCACCCGTTTATGCACTCAGACTTGAACTGATCGCCAAATGAAGAACTGGAAGGGCTCTTTCCTTAGGCCAGGTCAGTCTCCAGCACAGCACTGCTTAGGACTATTTGGAATGGATCCAAATGGGTCAATTTCTCTTTGTCATGGAATCCAAAGCTTTGTATCTTCTAAACAGAATGGCAAAATTTCTTCCAAGGAGTTTAAAAACAGAGTGAGGAGTTCTCTGTGGGACCAGCTGGGACTAAAGATAGAGATCACCTGTAGGTATCACTCTTAAATATATTTGATTCAGGTTTATTCCAGAAACTAGTGGAAAGATAGAAATTTCCCAGAAGTAAACACTGCATTTTGCAATGCTCAAAATTATGAAGTAGAGGGCTCCTAATATTTCATAATAGCAAAACTGGGTATTACTAAATCACATTAACAAATTATTAAAGCGTATTGCATTTCATGGCCAGACAATCAATAAATATCTATTTAGCTGGTTGTTAAATCTGAGTCTACAGCAGAACAGTTATTTGTATTTAATTACTGAAATAAGACACACACAGTGCAACGACACAATGCTGAACTTCAAAGTAGACCAAGTTATTTGAAGCCCAGGTTTCACAATAAAACTTGATGTCCAAAGAAAAGCTTGTCCTCAAATGCTGGATGGATGTAACTAGATAAGGAAAATATAGACTGGCCCAGGGTGGAAATTAGTCTAAAAGTCCAGGTCAAAGCTGCTGAGAGAGCCCTTTCAAGCAGGATTTATCAAGCCCCAAACAGGGTGAGCTCTGTTGTCTGCCAAAGGGTGCTTTTCGAAGCCCATGACATGCAGATATGGCAAGAATATACCAAATATTACCCATGGAGAAGTCCAGTGGGCACACTCAGACCTCCAGCTGTGACATTAAAGATGGGCAATGATACCAACAACAGTCATGTCTGTCCTCTTTTCCAGACCCCTCCTGACCCCTGTCATTTATAGAGCCACTGACAGAGACACCAGCTGCATTCAGATCACCTTAATGATGCACTGTGACTTCTCCTTTCCACAGCTGGGAAGCTGGAGGAAGGCAGCCTGGTTCAAGTGGTTTTTATTTTTCAGAGTTCCCTGTCTGGGTGTACAGACAGATCAACAGACACAGGAGACACCAGCCACCTCATTAATGCTGAGGTTACAAATTTGGTTAGCTGCCCCATTCTATTCACTTTTGTATTCTGTCGTCACGACACATCTGAGCTACTTTGTCATCAGAGGTTTTCCAGGCACTGTCAAGCTCCTAGAGTTCATTTTGGATCAGCAATGGCTGTCTGTCCTTCACCCCCCAGAGGTGTGACTGCAAAGGGCTGGAGGTACCGTGCACTGCGATCTCCTTGGTGTCCTGGATGAGGGTGTTGCCCCCAGCGACTTGCACAGTGACTGTGTTCATCCCCTCCACAGTGAACATGTACGAGATGCTGCTCTCCAAGGTGATGAGGGGCTGTAGAAGGCAAACACAAATGACAATATCAAAATCAGAGTGAGATTAACTCAGGATCACAACATGAACCTGACTAATCCACCAGGCAACAGCACCCTTGCTCCTCGAAACAGGTGTGGTGCTACAAGTTTGCATGTCCTACTAAGGACTAAAGGTGGCCCAAACATCATCCTACGAGCAGTGTCCCACAGGCAGAAGTTACTCTCACTTCACTAAATGTTTCCTGAAATATTCTTTCACTGAACTGCAAAGTATGGACTCCTCAGCAGACCACAGTCAGCAATTGCAGAATTAGTGCAGTAGAATGCAGTTTTGTACACACACAACCAGCTCAGCTGCTACATTTGCTGTACAAAACCCAACATCAAATTGAAAATAAACCAAAGATGCAGATGCTTTTTCAAACAATCCATATTGTTCAGATTCAGGGCCAGCCTTTGCTTTTATGAGCACAAATCCATTTATCTCTCACAGAGCAGCACTGCTCAGGTCAGAGTGAGGACATTCAGCGTTGCCCTGTCCATGCTGTGAGTCTGTAAGCAAGCTGCAACCACAAGCTGGCAAACTCTGCTAACCAGACTGAAAGCATGGCATAATTCCTGCTGACAGTGCTGACTGAATGTGGCTGTGGAAGGGATCCACACTGGAGCAGCCCATGGGAAGGGCCCTCATTGGAGAAATAAGTGGAAAACTGTCTCCCATGGGTGGGACTCCGTCCCAATAAGCAGGAAAGAGGAGTCCCCCCCAAGGGGGAAGGATTGGAAGAGACAACATGTGATGAACTGATCACAGCCCCCATTCCCTGTCTCCCTGCACTGCTGGGGCAGGAGGAGGCAAAGAATTCAGGAGTTAATTTGAGCCTGGGAAGAAGGGAGAGATGCAGGAAGGTGTCATATGATTTGGTTTTACTTTTCATTATCCTACTCTGATTTGAATGATAATAAATTACACCAATTTCACAGAGTCAAGGCTGTTTTGTTTTCTAAAAGTAATCAGTGGTATCTCTCTGTCATTACTGTGACCTGATTTTGTTATATTTTCTGTATCCTGCCCATGTGAGGAGGGGAGTTACAGAGGGGTTTTAGTGGGTACCTGGTGTCCAGACAGGGTCAACCCACCACAATTGAAAATCATAGGTCCAGCCCTCACAGTGCCACTGATCTGACAGTCGGTCTACAGAAAAAGCTCTTCATTTAGAGAAACTACAAAAATGGAAATGTGATACTGATCTCCATTGCAAAAGCACACTGAGGCCTAAGAGAACAGACAAAGCCATTGTACCATTGCTGCTGTCCCTTCACTACACTGCCAGTTTGTTTTCAGGGGGAAACTTCTAAACTTTCACCTTCCAGCTCTCACACTTTATCTCATCAGGCTGCCAACCTGATTGCACTTCACAGCAGTGGTCACATATGCCATTTTCATAGCCAAAGCAAAATTTCCACCAGCACAGACCAGACTGGAAAACACATTTCTCTCTCTAGAACACCACCTTCCTTTGACCCCTTCATCCACGAGCTGAAAAAGCAGTAAAAACCAAAAAGTCTTATCACATGGCACACACAGTCCAAGGGTGCCAGCTTGTGCCAGCCCTGGAGGCCTAGCTAACATTTACTGAGATATACACAGACCCTGGAGGAGCTGAATGGGTCTGTATCAAACTGCAGTGATATCAGCAATCCTCCTGGAGGTTACAGGTTGTAGTTCTGTGCAAAGGCAGATAAGAGGATGCAATCTGGCCTTTAAAATTACAATTTTTTCCTTTTGCATGTGTGCATGCTGGACATTCCATTATCATGGATGATTTCACCTCCATCATGGAGTTTTAACATTCAGCCAACTCCTTAATTTTAATTCAAGAACCAAGACCTGGAAACTAACTCTAAATTAAATCAAGTAGTTTAAGGTTCATTTGCTCAAACCTATTAGACAGCTGGATACATTTATTAAACTGGACCTGTGTTAATCCAGGAAAATTGGCCTTTGGGCATACTGCAAAAATCATTACAGTAGAAATTCAGTATAGGAGTTTCAGCAGGGTGGGGAGAGCAGCAGAAGAGCCTCAGCCAGGTCATTTGAGTCTAAGACAACATTCTCCTGTGCAGAAGCACAGAGAGTGAGGCTGCACAGTGACATGAGCACATCCCAGTTCTGCCTGGAATGGCTACGGGCTGAACAGGAAAAGAAGCTGCAACCCCTCAGCATGGAACTAAAATATATGATCTAATAAAACCAGCCACAGTATTACTCATCTCATCCTTTAATTCACTGTCCCCATCTTCCACCTCTACTCAGAACATCACAGTTTACTCATGAGTGGGCACGGAGAAGGATCTGACACAGACACTAAACATCCCAGGAGGAATTTTGATGTGATACAGACTGCTGTCCTGAAAAAAGGTGGCTGATACACTTATGTCTATATTGTTTGCCATACTTCTCTCCGAGTTAAAGTACATTCCATGAGGCAGCTGGAGGTAATGCTTTGCAAAGATTGCAAAGTGCTCTGGGTCTGAAATTCAGACACAGATAAGTGACACCACGTTTACTATTCCATATGTCAGCAATGTGTACAGTCATGCCAAGGTGTCAAAGGATCAGCTACTCCATGTGCAGCTATGTCAAAAGTATCCATCCCAAACACACCCACATCTGCTTGTACTCTGCTGCTTATGGGTCTGAAATTGAAACCAGAAGATAGATCATATTTCCAACCCAGAAGCACTGTGAAAACTGCATGGAAAGCTTCAGCAAACACCACTGCCTTGCTCTACCTTTTTTAGGTTACTTTCTATTCCCAAAAATCTTTTTAAAGCCCTATTCACAATCAATTTCTATAGTAAGGACAAAAACAATGGCAGGAAAACTCTACACCAGAGGGCTTAAGCAAGTGATCGAGTTACCAGCACCTAAATTGTCTCAGATTTACTTTAATGGTTCTCCATGTGTGAGCACTGAGCCAAAAAAATCTGAACTGTAATGTGATTTTGAATCCCTGTATTTCAATGCAGTATAAACTATGTGGAATTACCTGGTACTTGCAATGGACTAGATGTGCATACGCGGGTGGTTGCCATAGTTCAGCTAGGGCACAGCAACTTGCCAAGCTGCAGTAAATGTTTTTAGCTCCTGAGCTCTTTCAGTGCCTCAATTATTCTTCCACAAAAATCAACAAATTCTTACAGTGAGCTTCCTAACTGGATGGAAAACCCCAGTAGGAGCAGCACTTACTGTTTTTATTTTGCCTCTCCTGATATTGCTAGTAGCTAGGGTAAGAGGTTAAAACTAAGAAGCTTTTTCAGAGAAAACAAAATACTTGTGTGCCTATTTTTTATCTCAAGTTCCATATTTCATGTAAAATCCCCATTTCTTTCTGCTGTGATCCCACCTCAGTGCACACCTTCAATTGCAAATGCAGACAATGACATGACTTAAATTGCTTTTGTAAATAACAGCAGAAGCTACATTGCAAAATTAACAGCTTTACATTTCACAACTGTAAGAATGGAGAATAGTGCCTGTCTCACTCCTAAAGCCCAAAATAAAAACTGCCACTAATCAGCAGTCCTGCTCTCTCCATTTGAAAGCATGACGTTAACTTGTAGTTTCACTTACTTTAACTATTGATATAAAATATCAATATCACATCATTTGAAAATTCACTACAAAGAAGTCTCATCTCCCTCTCGAACATAGCCAGACTTGTCAGCTTGAAATTCTAGATGCAACTGTTTATTTGAGCACCAAGAGCTTTAAAGTACTGTGCTGGAATCCTGCATTATGTGCTGCACACTGATACATAATGGAAACCCCCTTGGTTATTTGAACACCAGCAGTTTTTAAACACTGTGTTGAGAGCCAGCATTATTCCAGACATAGTTCAGTTAAGTTGTAAGTGAGCGCTGGTAATAACAGAGGTCTTCAAAACTCAGTAGGGCTGGTAACAACCAGATGTAGAAAGTAATGACTCCTAAGAACAACACAAGACAGAAGGAAATAAATTCACAAAGGTTGAAGTTCAGAAAATGACAACGCTTTTCAGACAAGGAAAAAACTAGAACACAAAACAGGCAAAGACAAAAAGATTTTATTAGGTCTGAGAGAGTTCCCTGTCTGTTGTGAAAAGCTTGGGAAGAAGAAATGAACCAAAGGGTATCTGTACCTTGGTGCTGTTGCCAAACCACCAGAAGTAGGTAAGTGTGCCTGCTTGGCTGGGCCAAACCACTGCAGTAATGTTGACATCTTTATTTCTGATGGCAACAAAGGGGACACTCAGATGGACGTGCTCCACTGGACCTGTGGGAAGACAGTTCATTATTAAAGGTTTTGAGTTAAATCCTCTCTGCACAGTTGTGAACAGCAAGGATCTTTCCTTTAAATAAATCAAAAGTCTTATGTCAGCAGTGAGAGTCTAGTTTAGAAACAGAAATAAAAGAGAATTTCAGCAGTCAATAAACAACAGAAAGAGATAATCAGATTTAAAAATACATTTTTCCCCCTCTTATGCACTTTTTCCACAATGCTAATTTTCAGATAGGGTCAGCACTGTGTTTAGAAGAATTTTCTAAATACATTTTGAAGAAGAACAATGAACTAGCTTTGCTTTATATAGGGAAGATGCTATTTAAAGCTAGAGGGATAGGACACAAGAGAGAAGGAAGGCTTTTTCTTGAAAATATAGCCACTGAGCCACTAAGATTTGTGGGAAGATCATTTCAGCCAAGATGGCTTAAATCTGGTTATGTAAGAGGCATTTATGACTTGATTAAATACCCCCGACAGTTTTTTAAAAGGTCTCCAAAATAAAGACTCATGATTTTGGAAATCCTTGGTATCTTTTTGACTTAGGCCTGACCTTGGGAAGCCTTTGGGGAGTCAGTTACCCCTAGTAAAACATCACAAACCACTTGAAAGATGTGCATTGGCATAACAAAGCATGTAACTGTCAGAAGCACTTGATTCTGAAAGACTTAAAAAATAACAAAGCACCAATGCAAAATTGTATCTAATAAATGCAAATGCCCAGAATAAGTCCAGGACTTGAAGCCCTGAATTTAGAAGGCAGTTCCTTTCCAGAAAGAAACAACGTGTGTAAAAAATACTGAGGTTTGGTAGTTTGTTTAAAGCTTTACTATCTCAATTGTTTTTCTTCTTCTTTAATCTTTTGTTTTTGCTGGTACTGAATTTCAGCTGATAACTGCTGCCATCAGTGTTACTTTCTGGGTTGTACCTTTAAAACACAGCAAACTGACAGACTATCCCTGTGAGATGGAAAGAACAAAATAAGAAAAGTTGGATTCTTTTTTTTTTATAAGACATTCATTGTGGGAAGCAGGAAATTTGGTGATTTTAACTGAGACAATCCTCTTGTGTTACCTCTCAGCTCTTCAAGCAAGAAATGGGGACATTAATCAGTTCTCCATCTACCTGGATTACAAAGATTGTGGAGAGCAGGAGCTGTTCTTTTACCACTGGAACAGAGAGCTCCAAGAACAAAAGGACCCTATTCTTGCTTTTTGTTCCTTAAAACTTGATCTTTCTTTTCCCCCTTTTACCAAGAGATGTCTACCTGCAAGTCACAACTGACCATAGGAAGTACTCTGGGTTTGCAGGAATAGCAGGTTCCCCCAAATATTTTGTGACAGTGCATGTAAGAGGAAAAATAATATCTGTTTCCTTTAAATATCAAGATAAGCATCTTGATGGCAGATGCCATACAGCTGAAAAGCTGACTGGCTGCTAATAAAGCTGCAGGGTAGAAAATTAATATTGCTTGAGGACAAGGAGCCTTTTTCTCTTTTCTTTTTAGCACAGGATCCCAGGACCAGACAGATTGCACAGTAAGAATGATTCACAGGCATTTTTATCTTTACATTTGAGCTTCAAGGTCAAACATCCTATATTGACCAGTACATCCAAATAAATTAAAAGTTCAGTACTGAGGTGTCATCTTATTTCAGCATTTGCATGAGTGTAAAACGAGTGCTTGCAAAATATTTCCCTAGAGATAATGATAATAAATTGGCCACCTAAGAATGCTATAAAAGTCAAAGGAGAGATCTGAAAGGTTGATGAAGAAAAGCAGAAAAATCAAGTGGAGCAGAAAAATCAAGTCAAGGAACTGTCCCTTGCTGCATTCTGCTTTAAAATCATCACCATGAAAAAGTAGTTCCTTTGAGAAAAATCAGATAATCCATACAAATCTGGTTGTTATTACCAGGTAACCATCACTTTTGTCAGCTAATGGCCCAAGGTGAAGGAAAAAACAGTTAATACTCTAATAACAGGTTGTTAAGTGCAGCCATGATTGACTTTGAGGGAATTATGAGCATAATAAAAGCTTCAAGGAACATTTATTCCTTCACACAGGGAGCTGGAAATTAAAATGGAGAAAAAAAGTTCTTGAGTTTTGAAAATTTCTAATGTGCTTCCTTTCAGCAGAAAAGCTCAAGTACAAGAAAGGATGTAAGACATTCTGACAGGTAAAGAGGGAAGGCAGATATGGCTATGATCCTCATGAGGAGCATAATTGACGGGGTACATCTGAACACAGAAAATCTAATAGTCTGAGGGTAGATGAAAGAACTGGGCTCTTTTTGGTCTCATCCTGCATTCCATACTCTCTGCTCTCTGCTGTGGCTTTGAGAAGTTAACTTAGAGCTCTTATTTGAGTTTGCTTGTGTGTCAGCTGGAGAGAAATTGCACTGATCTACCAAACAGGACAGAAACATCAGGGAGGCATCAGGCACATTAAATGTGAAAAGCAGCACATTAACACTCAGTATATTCATATCTCAGGAAGCATGTCCAGCATAATGCTTCTATTTCATTAAATTAGCACTCTAAACTCTGAAATTCTGAATAAGTGACTCCAAATTTAGTCATTTAATCTAAACCCCTTGGAATGAGACGTATTGAAAATACACACTTGGACTTGGTTTCATATGCTGGTTGGCCCTTTCAGAAAGTCCACTAGATATTTCCAAAATTTTCTCCATAACTCTGAGGATTGCAAATATACTTGTGTTAAAACAAAAAAACCTTCCCTTTCCCTTCACTCAACAAAGTCTACTTAACGAGTTAGAAGAGTGCCTACAAGCCCAAGCCTTTGGAAGAGCATGAGCTGCACGTGTGGGGGAGTTTTCATCTATTCTTAGGCCCCACCGAAGCTGCAAGGGCTTTCAGAGAGGTCAGATTTTCACCCAAGGCACCTGGCAGATGGAAGTACTCACAGACCACGTGCAGGAACAGGACAGCAGAGTCTGAGCCCAGGCTGTTCTCTGCATACGCCGTCACCTGGAAGATTCCAGCACTCTTGTACACGTGCCGGATGCCATCCTCCACGGGGCTGAAATTGGCATAGGATACTGCAATGCCATCTCCAAAATCAAGCTGGATGTTCGTCCTTTGGAGATCACCCTGCAACAGAGAAGGCTGGATAGGAAACTGGACTGATAAAAAAGGATTTATATTTCCCTTCATCCCACTCAGCTCCATTTCATTAGCATGGACACAAAGATGCAACTTTTCATAAAAAGCTGAGCTTTATTCTGTCATTCCCCAAAGTGGCCAGACACAGACAGCAAAAGGCCAACAGCCCATCCTAAGGTAACTGAAACAGCTGACATGAATCATCTTTTTCAAATATCCACCCCTAGAGTTTAGAAGACTAGTTTCAGGTAGATGTGCAGCTTCAGGACTGATGAATTTTTACAGGTTGAGTCCCACGTTGATGACTGACAGGTTTTTTTGTCTAATGTCAGTCAACACAGAGACAGGGCCTGGATGCACAGGAGAATGAAGCAGAAGATGAGAAAATCTCTTCTAGGATTACTGTCAATGACAGTCATTAAATGAAGGACGGAAAAACAGACAAGAAATTCCAGCACCACTGGTATTGTCTAGAGACAGAAGCTGCACTATTTTAGTTTAAATCCTGCTTTAAACTACTGTAGTTGAATGGTAGAAGTGTCTGTTATTTCAGTTTCTTAGAGCTTTATTTTATACTTGCCCCCAGCTGACTATTGTAACACAAAACAAGGCTAATTTAAACAAAGCTAAAGCCCACTGCAGTGCTTTCACTAAACTGAAATAAAACTACAACTCAGATTAAATCTCTGTAGCTTTAGGTTTCTGCATATATAGAAGATGTGCTATGCCAAGTAATTTCCTTTCATGAGAGAGCTGCATTGTATTCACTGTGGGTGAAGAAGTTACCACTACATTTTATAAATGTTCCCAGCCCCAAACTGAAGTCAATCCCTAGATATCTTGACAATGTGACTTGAAAGTTAAAAAAAAAAAACAAAAAACTGAAAAATCTCTGCTTGTAAATCTGCCTTTTTTTAATGAGAAATTCAGAAATATTTTACAGTCATCCCATATACCCCATATAGCTGTAAATACACAGAGAGTATACACAAGAAGCCAGACCACCATGAAGCAGGTCCCCTGTGTAGATAACCAGGACCTTAGCAGCCCCCAGACTTTATCCTCCCCATAGACTATACCTGCATGAAGGAATCAGAGTGCAGGAAGGGTATTTTTCAGATACACTTCAAATACACTTTGAGTATACACTTGGGGTCTTCAGATATTCAGATAATCAGGATTATTGCGTGTAGTTTCTGAAATATGCATATTTGGTTATATATGTTAGATCTCTCTCCTTCCTTACTCCATCATCACCATTCCATGGGAACCAGGGGAGTCTTGGCTATTGACTTGATCAGGGCACTAGTTTCACCTCTGCCCTACTAGGAGGTTAAAAATTCAGTACAAACCAAAGAGCAGTCAGAAAGGACTGAAGTGGTAATGACACTAAAATGTACCTATAATATTGAGTTATCAATAACATCCTTTAGACAGAGAGTTTTTAAAGTCACTCTAAAAAATTCTCTAGCAGGAGCAAAATTACACTCTTGGGATATTCAGTTATTTGATAGAAAGGCTCCCACAGCTTGTTAAACCTTTCAAAACCACTTCTCCAGGGAATGCACTAAGACTGCAAGTTCATCTCATATGGAAGATACTGAACAGAGGATAAAAATATGATCTGGGCTGGATTCATCACTGATGACCTCAGGCTGAAATCTCTTGCACCAATCATGGCAGCTCATCTCCCTTGCCTGACAATTCTCTTTTCTATTTCCTTCTTGCTTCTCCAATATGATTCTATCTGAAATGAGAAGGTTTCAAGTAGAGAAGCAGGAATACATTTTTCATGACTAAGCAGTAGCAGGTGATTTTTTCACCCAATTATAAGCTGGGTCTTCAGTGCAAGGCCTGCCCATCACACTAATTATGTTTCCTTTCTCCTTTCCATACCTCTTTATCTAGTACATAAAATACTGAAACAAGCATGCTAGATTCACACAAAGATGTCAAATATTCTGGAGTTTATAAATATAAATTAAAATAGAGAGGAAGTGGAGGCATTTCAAAAGGAAAAAAAATCATTGCTATCCATATATATTCAAAAGGCACATTTTGTTGCTTTATGCCCCATAAATGACTGAAAGGGAAGGAGCTGTAGGCTGTCACAGAGACTGGAGCTCTGAGTATGGAAATCAGTGAACATGGTCAAGAACCCAACTATAAAACAGCTATTTGGCAGTCTATTATTTTTTGTGATCAAAACCAAACCCAGATTAAAAAAAAAAAAAAAGGCTAAAAAGGTTCTTATCTCCTCATGTTCCCTTGCATGTATACACATTCCAAATCACAGTCCAGCCCCATATTTCTGAAAACAAAGCAAAACCATCAGCCATTCTGCATTTCCTTGTCTGTAGTCATTGCCACACATGTATTCTGAACACCACTGTGGAGAATCCTACTAAAGCTAATTCTTCCACTAAAGCTAATTCTGATAAACCCAGTTTTTGATTAACTATGATGAAGTCTTCATTTACCATTGGCAGCCTAAAGGTCAGTCACCTCCATACCCTGAGGGTGTGTACTAGTAGGCAGGAAAGAGCTGCTGGCTCATCAGTCTGACACAGCTGAATGGAGACCACACAGATTTATCAATGGGAGGGCTGCTCTGGCTGCTGTTCAGCTCAGAAAGGAAGTGTAGACTTAGATACAAAACAACCCACCAGTAAACAGACTGACCAGAGAAGGCAGAGGAAGCCAGGAATTAATCTGTATGGCAGCCAGGTAAGTAATAATTAAGACTTCTACAATAATTTATTCTTCCAATTAATAAGGAATCCTTTGAACAAAATTCTTCTCAGGTTCACACTAGTCCAAAATCTCAGCATTCATTTTCTTCTCTTCTTGAAAGTCTATTCTTTTAAGAAACAAGTTGCACAAACTTAACACACAACTTTCTGTGGAATGAGCTGTTCACCTACAGAGACACGTTCCCGAAGATCCTCTTCCCTTAGAAAAAAAAGGTTGTTTCAATGAAATGTTTTTCCAACTACTATTTTTCAACAATGGACATGAGAATGAATGCCCTCACATATTTATTCAGTTGCCTCCTCAATCTCTAAAGCCTTGCAAAGATTCCACTCTTCAGCTACCTTGACTGTTACCTTACTCCCCATCTGTTTATCATTCTCCATACGCTGCAGTTCCGCTTGAGTTCCTTAATAAATTACTAGTTGATTCATAATTTTTAGATTATATCTGCTCTTTTCTGAACTCCCACTCATAGTGTCTATACAAATTGTCTTACCATGTCAAGTCTGCAGAATAGAAAAGCAGCACGCAGACAAGAAATCCCCCTTGTATTAAAGAAGAGCATGCATGAACCTCTGAGGAGGTAGTAAAGAGGCCCTGTCAGATCAGTGTGGTCCCAGTGAAATACTTAGCTACTATATAAGAATTTAATTTAGTGTGAGAGTGTGTCTGTCTGTCTGTGGGTGGTCGGCCTCAGCTGTCTCCAGGCACTGCCCCAAAATAACATACACAGGACAGAAAACATGACAAAAAATAGTTGTGTTTGTCTAGCACCACCTCAGTCCCTGGCCAGAAGAGCCTCAACATTTTGATGCTTTTGGTATAAGCATGGTGTCATTTATGCTACTGTTGGCTACAGAGGGAACTACCAATTGATATATGCAATAGATATGGGCTTGGGAACTCAGAGGTGTTTTGAGGAGACTCAATTCCTGCTGCAAAACAGCAGTGCCCCTCACTGCTCCCCATGAGTGTAAACTTGTTTCCCAGTGTTCCTAAACCTTTCCCAGAAAAGCTGAAGTTAAATTTTTGCATCCCAGATACAAAATGGTTGATCACAGAAACACCAGTTCTGCCTCACATAAACTCCATAAACTGCAGTTCACTGGAGGCAGCAAGGAGTGGGAAACTAAATTTTTGACCAGCTCTATCTTTCTTCAGCATTAACTTCATCATCACTGATAGACAAGATAACCAAACACCTTTGGTGTGACCCAATATGACCTGCTTTTATGTGTCACTGTATGCCTCAATTCTCTTAAATTCCTTAATTCTCATAAATCTCAGGACCATTCACCATTTTGTGATCCCCCTTTACTGCTATTTTCCTCTCAGCAACCTGAAAACTGAAGAAAAATAATGCCTGTGCTGCCACACAGAGCAGAGTTTGCTGAGAGCAAACTAACACACCTCTTCCATAAGGATGACGAAGGTGGCATTGTGCCCCTGCTCCATGACCAGCTTCCCATCAGAGGTGAGGATGTGCAATCCCCGTGGTGCTTTTCCGGGGCACTTCTCCATCCTGGCCATGTACTTCTCTCGCAAGCCATCTGTGCAGTTGTTAGACACAATCCTTCGGTACCTGGGGAAAAGTAACAAAAGGATACTGGGCTCAGACAGTGGGCAGAAAAGTTCCTTTGTTTTGCTTTTGATTCCACATTAATGCATGTGTTCTTCCAAAGGCTAACTGCCTGCACGATCCCCTTGCTGAAGGGGAGAACCAAAGAAACCCAACACTTTATTAAATGGGTGAAAGCCAAGCCAATCAGGATCCAACCTTCTCCAGAGATTCTCAGCAGCATCACTGAGAAGAGACACATTGAGGAGGTGAATTACTCTGCCCTGCTAAAAGGCAAAGAATTCCTCCAACTCCCCAATGCCTGCAGGATCACATCCTGAATCCTACCTTTTTAATTTTGCCTTTTATTAGGTTTTGTCTGCCTCTGTTGGGCTAGAGACACTTGAAAAATATGCCAAGGGCTTTGCCCAGTTCAGTTTTAAAATGATTTGAGGTATGGGTTTTTCTCTTGACTCTTCTTGGAAAAGGTTGGCTAAAGAGCAAGAAAATTGGCTATTCCCAGGGCTGTTGAGGGGGCTTAACCCTTCCTATTAATTTCACACCAAACCCCACTATTTTCTTGTTGCTCTCTGTCAAGAAGGCTACAAGCAGTCATACTGCCCAGGGCTCCTGTAATTACATCCCTTATTTAAAACAACTTTTCAGCTGAAAGGGTGTCTCTGAGGTCAAATTCCTCCAGACTCCCAGCAGCCTCACTTCATCCAGACACCTGCACCAACCAGCCAGGGCTGGTTCCTGCCACAACCATCGAGCAGGCAGGACACACAACCCAGAACCAGCCCCACAAAATCTGCAGGGCCTGCCCTGTCCTAGAAGGAACAAAATGAACAATTTTTCACCAGCCAGGGAAACTTAAGTCTCACAGCATTTCCTGCATGATAGTAGAGCATTTGCAAGGTGATGTTGCCATAATAAACCAACACTCGCCATCTGTTCTGGGTTAGACCAGGAGAAATCAGCACATGAAGCTTGTCTGTAATGCAAGGCATTGTATGTACAAAGTGAAAATGGCAGAGGAAAAAAACATAAAAGAGGCTAGAAATTGCTCATTTGAGCCCTCCTAGAAGCTGATATAAATAGGAGCTGTAAGACAGTAAGAGGTTCAATAAAATACAATGTGAAATACCTCAAACCTTTCCTTTTAAATGTTCAGCTGTTTCTCAGACAGACCTTTTTGATTTGTGTTTTAATTTTGCAACAAAGGGGAGCTCCAAGTCTAGGCTCCAGGGATCACACATCACTTGATAGCAATGCAATATCTACATGTCACTTATGTTAACGTGCTTCCCCCTGTCTCTGAGGAACAAGGCAATGTTCCATACAGATGCTGCTGGAAACATCACCTCATGAATAAGCTGAAAAAGAGCATAATGTGATGCAGAGAAAAAAAAAATGAACCATCCAGGTTCTCTTGATTACTGCACTCACCAAAACCAGACAGATTGCAAGATGCACTTACCCAGTGCTGTTCCAGTAGTTCTGACCAACGTTGCAATCCTTGGACAGGGAGGAGGGGCTGAACCAGAAGGCTGGCATACACTGGTTGTTGCTGTGCCTCTCATATCCATAGTCACTGTGGAGACAAGTCACGAGTCCATCACTGTACCCTCCACTGGGGTCAGCTCAGAGTTTTAGGTGATGTCCCCAGAGCAGGTGAGCATTGGTGGCTCTCTGCTGGGACGGCACAATGTCATGGATTGGGCTCATCCAGGGACAAAGTGCTGGACTAGTCTGAGAGGCAGGAACACAATCCACTGAAGGCATTTGATCCCTGACAACACCAGAATTACCAACCTTGCACTGTGGTTCATTTGGCAATGAAACATGACAGAGATTCAGAACGAATTTTGTATCGTTCATTTCTTTTCCTATTAATCTCTAACTTAAATTTCATTTTTCGGGTTCTTTTGGTTTGTTTGCTTTTTGCAGTCTTTGTTTTTAGAACAAATCAGACTAATTCTAAGATCTAATGTCATTTTTTCCCAACACTGGCTAGGAATATATAAACACTAGGAGAACTTCTGACCAACTAGCCATAGTAGGTATATTCACATATGTTAATGGGATCCCTGCTCCCTGAGCTGCGACTCACCTGAGAGAAAAAAAAACAGCTGATGTTTTTCCAACACTGAACTAAAACACAGCCAACTTCGTTGTCTATGGGTTACATGGTATTGTGTCACACAGGGAAGGCAATCCCAGGGTATTGATGCTTCCTTGGACCACCTAAGATTTGAACTGAGCACAACCACATCCAAAACTTCTTACCGCTGCCTTTGTGTGCCAATACAATGATGAAGCAATAGGATTAATCCAAAGCTTTCCATAAGTTTTAATAGGCTCTGGATCAGGCTTCTATGTGTAGTCTTTATTGACAGGCTGGATTCAAAGGACAAATAAAATGAGAATCTGGATTTTTGCCTGCAGCAGGTTAACAAATGCCAACACGCTAAACCTCTGTGAAAACAGAGACATGACAGAAGCCACTGTTTTGAAAGCATTTTGTGCCCTTTAGGACACTCTGAGTTTTATCCTTCTCCTGTTCAGAGCCTGAACTGCCAACAGAAAGTCTCTAGGAAGAGCTTTGGTGAGACAAAATTGTGCTATGTCCCCAATGACCCAGGCTGCTACTGTTCTTTTTTTGGAGGGCAAAAATTCTGTAAGCTACTTTAAATGGTTTGGAGATTCCCTAATGCTCTTTTTCTCAACATTCAATTTAATCATTCTCAGTGGGTCCGACCTGCACAGTCGAGAATGCCTGGCAGGGACTTTGTAATTAAAAATATTCAGGAGGAGCTGTACTCTGCCCCAAAGAAGAAAAGAGCTGCATAAATATTTAATAAAATTAAAGACAACATTGCTGGGTGCCCTCAAGGTTTTGTGCTTGTTCATTAACTTCTGGTAAATGTATATTAAAACCTCACATGCTGCCCACCTTCTTTCTCATAAGCCCCAGGGTTTGCATAAGTTAAGGGAATAATCAAGTCCAGCTGCTGTGCTGTCTTTCTCAGGAAAGCTATCTTGACAGAGTAAATAAAGAAGCAGGAGGAGGGAAAAGAAAGCTCAGCGAGCACTTTAATAACACTTATGAGATCCTTCTGCCATTCTCTCTGTAAGAGAAAGTCCAGGATTTGCTTCTGGATATGACTGCAAGGGTTGGCAGGAGCCACCCATGATCCTGACTCATGAGGATTAGTAGAACTGGGGCATAATCATGATTTATGCCCCCAAATTTTAGATCAGCCCCATATCTAACTGCAGGGAACAGTGCTGCAGCTGTGTCACTTCTAAAAGCAAGGGCGCTGTGACCAAATGAGAAGGAGCACAGCCTCACAGCATGTGCTGAAGGGCTCCTGCAGCCATTTGTCCTATCCATACAGCTCTCAGAAGCAGGTGCCATCACAGCAAGTGGCACACGTGGTGCTCCTAACCGAAAACCATCTCCAAACCTCCCTACTGGGGAAGCAGAGGGCCCATCTGCTGGGGCTTGCTGGTCACTGTAACCCAGCCCCGGCTGCTGACCCTCCTCCTTTCCCTGACACCCCACAGGACCTGCTCAGTTCAGCCCAAGGGATGGACCAGTCAGTGCTTTTAAGAACAACTGGCCACTGTTAGCCCAGCCACAAGAGGCTGAGTGGACATCTATCCTTGGAAAGGAACAATTTTCTTGAAAGAGCATCGAGTGAAAGTAGGAGCTGTCCTTTCACCTGTCCTGTCCACCTTTTAGCCAGCAGAATAAAAAGGCATTTTTCAGCACCTCCCCTTCTCATACTGACATCCCAAAGAAGGCAGATGAATCTAGAATATATTCTTGAATAACCTGTATCTGCCACTGGCTAAGCAACTGTCTCATCCTTTAGAAGTCACAAATCAGAGGAGATGAGTTCACCCTTCCTCTCTGAAATCACTTCTAAAATAAACAAGCTTGGTGCAGTATTTCCAGCACTGCCAGTATTTTCCTCAAATGGACTATCCCACACATTCTTCCAGTCAGCCCTGCTGAGTAGCATCAAAATTCACCATAAAGTTTCTTCTGATTCTCTATCCCCAATTATAACAATTTTGCAACTGGAAGCCAGTTAGCAATTCTGTTGGCAGTGCAGGGTCTGAAACAAAAGCCAGCTTGTTGTCCTCTAATTGCATTTCCTCTGCAGGACTGACAAGGTTAACAGCAATATTCCCTCATGTTAGTGGGAAAGTTAAGCAAAAATGATACGGAATGCATGCAAGGAACCCATCAAGGGATTGGAAAAGTGTGTTCTGATGCAGACCCTTTTCAAGGCAGAACAGCACTTAAGGCAAATTCAGCTACCACAGTTTTCCACTTCCAGCTTGGGAAAGCAAACTTCACTGTGAAAATATAAAGCTAGTGAGGTAAAAGACAGTGTAAGGAAAAGAAAATCAAAAAAAAAATCCATTAGCATCTCTGGAGACTGGTGCTGGACTCACCCCAGAGGCCTAAGCCAATACCAAGGGTAGATACTGCAAGGCAAGACAGCTTGTCCTGCAAGTTCCCATCATGACAGTGAAGGGAAAAGATCTCATAAGTCAAGATATGGAGCCTCAGATGTAATCTTTGCATTAGGAACAAATTAAACACCCATCCAGATAAGAAGAAAATATCTGTTCTATATCCCTGACTCTCTCTTAAAGACAAACTACTACGATATTCAAGAAAATACTTTGGTCTATATTTTTTCATGATTTTGCTTCGTTTCAATATGTCCATGCTCTAAAGCAGAACCATGAGTCTCATCTGGCCTAAGTCCAAATAAATGTACAGATCTCACACCTCTTCAGAAAGTATTAGAAGGTAAGTCAAGTTTTCAGGAATAACACCAGTACCAAGTCAGACACTGATCCCAATAACCTACTATAAAGATTAAAATGTTTTCTCAGCTTGCAGGGCATTTTAAATTCCACTTAAATTACATTCTGATCATTTTAGCTCAAACATCACAGATATTGACAGTCTTAAATCTTAGAAATATTGCCTATCACAGGTGCCAAGTAGGAATTCCTTATGCAGAGATCCTTCCTTATGTATTCTCCCATCTCCTATCTCTGATTGTCAAGGAATAGCAAGCAGTGTCTCATTTTTCCTCTGCTTTATTTTTAAGCTTCTTTCAAAGTGACCTTAAAGCCAGTTGAAAATTATGGTCCCATTAAGTTAGAAACACCAATATTTATGCAAAACAAGTAGTTATATCTGACAAGGGTGGGCTGTACAGTCATGTCACAGAAGCCCTTTCAGAAATTTCTCAATAAAACATCATTAAAAAGCAACAAATTGTTCCCAGCAATTTAAAGGAATAATTATAAAAATGCATGTTTTGCTGGTTAGCTCTGTAGGTAGTCAATGACCTTGAGAGTGAGGACAGAGAAATTCCCTCTTTCTTCTGAAAGGAATGTGTTTTGCACCAGAGAAGTCCTGGCTGTCATTATTCTGGAATGACAGATAGAAAATGTCAATCAGGACTTGCAATTATTTTGCTTTTGAAATCCAAGCTTGGATTTCTCATGGAGATAATACATGTTTCCTGCAGATGAAGGGGAAGCCTCCCTCACTCAGCAGGTTTGGGGGTCACACCTCAGCTGTATGGTACGATCACAGCCACAAAACTGCACGAGACTCAGTTCCTCTGCAAGGTTTTCTGTCTGGGTGGTATTTTGGGACAAAAATACAGCCCCTGCACAAGCCCCATTTGAGTCACATACTCAGTGGTCAAAGTCTCCTTGGCCACAGACACACGGCTCGGACACCACAGTTTGGGAATAGTCCCGACCTAGGGAACACTGGGCTCCAGGCTTGCGTTTTTTATAGATCTTCCTCTCTCCCATGACACAAGGCTCTCCCTTCATTAGCCAAGGAACAAGAGGAGAAACACAGTTGTAGAGGCAGCTGGGTCGTAAACTGAGCACTTTTTCAAAAGACACAACAGGCAGTGAAAACAAGCATTTACCACTGGGAGAGTGAGAGTTAGTGTCCAGCTCTCCTTTGTGGCTTTGCAAAATCAAAAGTCTTCTTGGGAGGACTCACGAGTGTGCTCAGCATTGAGCTGGGATGCTAATGACAATGTGCCCAAAATGCCTGGATGCCCAAGCCATCACACCCACTTATGCCACATTTCAGAAGGTATTCACCAATATCTAGTCCTATGAATTATCCTGAAAAGACAATGTGGGTGTATGACAGGGTTTCCTCCATATGTCAGACACAACCTTCGGCAGAAGCAAGTGTCCAGGTCTGAATCCCAGGGCAGGGGACAAAATCCAGGCGTGGAACACAGAACTGAACTCCCTTGTTCTTTCTGTGGCAGAGCTGGCTTTGTCATAGACAATTCTTATGGTGTATTTAACTGGGTTTTTTGAATTCAGTGGTTTCCAAGAACACTTCTGGGAATAGCTAATCTAAAAGAAACATTTGATATTTAGGTGAGTTGCTATAAACAGAATTTTCTATGATGCAGAAATAATTTGCCTGCACAGAAGTAAGAAAAAAGACAATAACTAATTGAAATACTTCTCTTTCCCATTAACAGTGATTCCCAAGATTGCTGCATGGTTACACATATTTCATCCCTTCTCTTTCATTTAAATAATTTTCATCTATTCAATTCTATGACTTCAATTATCTTATCCTTGCCAAAATAATATTTCTCATTCATGGATTTCATTCAGGAATGTCACAGTGCCAGGGGGTCTGGCTCTAGTTATGTTGCCCAGCAGGGTGTGGGACCTATCATTCGGGTAGCCAGCAACCCATAAGTAATCTTCAGAGGTTATTGACCTCTCAGTTATAGTTGCTTGAGGACCTAAATATACCCAGCATGAAAATAAGCCACTCTACAAAAAGCAAAGCATGTATCCTTGAGTAGAATGAAATAATTTGTTTTTCTCTGGTGTCCTTTATTCAACAGCTTTTCTGATTCACGGGTTTTACAGCTATTCAAGAGTTTTACAGATACCTGCAGGACCTGCAGGATGAATAAATGTTTTTATTTCATTTTTGAGAAGGGGAAATAAGAGGCAAACTGAAACAAAATTATTTTCATGAGTCAGTGACAGAGCTATAAAGAATTCAGTGTCATCTACAATTCAATCATAAGGTGCGGTTTTACACTGCCCTAAGCATTGAGGCCAAAAAGATCCAGCTGGTGCAAAGGATTATTTATATAAAAATAGAAGGTAATCTCCTGAACTTGCCCATAGATGCCTGGCTGCATGTTTAGTTATGCACATTCTTCAACGGATGCAAAAAAATCCATGTGCTTTGCTGTAAAGAACAATTGCATTCCCACCTGGCAAGACAGAGCAGGGGAAAAACAACCTCCACCAATGCCCTCCTGCAGAGTGGGGATACCTGATTGTGCAGATGCCAGGTTTGGTAGTCATCCTTGGTACACCTGCGGCTGAAGAGGGACTTGTAATCCACCTTGACCAGTTGCCACTCAGAACGGAGACTGAAGTGCCCAAAAACTCTGAGCATGGGAGACAAAACAAAAGAAAGAACCAGAGTCAGCCAGACTTGTGCTTCCAGTAAGCAAATAACGTCTCAGGTGCAGAAACCGATACAGCCTTGGAAGTTAATGCCAGAAAATGGTGTTCAGTCATGAATAATATTTTCCTGTTCTTACACAATCTGTTTAGCCTTTTCCTGACACCTCGTACACAGCCTGTGTCAGAAGGTCTTCCCCCGACCCTAGCTCCCAGCAAAACGGAACCCAAGTCTAATCACCCCTATTGTGAGGTTTAGAGGGCAGTGAATTTTTTTTTTCATTATTCCAAGTCTTTCATTAATCTACATTTTTATCCAAGCCACTTATGAGATTAAAATTTTTGTTGTTTTAATTATTCCAGACTAACAAAGAAAGAGGGAGAAAGACAAGACTTACAAATTTTCCTGTGAAATCAAGAGAAGCAGAACACAAGACTTCCACACACTGACTGGAATTCAGATCCTGCTTCATCCCCAGTGTGCCACCATTCTTTACTCTAGTTCATCTTGGTTTACACTGTAATCACACAGGGCTTTGCAATCATTGCTGTCTTTCCTCTCCCCTCACTCCTTCCATAGTCTGCACCAAAATTGCTCTGCATTGTGCTGCTCTCCATGGAGCAGCCACCATCCAGGGATCAGTCATGCAGAGACTGATGTCTCGGAGATCAGGGAGAGAAAGGTGAGTGGGGATATCTGAGAGTCTGAAGTGGTGGGTTTGCTGTGGAGACCTCCATCTGCCCCACAGAGAAGCTCCACGAAGCTGACAAGAGGAAAGGATATAATACAAGAAGAACCTATGCCAAATGCTGTTGTGAACAAGTGGCTCAGGTTAGAAGTGAGCAAGTGGGGGAGGACTTGTCTGGTAGAATGGATTTATTAGGTGGATTGTTGCTGGCTCTCCAGAACAATTCTTAGTGTTGTCCTAATTGCAGGGTATTAATGATAGGGAACCCCACACCAAGCTACAGGAGAAGCTGCAACTCCTGTTCCTCAGCAAAGAAGGCACATCCTGGACCATGGAAACCAAAGCAATCTGGGATGACAGAGCACTCGTTGGGAGCAGGAGGGAGAAGGGAGGAATGGGAATGAGCATGGTGGGGAGATGCAGAAAGCCTCCAAAACTGTAGTCAGCAGGAATTCTAACTGCAGATCCCCTGCCCACTTTTCCTTGGCACTGGGTACATCCCATCAGCTCTTACATTACAGCTGCTTTTAGCATGTACAGTCTTGTTTGTCCTGCATGACTGAAACATCAGTCCCTGCAAAGCAGCAAGGCAGCAGGCAGAAATCATTTAGTCCAGCAGATTTATACCAGTGTAGGATTTGATCTGGGTGCTTATTACACAGAGAACACAGCAAAAGGAAGAGAGAACATGATCAAACACAAACATTGGCCTAAACCCAGATGACAGGGTTGGAGAAATCCAACACTTTAGTAAGTCAATGCATGTAAAATGAAAATCTTGCTCCTCAGATTGTCCCTTAGCTAACTGTCCATCAGGAGAGCAAAGGGTTTCTTTGTGTTTTACAAAAATCACCAGAATAACTTGATTTCTAAATCTAATTAGAAAGCTTAAAAAAAATTCCTTCTGACATTGAAATTCTTCCACGATAATTAATGAAAAAAACTCAAGGTTTTCTAGGCGGAAGGCAACATATTAGCATTCCAAAAGCACAGAACATTAGATACTCTTTAATTAAATGATTTCAAAGAAGATCTTTGTGTATAATTGCTATAATTTAGACGGAAACAATACTACACTAAATGTAATTAGAGGAGTGTGAACAGAGAGGGATGGTTTCCTCTGCACTGCAGAGGATGGTTCTAGGCCACCTGGTTCATAAAGGAGTACTTCCCTACCCCACCCTCTCCTTTCTAATAAAAAGCTCCTTAAGGCTAATCAATCACAGTGGAAGAGGCTTGGCAGATAAGGGCTGCAGAGAAGCCAACCAGCACCTACACCCTGTGAGCAGTGCTCACCCAGTGCCACCTACCAGTGGCTTCACTGGCCAACGTCACGAAGGTCATGCTACAGCTCAAGATGACTTTGGTGTGCTTTTGAAACTTCTATCAGTTTCTATCAGCAAATGCAAGGGATGGAGAAGAGTGCTACGTGATCTGTGGGGTTACAAGGGTCTCTCAAGCAGCTTTCCTTGGAGAGTGATGAAAACTTTCATCATTTGTGAAATTAAAAATGAGCTAAACAAACAATCACAGGGCACAAATCGTGACTGAATAAAACTAGGCATTGCAGCTGAACCCTGCTTTCGGAGTTTCTCGTTGAGTTTTGTGAAGTAAATTGTGGTACTGACTCCTTAGTGGATCTCAGAGAGAACACAGCAAAAAGCTGGAGAAAGCAATTATTTTTTAACTTGTCTTCAATTTTAATAGTTAACTTCATTTCTAAAGGGAAGTTCTGTAGCTTCCCAAGAAAAATCCGTGACTTGTAAACAAAAAAAAATGTAAATATGGAAGATGTTTCCATAAAGTGCTTTCCTTAACCAATGAAAGAGTTGTGTTTTGTTTGTTTTAAATTCTTAAAAAAAGACTGTGCTGCAAAAACACAGACACAGTCAGACAAACGACCCCTCCAGCTAGCTAGCCTGGCTGGAGGGAGAAAACTTAATCTTTTTTCCTTTTGATAATATCTTGATAACAAAACCTTCTAATTTTCAATCTATGAACACAGAGTGATTTGTAAACCAGGCCCTAGAAGAGGGCCACATCATTTCTACACTAAATCCGTGGTTGTTTTTACACAGTGGCCAAGGTGCATGCACATGACCCCTCCCACCATACCTCTCTTGAGATGCCCAGGTCCAATAGAGGGTTGGGCAGACAGCAAAGAGCTGCAACATTTTAAAACTTATAGTGTTCAGATACCAATAAATGTGTGACACTAAGTGCTCCAGTTCCTACATATCAGATTCCATATCCAGTGCAAAGAGACAAAACGAGTCCCAAGGAAAGAGATGTGAAAAGAGATTAGTGAGACATTATTTTTCCCTGCTCAGCTGGTAAGTCCTCACATCGCTTTGAAAATACCATCTCATTCAACTTACCCATTCCCATGTGTCTTTGTTTCTCATTTACTTTGTCTGGTCACTAAATAAGGGAGGCAGATTTTTTTAATAAACCTAGCTAAACCATCAAGATAATACAGGAAAAAAGGAAATAAAGTACTATAAATTTTGCCTCAAAATTTTTTCTACCATTGTCTAACTGAAAGCTCTTAGTTGTTTGTTGCAAGGATAGAAAACAAGAGAGCAGGATTTTCAAGGTCCAGCTTTGAGAAGCCAACAAAGAAAGCATATTTTCATTTTTCCATATAAGCATTCTGATCTGGAAGTCCTTGAGAAGCAATAAATACAAGACCCCAGATGGTATTTAGATAGAGTCGGTTTTCTGACTAAGCTCAGTTTAACAAAGGTTCTCCTAACTAAGGCATAGAATGGCAATTTACTGGCTTTAGAATGCATAGATTTTGTTCCATCCCTCTCAGAGAGCAGCTATAACTCCACGTAAAATCTTAGCTAACAGGACAGCATCTTCTCAACTGGCTCTATGCATTGCTCACAGTGAAATCATTGCTAAGAAAACAGAAAATTCTTCCCAATCCCTTCTTTGGAGAAACAAGGCAAGGCTTTTATTGCCAGGGCTGGATGTCATTAATTTGCAGAAAAACTATTAGAAACATGGAAATCAATTCTGAAATGCTTACAGTTTCATGATGGAGTCATTTTAGAAATGATCATTGGTAATGCTGCTATAATTATATCTTTCATTAATTTTTTAAATACACAGTGACTCACAAATGCAGTATATACTGCCTGGATAATCTTGTACAGGAGTTTTTAAAAGGCTTTTTATATTTACACAAGGCTCTCTTCTCAAATTGCGTTGCTTTTGCCTTACCATTCCTTGTATTGTTGATAGTTGTGCTTTTTATGTAGTTCAATACTTCTCATTCCTCTCAGGTCAACAGAATGGATTGAGGGTCACAAGATAACAACTCACCTGCCTTGGGTCCACAGGCTCAGCCCCTGTCCCTGCTCATGGTATGACAAACAGACCTTCTCAAGGAATGGCTCCCACAACAAAGGCACTGGATCTGTATCCATGAGGATCTATTCCTGCTGGCAGTTTCAGACAAGCTGCCCAGGCATGAAAATGTAAAATCTCATGCCTAAATCAGGTCCTCTTCTATAATTTCTGAAGTAAACTGGTAGGACATCACATGGAGCAAGCAAGCACTGAAGCTGTCTGTAATTGGTCTGGTCTGGGTAAAGATGAAAAACTTTTCCCTTCACCAGCCATCCCAGCCCCTCTGTGTGTAACACCTGCTGTCCTCAGGGGTCCCCAGCACTGAGACAGAGGACTGAAGATGCCAAGGAAGGAAGAAGCTGATAAGGCGAGCTTCACTACACTTAACATCAAAAGTACCCTCCTTCCTGAAGCATTTTTCCTTCACTGGACATCAACAAGGTAAGAGACATGAAAAGCCTGGGAGAATTTTGCTGCTCTCTGAGTACCTTGGGGAACTCTGAAGCCAGATTTTGAAAAGATTAGGCTCCACAGATTAGACTGTAAGCATTTTTAATACCTAAAAATAAAATAAAAGCAAAAATATATATATACTTTGTAGACACCATCTTATGAGATGAACTACACAAGCAAATGGATGGATCAACAGAAAAGTAAAGCCAGAACTACGGAGAGCCAAACATATACTTTAATTGATAATACTGAGAGAAAAGCTAATTGCAGTGTCATCACAAGTAGACTGTTTCATTTAGAAAAGTCTGAAACCAACCTTGATTTTTATTTCCTTTTATTGTAAAAGAAAAATGCTTGCAGAGGAATTGCCTTAGCAAGCAAAAAATTCCCAATAGTAAAACCACCCAAATTAGTGAATACCTCAGCTGACCTAAATCTGTGTTTTTGTTGTGGAAAAGTAGAAAGGAATAAAAATCAAGTTAAGATCACCATCTGATTTCAGTTAAAATCCCTCTTTATTCGCATCTGTGCATCTAACAGGAAGAGGCAGAAGTAGATATTTAATGGGGAAACCCAAGAAGCACAATCTGGAGGAATCCCCTCCTGGCAGGAAAACAAGCATGTGTTATTTTGGGTTTTGGTTTTTTGTTATTTTTCTTCCTAGTCCCTGGAGAGGAAGATTTTCTTTCACTGAAACCAGAGGGAGTCCCAGATCTGGAGCAGTGAATAGCTAATTGAGCACAACTGAAGGTGCTCACTCTCCTTCTGATGTCCAGCAAAGGGAGCACATATTGCTAGCGCTGCAATCTTAACAGAAAACCAGACATCCAAGAAGGCCATATATTCCAAGCAAATATCACCAGGGCTGTTTCATGAGCAGAGTTTGGTCAAAGCTGCCCTGGTAGTTAGAGTGTTCCTCTCTCCAAACAGCTTTGATAAGTGTTGAATGGGTGGACTCGGAGTTACTCAGGGTAGGTCCATGCAGCATCAGCTTGGATCTACCACTGCAGGAGGTCAAGGACCAGAGCTATTCAAATTTGGCTGGTTTGCTCTCATGAACCCTAAAGGCATTTAACATTTTGGGTACTCTGCATAGACAGGGACTGAGTGGTGGCCAGGGAAAGCCTGCACACGCCTAAGATGTGCATTGCCACTCCTGTGGCTCTTGGCAACCTTGGAGAATGAAGTTCTCTTGCAAGACCTATTCTGGCACCTAAACAACCAGCACAGAGGTGGACGTAAGAAGCCTTGCCAGAACAGAGTCGGGGTTTGCTGTTGGTTATTATACTTTCTATCCCAGTGCTCCAGGGTCCAGGAGAACTGACTAGCTCAGTGTTAGCATGGCATGAATATATGGAGGCAACACAAACCTCTGATCCAGAGAGCTGGGTAACAAGGACCAGAGGCAGGGAAATGGTCTGGAAGACACTGTCAAGATTTACCCAAACTCACTAGCTCTAGCTGAGAACAGATTGTGTCCCTTTACAAGGTTCTTTCACATTCATAATTGCCCTGATTTGTCTTGGATTTTTTTCTCCCCACAAGTCAGGCTACCCCAGTCCCATATTTCCTGGGAAACAGTGAGCCTATGCTAGAGTTGCTGGCTCAGTGAACACTTACAAAACATCTTGGTGCATAGATGTACCTCCATCACTTGTTGACATTTATAGCTTTTGAGTCAATGAAAGAAAATGCTGACAATTTCACACAAAGAAGAGAGCCTGTTATGAAATCAGGATCTGAATCCATCTCTGTGTAAGGAAGTAGCAGTAAAGTGAGACCAACTCCTGTGTGAAGGCTGAGCTGTCAGGGTCAAAACCACACAAGTAGCAATGGAACAGTTGCAAGTTGAGCTGGTGGGGCCAGATTTTGTGAATAGGTTGTGACAGATGAGCTATTTCTCCATGAATTAAACATAAATCATTGAATTTAGAGAAAACCAAATGGGCTGTGTAATCTCCCAAATTTTTTTATTAGGATTTAGATGGAATTAGCATTAAAGAAGGTCACTAGTTACAAGGAAATTGGATAGAAAGGGACTGAGACAAGGAAGTAGAACTTAATTGAAAGAGACACAAATCAGCAATTAGGGAGAGTGGGAGAGGGAGAGTTATACTGCCTCACGCCTGGCAAGATGATGCAGGCAGTAAGAGACTGGAAACAAAGAAACATAAAAAATGAAAGATGACACTGGAAAGGAAGGCAATTGCCAACAAAAAACACTGTCTAATTTTTTTCCTAAACAATAAATATGGTTTCTAAGAGCCGCTTTGGAGCTTTTAATTCAGTTGCTTTTGGCTGACCTGTCAACTAGGAACAGTAGCCTGAGGGCAATGGGTGATGATTCAGGGCTGCTGTACTTCTGTCTGTGGACCAAAAAAAAAAGTAAGAAAATGAGATTTTTTTTTTTTTCTAGAAAGAAGAGATGCATTTTCTTCCAAATAGAAATCCATTTGGATCTAGATTTTCAGCTGGTGCATATTAGTTTAATTTAGACCATCTAAATAGACCCTCTCAGATATAAGGTCTTCCACTGATAATATTCAGAGGGAGAAAAAACAATAGCAGTGAAACTATCAAGAATGTACCAACACCAGACAGCTGCCTGCCTGAGGACAAATTTGTTCCTATTTCCCAAGGAGAAGAGTCAAACAAGAATTTCACAAATTTCTCATGCACATTAAATCTGAGGGATGTGGTTTATTTCCTCTGAAACTGAATGTCATGACATAGAGGTTTTCCACAAGAGAGAAATTCAAAGTGCTGGCCACCAGCAACCCATATTGAACTGGTCATGAAAAGCTGCACCAGTGCCAGATTTCAGGTCAGGAGGGAGAGAGGAGATGGGGCAGGAAAAGAGTTTCTGTGAATACAGATCAAAACCAAAATCTTGCAATAAAAATCCTGCAGTACAATCATGGCAAATCTTTTCCCTCAGCTTTGGAAAAGAGTCCCAGTATTATTCATCAGCTCAATGGGCCCTTCCCTTAAAGTGCTAGCAGAAGAGGAAAACCACTGCAAATGACATGGCACAGCATGATCTTTCAGTTAGCAAGTAATGCCAAGTGCAATTAGTAAGTAATCTGCAGAATGTATAATTACAAAGCAGCTCTACAGTTTGGACTCAATTTCTCCCTTAGCTGCACAAACACTGCATAAGGCAAATGGGGGAGACAGAGATTTTTTTGTTATTATTTTTTCAAATAGTAAGTGCGATCAAAATAAGAACTTACTGAATGACAAACCAAACCTTTTGAAATCTGGTGTCTAAAAAATTTATTACCAATGTTCTCAAACCACTTTACATGACAATTGCTTCAAAAGAAATCCCAGCCACATGAAAGAGAGTACGAGACACCTAGGAAGGGGGATGGGAAAGCATATTAATTTTTAATGCTGTTTTTCAGAAATGTTCTTTCTCTTTTTCGAAGCACTCATGAAAGACAACCAGTTTCTGACAGCTTTGAAACCTGAAGAGGCTGCCACTCTCTTCTAGCAAAGATACTGGCAGGTATCAGCAATCTGTATTTCATCCCCTTACGGGTCTGTGGTCTCAGCAGAGGCAGGTGCTGCTGCTTTGCCAGAAGCTGGATAACACACCAGATTCAGTCATTTCAATCTTTCACCCTATGAATCAGCAGATTTCCAACCCGAGATGTCCAATACAAACGTGGAAGCCATTCCTTAGAATACATAAGCTCCAAATGCATGTGACAGGTGAAGCACAGTGACAAGCATTGCCTGGATATCAAAGAAAGCTCAGAAGGGAGAAGCTCTGGAGAGCTGCTTTCCACCACTCATTCAGTTTAGTGATGAAAAATCTGTCAGACTGAACTCTGCAGCCAAGCCAACACCGAGCCTTCAAGCTCCCAGAAAAGCTGGTGTGCTGTGCCACCCTTTTCCTTGTGCAGGATCAGGAAGAGATTGAGCTGGAAAGGTGCGAAGGCTGTGTAGTTTCTCAGCTTCCTGCAGGTTGGTGGGATCAGGGCATCAGAATATTTCATGTCTTGCTCTAACAAAAAGGTGAAAGACTCAGGAATGCATGTGTGCACAGCATCCTGTCCCTTTCTGTGCATCCCACACCAGGCCTGAGTGCTTCACACAGACCAGCCCACCTGCTGGCAGGAGGACAGCACAGGGCCAAAACCTGCCTGTCCTTACTTAGCAGCACAAGAAACAAAGCACATTAGCCGCTAGATGAGAATATCTGGGTTGTATTGCCATCAGGCAAAACTTGTCCTTTTATCCAGGGAAAAGAAATCATGTATCAGCCTGCTGTTCATTCTGGCTCCTTCTGCAAGGCCTTCTTTCTTTTATTCACTTCAGCGAATTCCAGTCTCGAGTGAACACGCCTTTCTCTCGTCCTCCGCCTTGCATATGCTCACCTCTCCATCCCCCCTGTCCCAGCATTACAGGTATGACTCAGCATCTCCTTCCCCTGAAGGAATGGGAAAAGTCTGGACAGTGGGATACCCATCTGGGATTCAGGAGACCAGCATTACTGCCAAGCCCTCCTGATGACAGCCTGCTGAGTGACTGACCATGGGCATGTCCTTTGTTCTCCCACAATTTCCCTACCAGCACAATACATCTAATAATGTTGACTTTTTTTAGCACAATATTTGATCTACTGTCCGTAAACAACACCTGACTCCAATGACAGTGATGTTTGCCCCAGAAAGTCAAAGACAGACAATATGTGCCAAAGAGAGCACACTGCCTTCTCCATGTGTTATGGCTCCTGCCAGGAATCTTCCGAGCACATGGTATGACTGCTGGGAACTGGTCTCGGGTCACAGACATCCTTTTCCTAAATCCACATAAATCACACGGTACTGTCTGAGAAAGATTACTCTAAGTAGATGTTCTCATCACCTGATTTGTCTTTTCAGGAGCCACAGAAAGACCTCTGCTCATACTGCAAGTATTAACAGAAAAATCAATATTGTGCCTCTTGTGGACAGTTTAGGTGAATTCATGTAGAGATCCAAGGGCTAAAAAACAGACTACTCCTCTGGCAGAGAGGAAGATGGGAGGAGGAAGTGACACTGCTTAATCTGTGGTTGTTAATAATGTTTTTAAGTCTTGCAAACAAAGATAATGATATGGGTAATCAAATGTCTTACTGCAGGGTACAAACTGATCATCTGCTGGGATAAAATGGGAATTCCTATAACACACATTTTCTTGTCCATTTTAAAGTCACTTGATGCCATTAGCAGATTGATCATTTTCTCACAAAGTCCAAGCTATTCATTACTTCCAGAAGGTTTTGAAATTAGATCAGATGATAGAGGAATGCAGCTCACTATAGCAAATGCCTACATCTTCTCAATCATTTTGGTTTCCTTACTTAATGACTGTATTTGGAATTTTTTTTTCACAGATCAAGTTCCAAATTTTACTTTTCTTGTTGTATGCATAAAATTCTATTTTCACAGATTCATTTTAATTTCATGGATTCTGTTCTGAAGACTCCTTATATAGGTTTGTGCACTGCAGCCTGCACAGTCTCCTGAGTGAGGGCAGAGAACTGAACTCACAAGGACACATCAGAGCCTTGCAGGAAAATCCATAGCCAGTATCAATGCCAGCTGCACCACAAACAGATATTGCAATAACCAGAAGAAGAAAGGAAAACTGAAAAGTGCGATAAAACCACAGTAGGGACAAGAATTAAAACTTAATAGTCCTTTCTAGTACCTAATGGTACCCATGCAATTTGGATAAACGAGGCTTTGAAATCTTCTCTCCAATCTTTAAAAATTCCACAGTTTTAGTATCCCTGAGAGAATGCACAGGCTGGATGGACAGCCATGGTTCCCAGAGGAAGTGAAGGTAAATAAGGACAGAGTTCAGAATCTTACAGCACAACAGCTCCCATACATGATCCTGTCTCTCATTTCCTGCACTGGAAGCTGCAAGTTGGATTTGGCTTTCTAGAGAACTCTGGTCAAATCTTTCTTCTAGATTCCTTCTTTGCCAAATTTCTGTGTGGCTCAGCAGCAGCCAAAGTTGCAGAAGATCTATGTTTCTTTCAGACAGCTTCTTTCTCCTTTTCTCGCAGAGTGAAGTGAAAAGAGGTCAGGCTGATGTCAGGAAGGTTTAAAGGCACCTGTGGGCCATGGGAATTGAGGAACAGTGTGATTCTTTTCTCCACATACATTGTACAAGAGCCTCAATTGCTTCTAGGAAAAACAACCTCATGGTGTTTTGCCATCCACTCACATCTGCTCTCATTTGCTGAGGTTGCTAAGCCTCCTGGCTGCGGAGGGCAAAGCCTGGCCCCCAGAGGGAGAGCACCAGCTCCTCTGACAGCATCTCAGCAAAGGCACTATTTTCTATCACTGGTTTCAGCTTAATTTTTCTCAGGACACCCAGAGGTGGCAGACCCATGGCTCCCTACCCCTACGCAAAGGGGCAGAATGTTCCAAGGACTCTGTGTCAGCTTGTAATTTTCTTTCCTGTATTAGCTTTTAAATGTAACAGCAAGACTTGAGCAAAAGGCAGAGGATGTTGCCTTGCTTGAAGAGCAAAGATGATAATCACCTTATCAGAAAAAGACAGGAAAATTACCCTTGGCTTCCATGTAGCTTTGAACTCAGTGGGAGCTTGGACCTAAGAGCTGTTGCACCTTTCTCATACTAAGTTTCCTCAGTCTCTGCTGAGTGTGAATCAGAATCTGTCCACATTGCCTTCATACCTGTATTTACTTTGCTCATGTCTTCCACAGGTAAGTCAGTTCTTCAGGATAAGAGTAACTCATGGAATTCCTGGCCACAGGATAAGGTGACCGCTAAAAACTTTTTCAAAGTATTTAGAGGGAAAACCTCCAAAAAAATGAATATCTTAGAAAGAATACCATGTTTACCACATGGTAGAATACCACAAAGAATACCATGTTTGGCCAAGAAAGTCCCTTATTTGTAAATCTCTAGGAATGTGAGAAGTATCTAAGGTAATAATATTTTTAGTATAATTTAGTATAATATATATATTTTTAGCATGCTCTGCTTGCCACTGTTAGAACATGGAACTGAAACAGAGGGACCTCTTGTCTGTCACAGTATGGCCTGTGCTCTTAATACTTTCTTTCTCACCTCAAACCTCCCCTGGCACTCATCTCACCTTTTCCAGCATCTCTCAGTTACTTATTCATTCTGCCTCACTCTTCTGCCACCCAGTGATGAATTGCCTGTAATTTTATAGGTCTCCTGGAAAAACAAAACAACTCCCCCTTCGTTTCTGGTAAAGCTGCATGGCCACATAAACAAGGTGTTAGAAAGGGCCAGGACTCATAACCTATTCATTTACAACTAGAACATTTTCTAACACACACAGCCAAGGGCAGCAGTCACAGCAATGCTGACAGATTAACTTTCAGCTCACTGAAAATATTAATGCTCAATTATGCATACACACATATAGAGAGATCATTAAATTCACATAGGTAGAACTACATAGAAATTTATATACACACGTGTGGGTATGTCTACATAAATATTTATTTATCAGTACAGAGAAACTTAATGATCCCCATCTGTAAATGAGTGTCTGCACACATACACACATAATGAGTCTACTAAAGTGATGCAGGGCTGTGAAGCAAAAAGGTTATTTTACTTAATATAGGTTTGGAGAGATGCTTAGCACAGGAGATGAAGTGGCAGGGGTAATAATTATGAGTCAGAGCTGGAACAACATAAAGCCCTTCTCTGAACCCATGAAAACATCTTGTCTCTGATTTGAATGGTACAAACTAGTTTGGATATATCACAATTGACTAGAATGGGAATACAGTGTGATTCCTTTCCCCTGCTGGACAACCTCAGGCAAGCAACATGCTGTGCCTATGGCTTGTCAATCCAGAAATGTTAGATCTCACCCATTAACACATGACATAACTAAAAGATATACTAGTCAACAGCGAGGGATACAGGAGAGAACTCAGAAACCTGTAGATTTCAAAAAGGCAATTGCATTCTAGGCATTTATTGCATCATCTGAGAACACATCTAACCCAACACCCTTATGCCTTTGTTTTTTTCCTAGAGGATCCTGTGTTTTCTACAGATGCTTTCCACAGCAATGTGGAAATGTGCACTAAGCAATGTGCTTTTGTTGCCTTTCTTTGGTCTTAAAATTAAAACCAAAACAGTTTATGAGGAAAAGGGGTTTTTACTTTGGTATTTATTTCAGGACTCTTCAGTGCAGCACTTCGTCCAGGTTGAATGCCCTGAAAATGCATGCATGCACTCACACCAAAATACACACACTTATAGGCAAAATTAACATCTTTATCAAAGATTCCCCAATGAGAGTGAGCCCCCAGTTCTGAGGAACCTTCTCCCGGATGGGCCTATCTGAGTTTACAGAAATATGTTTTGGAGAGGACCTTGGTGTCTGGGGCTTCCAGACTGTTTGCTCTCCTGGTTTAATGGTACAGTGGGGCTCAGCTAAGTTATCAGACTTGGAAAGTTACAAGTGTGTAGGCTAAAAGTACTAAGAATACATAATATAATAAAAGAGTATGTAAGAGGGGTATAAAAGAAAAAGTAAAAAATCTTTCTGGCATCACTTTTATACAAAGCTCTAGAGTAAAGGAGCTGAACTGACCACCTTGTCAGAGGAGAGAAGTGTCAAAACAGCAACAAAGCACCTGCAGAAGATGATCAGCCAGGAATGGAGGAAGTACAGTGGATTCCCTTTGGTTAGGTGGCAGTTCCAGGGCACACCAGCACACACAGTCTCATGGTACTTCCCCGTGCATCACAACACTACATTCCTTATAGAGCCCCCCCAACTTGTAAGGAAATAATTCATTCTTGCAGCATTATAGCCACACAAAATTACAAAACCTAAAACTCTAAAAAATTAGAGTAATTTAGGTTGGAATGGATCTCTTCAAGACATCCTGTCCAACCCCCCCACTAAATGCAGCTCCCAAACCAAAGTACTCTGAGATATTCAGAATCATATAAAACCCCATCATGCAAATTACTTATGTTACCATATTGACAAGTTCTTTAAAGCTGTTCAGGACAAGCATACACAGCACAAAGCACAGAGGATCCAAAAAACCTAGGATATTCATACAATAAAGACAGATATGGAAAATGCTCACTTAATAGCTATGAAGTGGTATGAAATTGTGTGCTAAAACAGTTGCTGCTTTCTACAGTCCAGAGAGCCTCTCACAGCATGTGGCACAAAATGAACGTTGAGAAAGTCATTCTACTGATATATTGATTTTAATAAAATAGTATTATGAAAATATTGTTAATAATGCAGCATTTTAATAATAGTTGGAGTATAATGACTACGTAATACACATTCCCCTCAGGATATTATTTTTTTTAAATAGGTGAGCACAGACCACTTTGATGCAAATCTACGGAAGAACTTTTTTCTAACAGGAATCAGCCAAGACCACTAGATGAAGTATTTTGCATTTTCCAGGATGAAAGAAAAACTTTTAAAAGCCTCTAACACCCCCAGTTTGGCAGTACACAAATATGACCACAGCCTTGGTCCTTCTGCCTCAATGCTGCTTCAACTCTAACAGCTCCCACCTACCCCATGATCAACTGAGGGATCCTAATCCCAAAATGCTGTGCTCCTCTCATCAGCTTCTTGAAATCTTTGGGATTTCTACCCACAAACACGAGTTTCACATACCTCCAAATCACCATGTGTTATCTTGTTTCAGAGGGTGGGAAGTAGCAATAGAAAAGCATTGATTTCTTCTCAGCCAAAGCTTACCCAAGCTCAGCATCACCCTACACTACCCCATAGATGATTTCACTAAAATTCTCATTGGGAGAAGTACCTTAGTGTTCTGTATAGAAATGGTTTGCATACAGCTTTATAAATGGGCTCTTTCCTCCTCAGTTCCTTCAATTCTATGGATAGAAATTTCTCTAAACAGTCATTGCAAGTGTCAGGCGAAATTTCTTTGTTTGGCTTTTACAGACTATTAAGAATGGTTTTAAAAACTGCTAATGATGACAGTAATAATACAGACAATACCAATAACAATAGCAATGGCAATAATAACAGTTATAATGCCTGAAAAGATTTCAAAAGGAAAAAGTTCTCAACAAAACTAATACACAATATTCAGGAAGATAACTCACTTCCTACATTCTCCACCAGAAGACTACAGAGATATAAATAACAATAACCTTAGATTTATAATGCATTTTTCATCTCAAAGGAAAACTGCATTGATTTATAAAGTAAATGGCCTAAATCCACAGCTAGTTGCAACTGATTAGCTCCATTGATTTCAATGAAGGTGCTGATGTGCAGATTTATGTGAGCTCAGATGGGTCTCTCCTCACGTGTGTGTGCGTGTGTCTGCACGTGTGTGCAGCTGGAAAGTGACACACACTGCATAAAGAATTTCACAGAAAAACGCCATATTAAACAACACAGAAAGTTACACATTATCATTGCATTTGGAGAAAAAATGCACAGAGGGAACAGAATTGCAGGTTCTAATCTTTAGCTGGGAACTGGCATATATATTTTCCCAACAGGATGCTCACAGCAGTCTTCTGAAAAGGCTCGCAGGTGTATCATATGCCAATGAGTTTTGCTCATTGCAAAAACAGGGCAATGTTTGCAGATAGCAAGGCAACAGATGCACAGATATATTCTTCTACACAAACAAGGACTCTGCCTTTTTGAAAAGAAAAGCCAAAGCCAAGGCATTGTTTTGGAACAAAGGAAAAGTGAGCAACGCTACCAGAACTGACACCACCTCTACTCCGATAAAATTGCAGTAGCTGTCTGTGACAGACACAGAGGCTACCTTGTTTTGCTCCTGCACTGTTTGGGAATAAAGCATAGGAGTGCTGCTGTGTAAAGCACAACCATAATTACTTAGGCTGTCTTTCCTAAGACAGTTTATCACAGGAGATATGGATGTGCAACACAGGAGTCAGCTATGCCTTCCTGAGCCCCCCAAGGCCACAGTACCAAGCTGAGTTCAACTTCAAGTACAGACTGCTTCTCANCGCCTTCCTGAGCCCCGCAAGGCCACAGCACCAAAACATTTCTTCTGCCATGGCATAGACGGCACAGAAGCCAGTTTTAATGACCATTTGTGATAAGAGTAAAACATGATTTTCCCCCAGCTCCTTTCTTGGAGCTGAGTTCTACTTCAAGTACAGACTGCTTCTCAACACTCAGTCACTTCTGTTTGTGTAAAGCTCAAGTAGATCTGGGTTTTGAAAGGCATAAAAACACAAATCATGCAACATAGTTGGAATACATTCAAATCAGTAGCAGAAGCGTCCAAGACACACAACTATTATCCAGTCCAAACCTTCTCAGAAACTGATGACAAGCAGACCCAGCAGTCTACTCTCAGTTTCTCACTACCTGTGACACCAGCAATGAGCTCCACCTGTGCATTCATGCCATGTAAGTATGCAGATGGACTGAAGCCTAGAAGGAAATAAACTTGACCTGAATCTCTTTTCTCTTGCAAGCACCGAAAATGTGCAGGAACTTCAAGTGCAGATGCAGAAAAGCAGGAAAAGCAAATTGACTGCAAGATGAAATTTATAATTAATCTCCTGCCCCTGAACTGGAGTGATGCAACAGTGCCTGATGTGATTAACCAAAGGCACTTCATGCAACTGGAGATCTGCTTCACAGGTGTGCCTCAGTCTAAGGCAGCTTAGCCACCTTGCTTATTAGTGTTTTTCAGAAAGTTCTCAGCCAGTTCAAATAAGCACAGGTAAAAAGGCATTTCTGAAAGCAATGAAGGCAGTGCATCTTGTCCTTGCTTTACTCAGAATCCCAGAGCACAGTGCTCTGATCTGCTTTGTGCAAGAGGTCAGACGGCTACTCGAAGATGCCTTTGAACTTAAAAACTTACCTCTCCTGGTTGTTAAACTCAAACCCTGGCCTGTTCTTGGGCCAGCATCACTCCACCAGTTCTATGAGCCTTACCCAGCACTTCAGCACTCCTGGAAGGAGGAAGGTCCAGGCACCATCAGTGCCAGCCCAGGCTCCTCCTTCCACGGGATGGGTGAACCATAGCACACTAAACCCCAGAACAGGAAGGTTATTCTGAGCTCAGCTCTGCATATGAACAATGGGAATGCTTTTAGCTTGAGCTAAACCAGACGTATAGCCCACAATGCAGATAGCAAGCAACAAGGTTGGAGGATATTCATACCCACCATCAATCTCAAAAGAGAGTCATGCTGCACAACTGGAGCAAGCACAGAACTGGTGTTAGGTACACCCATACAGATCTCTGACTTCTGAAGAGCACTGCAGCCCCTGGGCCATCAGATCCAAGGAATGCAATCTCAGCAGTAACTATGAGAAAGGACCTCTGGTTGTCACTAGATGCAACCTGACCAGGGCTACACCACTCTCCAGAGAGGTAGATTTATCTACTGCTCTATGTGAACTCCCAAGCTACAGCTTGGCACCATCTCTCCTTGGTATAGCTCCTCTCACTACTGGAAAGATCTTGGCTCCATCGTCTATTTGCCACATGATACAAGAACTCAGCTGGGCCTGTGGCCATCAATAAAAGCCACAAAGCAGCACCATGCCTTCATGAAACACTGCATGTGTAGCTACACAAGGCTGCACTGCACATCATGAGGTTACCAGGCACTTGGGGATCTCCATGCACCCCTTCTGCCAACACAATTTAAAATAGGAGCTGCTGTACTTACGTCATTATCTGGGTCTCTATGCCAGGGTCTACAAGGGATCCATCCACAAAAAGTGGTGTTGATGTGAAACTGTATTTAGTCCAGGATCTTCCCTCATCAAAACTCACCCTGGGATAGAAGCAGACAACATTTATACATATAAAAAAGACTTCCTCTACAGCAACTGCAGCAATAAAATGTTGGCTAAGGTCTGCAAGCTCCAGCAGTTGGATTTACAGACAAGCACTGATCTTTGCCATTTCCCAGCCCACTAAATTCATGCTCTTGATGTACTTTGAAAGATCAAAGCTTTAGAAAGCATAAACACTGGCAATAAGGACATGGATATACTTGATGCAGCTGTACATCAGACCTCAAGGGATCAAGAGGCTTTGCCAAGACCTGTTTCTGAGCCTGGAATAGCAACTGGCATGAAACACCACTCAGAGCACCTGGCCTGAATGCATGAAAATTGCTTTCACCACCACAGGACATTTTGACCCATCCATGTATCAATGCCATATGGCATTAGCTACAATCTCTCTAGCCCTATCAGTACTTAAAGCAAATTTGCCTTATTTGTGGGAGTGAGGAGTGTTGAATGTGTGTGTACACAGGCATCTGAGCATGTGGATGTGTCTGGGAAGCTCGTGGTGGACACTGCATCCTGCCTGCTCCAGGTAGGTATGGCACTATCTGACGCACCAGCAAAGGACCAGGAGGCCACTGCAGTGTGTGTTATAAACCATGTGTCACACCAGCCTCAGATCTCTGGTGTGCAAAGCCAAGGCTGGCAGTCACCATTCCCCAACCCTCTGCCCCTCGTGTCACTTAGCAAGACACCTTCACCTGACTCAGAATGCACTGGGCCAGAATAGGAAGCTAACTTTACACCAAAGACAGGACTCTGGGAGTACAACAGCACACAGAAAGATTATCTGCCCTAAATCTATTTATTTAAATGTATGTATCTTCCCATACACCTGTGAATTTGCATGCGTTCTGCTTGCATGCTTATCTCTCTAAATAGCATTTCAACTTCTGGGGAACAGCATGCTTCATTAGCTTAGCTAAAGTTCTCTCAGCTTTTCAATTATCCACCCCTCTTTTCTCCAGCATGAACCTTATTGTACAATGTCTCAGCCTGAGAACTAATAGATTTACATGTACCCTTTAATCTATTCCACTCCTGCCTATAAAACAGGTGCCTACTGAGGCAATATGAAGCAAATTCCAAAGCCCCTAAGGGTACAATTTTGGAGGAAACCTGTTGGAGCTTATTGATAACAGATCTAAATCACTACTCATTTAATAGAGTGGGTGGGGCACTCATAGTACTGCACATGACATTTCAGGAGACTTAGTGTAAAAGGAGAGCATCTGAAATGAACCTCTGCAAACAAAGGTGAACTGAGCTCTCAGCTCCTATGAAAAATCAACCAGTGACCAAATCTTTCCCAATATATAAGCACAGACACTTGAATTAACGTGCTTTTTATGTCTGAAAAGCCTTCACAATTAAAGACACAGCTGAAAAAGTTACACCTGGCTTGAATAATACAGTAACAAAGTTAATACGTGACTTGCAGCTTTTTCAGTAAGGGGTTCACCTTTCACTCTTCCAGAGCTCAATTTGCTGCAGTCTGATGCTCCCACTGCTGGTGACACCCACCCTTGGCTAACACACACTTCTTCCTTGACTCATACTTGGTTTAGTCTAAAGACTGGGACATGGTCCTGATGTCCTCTTTCCTGAGGCCACTTTAATTATAGCCATGGCAACAGAGTTACCCACCAGAGGCTTCCAGTCACACCCCAACACATTCCAACCACAGACTGGAGCCTGCAGTTCATCATTAGCAGAATGCCCTGTTTCTGCTCTCCTCTGTATGTCCAGTTATGGAGCCAATACATCCCGTGGTTAACAGTCCAATAGCACACCATGACTAAAGCAGTCATTTCTTTACTAAAGGTGGCAAAGGAATGTGCTTGAATGCAATATATTCAAACTCTTATCGGAATCTATGTTGCAGTCATCCCAGAGCTATCTGTCCAGTCAGAAATATAAAGTCTAGAAGCTTTTTACATTGAAAAAGTAGCTGTTAATATTCTCTAAGAATATTTCTGGAACATGAGCCTGTAAATGGGTGAAGTCAACCTGTCCTGAGGTGTCCAGATTTGGAATGACTGCAGTCTCACTGGAGGATTTTGTACAATAATGACTCAGGTAGAGGAGACTTTAACACCTCATCACTGCTGCCAAACACCATTGCTTTCTTTTTCTATTTGACTGAAGACCACATTTCCTGTTCTGCATGAAAGGTAACAGACACGTGCTTAGCACCGTCGGGCTGAGAGACAACTCAGTATTGTAGACAGGAACACATCTTTTCTCTGAAAACTGTTTCTAATTCACCTCTAAGCAACATTAGACACTGGGTAGGTCAGTCTATTAGACATGACCCTCTTTAATCAAGCCCCGAGGCCAAAGGTGATGCTAACACAAGGGAAAAGAGTCAGTAGTGTTAGTTCTGAATTTTAGAATGTTTAACAGGAGGCAGAGGGGCAAGCCTAAGAAGAGGCTAATTTTGAGTAGTATCTTTAGTGCTTAGACTGTTATAACCCATTTATAGCAAAACAGTGTTTTCAGCTGAGAAATCATTTTGCCCTATTTCACCTCCAACTCTAATCAGTCACCACCACAGTATCTCTGGAAATTGATAGTCAAATACTAGAGGAGTTAGCAACATATCTCTGCTGTCCTTATCTACACCTATTGCCCTCTCCTCTCCCTCTCTTTATCTCTCTTACCAGATTAATGTTAAATTCTGTAAACAAAATGTAGAAATGAGAGACACATCCTCTCAGAAATGCCTAAAGCCCAAAGGATGACTTATTACTTAGTATATGTGTGTCTGTAGGAAAGAAACCCCACCTGGAGGCTCATAGTACATTACCGGTGCAAAGAGTAATTCATACATGCAGGCGATTATGAATAGAGCCATTATATTTATAAAATGGTGCAATGATCATTATATTAACCAATAAAACCATATTGATGGTAAAATATAGATAGGAATTACTTAATCTGCTCATTTCATAGACACTGGCACCTTCTCAAAATGATGTTTCCTTACCACATGTGCTGTATGGGCACTGACGTGTGTTTCATGGCCACTAGTGCCCCTCCCCAGTCCAGAAACCAAACATTGTACTCCTCCTCGAAGATCTGCAAACAAATGAGGTACTGCATGAGTGCTCCAAGGGAAAAGAGTCAGAAGAAGAATAGTAAAAGGCTCTGTGCTTTCCTCTGCTGTGCCAAACATACCTGCCTCCAGGAATTGCCACCATCAGAGGAGATGAACACGCCAACATCCGTGTAGGAAAGTTCAGAGCCAATATTGCCTGCAACACAAGTGTCAGACATTCTCGTATGGACGAACACACTGATGAAAATGTAAATTAAATTTCTGACATTTAATGCTGGAAAATTAGAAATTTAAATAGGTTGACACTCTCCTGTTACCATCATGGAATTCAACTAACCACATTTTTGTGTCAATGCTATTTCAAAAAGTCCTGGCTGTGGGAGGCAGCACAACTCAAGAAGAGTGTTTTCATCAGTGCTCAAGATACAGGAAATGTATCTCGATGTCATACTGTCCATCTACCTGATTTTCTCACCTGACACCAGCAAGAGTAACCAACTGTTTTAGATGAGACTGTAAGGAAAACCTGATGTGGGTAACCATATAGAAGGTCAGTCTGTAGGGACATCATGGTTCAGGAGGATAAATCTACTGTCAGTTTTTGTGTCATCATATTTTAAACACCAAAATGGAAACTCCAAATTTTCAATCAGGGATTTACAGATGGAGGCAAGGAAAGGGAGTAAAAAGGCAAGAATTTGGTTGTTATCACTTCATTCTCTTTCTGTGCAAAGCTGTTCCATTATTTCCTTCATTGTCTCCCTCTAGTTTCAGCTGCATGCATTCAAACCTCACAAAATGTAACTCACAAACAAGTCAAGAGGATTTAGCAGCTGTACAGTTAGATAATAAAACATAATTCTTCCATTTGCAAGAATCTAACCTTTTTCCTATACCAAGTGTCCAACTTTCCAATCATTGCTGGACATGTCCCACTGTAAATCAAGTGTTTGAGCAGCCAACACTTGTGAGAATAAGCTGCAAAGCTTATCCTTTAATGCATTCAGCAACATGGGGAGATGCTCCTGCTGTTGTGAAATTGGTTAGTGGAAACAGATGTGTGTATTCCCAACAGGTGAGGCTTTTTAATCTACAAAGTAGTAAGGAAGAAATTATATTCTGCCTTTTAAAGGTTAATTGTTAGACTGGGAAAGCATTCATCCCATGAACTGGCAGCTTGAAAAGAACCTAATTTACTAACAATTTCGATCTATGCCTAGAATCTCACTGTCCTGCTGCCTCTATTTGCTTCCTAAAAGGTTAAAAAAAAAAAAATAAAAAGGTTTTTGTAATTACAGCATCATGAGTAGGGCTTGTTCCTAAGCATCCATCTAGTGCAACCTGCCAGGAGTGATGACTCCACTTGGCTACGCATAGGGATATCCAAAGGTTTAAACCAAATTATCTCACTTCATTTGGCCTGCATCAGTGAACTGGAAATCACACGGTATCTCCCTTGTTGAGGGACATAAATGTCATGAAGGGAACCCGTTTCAGGTCCTGGCTTAGTCTGGCACAGAAGGACATGAGAATGAAAATGGTTAGAAGAAATAGTGCAAATTCATGTCGACAATATGCTAACATCACACACTTGCAGACCACTGCTATGCTGAACAGGACCAAGGAGATAAAGTGAAAGAATAGTTTCAGTTAGCAAGAACAGTTAAGCTATTTGGACACATTTGAGTGTATGTAAGAGAGTCTGTTTGAAATGACAGAATTGCCTACATGCTCCAGAGGCCAGTTTTCAATAGCACCAGCCATTCCAGAAGCACTTTGTTAGCCCAGCAGCTCCCACAGAGCTGAGTGTGGTTGGTAGCCCCATCCATCCTGCAGATTAATTACAGTGGGTCAGTCGCTGCCACCATGAAGTATTGTAGCAGGCTGTCACTGAAACGACACAACCTGCCAAAGCTCTATTCTGCACAACACCCCCACCACCAATGGCCCGTGCAGTGTTGATTAAATGCCGCTGGTCTTGCAGCAGTACAGAGTTCAAAGTAGGTGCCATGCACAAGACAGGCACCCACGAAGCCCAGGCTACACCCGACAGACTTTGTGACAACTCTGTGCTCGCTGCTCAGAAGGTGGGACATGGACACCTCCTAGGAGTGTAGCCCTGGGTACTGTTCTCATCCATGGCACCTGCAGCAAACAAGCACACTGGTCCCAGTGGTTGTAATAACATGAGAGGACCTAGTTATGCCACTTGGTAATGGTACCTTGAAAGTTTGGGCTTTCCACCTGCAAATGGATTATGGTAGAGCAACAAATATGTGACATCTTTGAACTTGGGGCCATACATCTTCTCCTAGCCATGGCAAATAGGAGTTAACATGAATTAGCTCAGCACTTGCTGAAGCAGAGCTGGAAGCTTTTACACCAATGGGGAATACCTCATATACTCTCAGGCTCCCATGGAGGTGCAGGTGAGTGGTGAGAAGCACTTATGCTCTTACCTGTGGCCACCAGCAGCCCAGGAGCTGTCTCTTTACTGGAAATGCTTCCTGAAGTATACGGATTCTCTGAGAGTTGCAGGCGCAAGTGCAGTGAGCAAAAGGGCTGTTGACAGAAAACAAACAAAAAGCAGAATATGCAGCAAGTTAAATATCAGAGGAACCCTTGGTAACTGCACACAGATACTCTGAATCTTCTGAAAACGACCCCTCTTGTCTCAGCACAAACAGGTCATATGTTCCTTTGCAGGATAAGAAGGAACTCTGCACTGCAAACAAGCATGTCTGCCCTTGTTTTAACAACAATCTGACTTAGAGCACTTTTCCCCAGAAACTTTCTTATTCTGACTTGAATTCTATTAAATACATCAAGAAAGAGGGTCAGAATTTTCCCCTCAAAGCTATGAAGCTATAGATAAAGAAATTTACATAATTCATTTAACACACAGAAGGTCAAGAGAAAAAACACAGGGAGAGTTTTGTTAACCTAGGGACTAAAATAAGCAGTTCTGAAGGAGTCACTTGTGCCCTGGAAAAGATCTGCCACTCACCAGCTGGCAAAGTACAGGATCCCCTCTTAGATCAGTGTCCGGTGCCTGCAGCAAACGCCAGTCTCTGCCCTTGTTGTAGGTAATGAAAGTCTTGATTTGGTCATCTATCTTCCTGTTAGCCAGGAATATGCCTTTGATCCCTGCTACCTAGGAAAAAGGGAGAGAGATGAAAAAAATACATCGGAAGAACAGGCCAAAAGCAATGTCCATCTGAGCACTCTCAGGAGGGGAAGGTCTCTGTAAAAGCAACGAACCCATCTCAACCAAATCTTAGAACACCAAACGGCACTAAAGGTGTATCTTGATGATGGCTGCAAAGCTGAAAGGTCTTGTGTGGCTTCTCTCTTTGGAAGAAGACAAGGGTGGTCACAGAGAAAATCCCTAAGGAACAGCCCACTTTTGGATTTCATTGAGTTCTTGCAGACAAGCTGATGAAGCTGCAGCACGTGCCAGGTCACACATTAGCTCTGTGAGCTTGAGGATGGGGCCTGCCCCACTGCCTCACAGGTTGTCAACACAGAGGAGACAGCAGGTCACAGCAGAAGCAGTGTGGGATCCTTTTGTGTACCAGGAAAAAAAAAATCAACACAAAAGATGGGAATCTTGAACATGCCAAGACACTGATGTTTTGCAAACTCGATTCTCCCTTTTCCTTCTACACCCAAATTCTGACAAAATCAACCCAGTTGTTTCAAATGTTTTGATTTTTTTCAGCAGAACCCATTCCAACAGAATATGGTCCTGTCAAAACATCCCCAAGAAGATCTCATGTTTAGTCTGGTCTCTGTTGCACAGCTGTGAAAGTGAGGCAGGAAGAAGGAACTTGATGCAAATCTGCAACTTCCTGGCAACTGTCAGGATAGAAATCCTTCTATTCTAAAGCCCCTGGAGTGCCACTACTCTTTAAATGACCCTGTGAAAATCCATTAACATTTAACAGTGAAAAGACTATGACATACCACAGGTTTGCCCAGGAATGGGAGACAATGCATGTTTATTTTATCTGGTTCATCACAGTAAAGATATATATCTTTCCAGAGGCAGGAACAGATATTTAACCAGATGAAAAAAAAAAAAAGTAAACCCTGTCCTTCATACTGATCAATGTGTTATTTGTGAATTTTCCCTCATTGACTTAAACTACCTGGATTTTTATAAACAAATTGATTATGTTGTTAAATGAGTATTATTCTGGCTGAAATAAATAAATGTATAATCCTAACTTCTGCATGCAGCTGCAAGAACATTTCTCAGTGTAACAGCAGAAATCAGTCTGCAACCACTTCTATTAGTATTATGGGTTAGTTGTTTGCTGCTGGCAAAGCACTGAGCCCTGGATCTCGGCAGATCTTCCATCCAACAAGCAATAACACGCCAAAACCAGAATTCTCTGAAGAAACCAGGAGCTGGAGCTGCTCTGAATGTTCTGCTGCTGGCCAAGGCTGGCAGGCCTGGCAGAAGCACGAGAATGGGAGATGGTTTGGGGTAGAAGCTATCCATCTGTCATCTCTGGGCAAGTGGCACCTACAAATGTTTGGTTATAGTTCGCAAATTGTTCAGTGCTCACTAAGGTGCAGTCCAGATTCCCTCCCTGTGAGCAGGTGTCTCTAGATGTCCAAGGAGAAAAAAAAGGTATGTTTAGTACCTCTATGGATATCCACATTACAACGAGAAGGATAATGGCTTTCCCTTTTGGAAATGACAAATAGCTAACCAGTCACTGACTTGAACCCAACCAGTTGTTGCACCTATAGCAGAATCACTGCATCTCTTCCCACATGAGTCAACTCAGCATCAAATCCAGGAAATGGCTCAGGGCTGATCCCAAAACAAATGAAAATCCTGGGAGGCTGGTAAGAGATTTACAGTTGCTTGAACTAGTGGGCAGTTGCTGCTCTTTGTAGGGTGACCTTTGCTACATACCTCATAAAGGTCAATGACAATATTCCCCTCCAGTCCTCGGCTGCTCTTGACATTTTCCAAGGCCAGGGTGAAGTAGACCCCTCGGGTGTCCGAGATGTACAGGTTGTATGTGTCATTCTGGTTCCACTCCTGTACAGCTGCAAACACCTGATTCTCATCTGTGCTGATAATATGCATGTCCTGTTAAAAGAAGACAAAAGGCCTGTTACTGAGGATCTCTGTATTTCTTTGCCCTTTGGGACATGTAGTAATTACCATGAATTATGAAAGAATGGAGATGGAGCATGAATTATAGGTATGTTTAACAACTTTCTGTTAAAGCAAGCCAATAAATTACCAGCATTGTGACTTTTTTGCATTTCATTTTTCTAATAATCACCAGCCAGGCAAAGGGTTTTTGCTTTCTTCATTTTTGGTAGCTTCAAGGAATTTCATCCAGTTTCATTTTTTATTTATAAATTTGAAAGTCGGTTTTATCACTCATGGAAGATTCACCGCCTTGAAGCCTGGAGTCTTCATAGTCACTAAGCATCATATGGCACCAGGCTAAAAGCAGTGATAATTTTCTTTCACATGCTGAACTAATGGGCTTGTGCTTCCAACTGGCAAAGGATGGTTTCAAAAAACCTTGGAGTTCACATTTATTGGAAGGTGAGGTATCAGTATCAGTTTGAGCTACTGCTGATAGTGATTTTTAATAACACACTTTCCTATTGAGAGTTTATCTGAGATCAATTATCCCACAATATAGAGGCTATGAAAGAGTTCCCCCACTAACCTTTGCTGGATTTCTACTGCTGACCAAGACACAAAAAGTCTAGCAAGGGTTTCCCCATTTAGTTTTAATATCAAAGAGATTTGACAGCGCATTTTATCTTTTATTTTATTTAGTATTATTTTAAAACAGGTTCATGGAAATTACTTTCAGGGTGTTGATGAGTGTTGAAGCACTTCATCCTTGCTACCATTGTTGAACAAACTGGCACAGGTTCAGCTAGAAGCAAAATGACTGTGGTTATATGAGACTCCATTTATCTATTTGTATCTATTTAAACTTTCCCTAGAGTGCCAAGAGGCCTTGATTAATTCCTATCAATGTTTCTGCATCAAGAAATCATAATTCTGGAAGTCTCCCAAAGGATGGAGTGACCTGATTTCAGGAAAGAATATCTGGGGGAAGATCAGCTCAATATCCTCATCCTGCCTAGGAGGCATCTTAATCTTTTGTGTGAGGTATCTAGATGAAAAGTTGGGATTGATTAAATGGGGCTATTTCTAATAGACCTAACATATCCTATCGGCATAGGATGGAGAGAGAAACCATTTGAGGGCCTAATTCTATCCCAGTGAGTACAATCAGTGGGAGATTTGCCATTTCCCGCAATGAAGGAAGACTAAATCAGGAAGTTTGTTCTTGCCCAGCAGCTATAATTCCTTAAAGATTAAGGAGGTACCCAACCTATTCCAACAGTGTAAAAATACCCAATGACTTCAATCTGTTTTTACCATTTGCAGTGGAAATATTACATTACCCTGGTGCCAGCCTCACATACGTACAACTCCAGCAGAGTTCATTAATCTGCAGATGACAGGATAGTTATTACTGTACAGAAAAAATATTCTAGTGACTAAGGGCAACATAAACAAGCCTCCTTTACATGGCTCGAAGACTTTTTCATGACACCTAGCTTTAAAGTACTTCTGATTTTTAAATTACAAAAGTAACACCAGTTTTATACTATCCACCAATTCTAAATCAAGGCCACCAACAAATCTGTATTATAACATGTCATTTTCCTAGTCCTGGTGGCAACAACATTTTTGATACAGACAAAGATACCATTGGCCTTCTTGGCCACCTCAGGAACTGCTGGCTCTCGTTCAGTCACTGCCAACCAGCACATCCAGGCCCTTTTTCCCTGGGCCACTTTCCAGCCACTGCCTCCATCCTGCAGTGCTGTGTGGGTTGTTGTGACCCAAGTGAAGGACTTGGCACTTCACCTTACTGAACCTCACACAGCTGGCTTCCCAAGATATTGCATGTTCACAAATGGCAGACTCACCTTAGGAAGGGAGTATTTGGGTAATTTAATCTGTGCAAATGGCTCCCGTCTGTATGACACATAGTAAGTTGCTCTTCCACCAGTTGTCACCTATGGAAACACCAAAAGAAAGTGAGTGATGACCCTTCTGAGACACTCTGTGATGACAACTCTAAAAGTCCTTGACAAACTTTCTTTCAGGTATCTTTTCTATAACAGGCATAGCTGTCCCTAAAAGCTTCTGGGTAACTCCAAAGAAATCCCAAATTTGAGAAGGATGGAGAATTATTTACTTAAGCTGTGCTATTGAACTTTCTATTTTGTCTCTCATTATTCAAATCCAGTGTGGTTTTAACATCTCAGGAAAAAATGTGCTGAGTGGGAGGAAGAGGAGGATCTGGTTTCATCACGTGGGCCAGCTCAATTACCTTGGGCAAGCAACTTAAAGTCTCTGTGCTTCTGTTTCTCCCCTGTAAGTAGGAGATAATCCCTCTTTTCTCTGCTGCTTCTCAGCCTTGTCTGCACTGAAAGTCCCTTGAGGCCAGGATTGTCTTCCAACAACCTTTTACAGTGACTAACAGCAGAGATCCACACTAGCACCATTTAATGCCAACAGTAAATGTGCTCTTGGAAAGCTGGAGCTGAGCTCTTAGATGCCCTTTGTCACTATGAAACTGGTTTCTCTGAAATCACGCTCTCTGAAGAAGGATGTGTGTGGGGGGAACTGATAGACATCCAAATCTGCAGTTTTATGGACTGAATGAACTAAAGCCTATGCAAAAATGCCATGCACCAATGTGATCCAGCACTGATAATTTGTAAAATATGGGCTTTAAAACCTGTCAAGAGTCACTAACTCTTGCTGTAGGTGTTCTTTCTGGCACCATCTCAGACCTGGCTAAAACAAGGCTTACATCAGTGAATTTCCTACATTCTGCTGGTTTGGCACTCTTGCCAAAGAGGTCTTAAGATAAAACAATGCACAAAGCACTTGTCCCTTATACAGAATGTCACTTGTTGGCTTCTTAAGTTTCCAATAAAGCTAACTTTCTGTTACCTTTCCGGTCCTAGATTCTCTCCTAGATATACTTCCTTTATCTGGCTGTGATATTTGAGAATGAGCTTACAGAGAATATTGCTACAGCATCAATTGTATTCTCAGCAATGATATCACCTCTAGATAGTGGCTTTCGTCCCTAGAGAAGCTGTCATTCGAAGGACATGCTATTATTGGTCATGAAATTTGATATCTAATAAACTCAAGGCTTTTCCATTGACAGTTCGAAAAACTGGAAAGAAAAGAAGGTTTAGAAATAGGACCAGCTTATAGATTAAGACTTCCCCTTCTTATTTTTTCCCATTTCTTCTTGTAATGTCATCATAACTGTATTTAGCACCCTTAGGAGAAAAAAATAAAAACCAATATATATTATAGCACTCACAGAATAAGGTCATAAGAATGGCCTATATCACAGCAAATAAACTCTATACAGATAACCTTTAGCTAAAGCCAAGGGCAAACACAAACATGAAAATCTAAAGCAACTTGCCTACAGACCCAGAACAAGCCAGTGGAAGAGAGAGGGAGAGAAGAGCACTCATTGGACTCACTGGCACAGCAGTGACCATTTCAGGTCCTGCTCTCCAGCTGTGAGGATCATAGAACCACACAATGGTCTGGGTTGGGACCTTAAAGATCATCCAGTTCTTCCTTGTATCTAATCTAAATCCTTTTTCAGTTCAATGCTATTTCTCCTTGTCCAAAGTCCCTCTCCAGCTCTCTGGTAACCACTTTAGGTACTGGAAGGTGCCTTAATGTCTCCCTACAGCCTTCTCTTCTGCAGGTTGAACAAAGTCAGTGAGTTCTACTTCTGAAGGATATATTTCCCATCTAATACTTCCATATCAAAATAAAATTTTCACAGGAGAGAACAGACTCTGCAGTTGATTCATACTGAGTCCAGCTTGAAGGCAAAAATCAATGTTTGCAGTAATTTTATCTCGTTCAGCTCTACAAGCATAGCTCAAAGGATCCCACACTTCTAAGTCATATTGTCTAAATAGCACAGGGAATATTTAAATATCCCCTCTTCTGGTTTAATATTTATAAGCTCCACTGGAAAATCCAAATTCTCAACTGTCACATGAACTGAACGTGTCCAGTGACTACTTGGTAAAGACCCTGGGTTCAATATCCACTTCTTCTGAGGGACTGAGATTGTCTTCAACCTGGAGATGAGGACATGAATATTTACATACTCCGTAAATGCTGTGATGACCAGTTAAGACTGGGAATAGTCCAACAATCTCACAGTTAATCCAGTGAACACAGAGTGGCAAAAATATCAAGGAGTGGTCAAATTCCACTTTCTGTGTCACAACAGGAACTTCTACAAGTTTCCCACACTCAAAAGGTTTTACACACTTTTTTTTTTTTTTCAGTTTATCCCACTGAAAACTGGTACCCAAAGAGGTTTGTTTGTATTTATTATTTGCCTGGTTTTTAACGCAGAAATTCAGGATTAAAACACCATTAAAGCTCAGTATGCAATAGTTAAACTCCCTTTCAGGCTTCTACCTGGACTAGGTCACCTTGACAAGGGTTTAGAAATAGAAATCTTTGAGGTTTGTGGTCTTCCTGAGCCAGTTAATATGAAGCCACCCACAATTCTGTTGGCAGAAGTTGTGTAAGCTTTTCCCAGCCAGGATCTCATCTTTGCATGATTTACATGCACAGTTATAACAGTTCCAAAAAAAATGATCAAGCCTCCAATAAAGTTTTGGCAAGCACTGTGGTACAGAATGAATTTTGGAAGGCCCAACTTAATTTATTTTGATGAACTTTTCCTTTTCCTATGAGCAAATGCTCCAACACTGTAAATCCCAGAGATTATGGCAGCATTTTGCCCTCCAATGCCTCCTTTCAGTTCACATTTGATGAATGTCACCCAATTATTTGCTGTGAGCTCATCTGTCATGCTCCGTACAGAATTAGCTGGGTTTGTCCTTTTTCCTCGTCCATTGCTGATGACCGGATCATTAATCTGTTTTTCTGGATTTCTACTTCATGTGTTTAATTGGGCTTCTGGCCAGTGGAAATGATTCCTGTGGACAAATGTGTTTGTCATTAAACACATCTGTCTTTCCTAACCTGTGTTCTTTCTTCCTCCCTCCACTCATGAGCTTCTGTTTAATACTTCCAAATTTTGTAAGAAGACAAAAGCCTCACCTAAGTTACATTAGCCAGAACTTAAGAAGAAAAACATGAGAAATTTATTTTTAAAAGCCCTCAGAGTCTGAATATGTTGGCTCATTCCCCCTCCTGACCTGTAATAAGACAGAGTGCATCAAACATAGAAGAAAACAAATATGTTCACAAGACTGCAGAGAATTATATAAAATTTGTCATGGAATCCATTTATCTCCATAATTTCTGTGACATGTTTAGGAACACACAAAGCCATTTATGATGCTAATGATAGAATATGATTCTTTAAGGGCAGGTTTCGTGTCTTTTTTAGACTGAAGTTCTCTTTTGTTCTTTTAGACTGAAGTTCCTCTTAGGCAAAAACACCTGCATTATCTAAAGAGTTTGGAAGGCAAGCAGAATGAGTTAAGAGGTCTCAGACTATAAAGATACCCTAGATGATGTCAGGAACTGCAGATCATTGTGCATTAGGCTTCATTAGCACCTTCCTGGCAAATTGGGATTTCCTGACATTGGAACTCATAATTTCCAGTGTAAGGCATTGATGTAACAAACATGAAATTACTAAATCTCAGAAATGCCCCTGGGCTTAGTAGGACCCCATCTGCCTCCTGCTGCTCAAAGAACTTGCAGAAAAGTGAGCAAAAAGCTTGCAGAGCCAAATTTTAAACTTCTCATTTAAAGTAAGTCATTAATAGTATACAGTTGATGCTATTTTCAATAAAAATCTCTATTGTTTGTAGAGTTCCCCTCCTTTCCAGTAACATAAAATGAAATGGTAGGACTCAAAAGTTCAGAAACACTCTATCAGTATTGTAGCAGCCTCCTGCATCTGTGTTGTCCAACCCCATAGGAGCCCTGGCATCCCTCCTCATTGCTTTAACTTTTGGTTCCATTTCTCCTTCTTGTGTACATAAAATCCTCCAAATCAAATTGTGGATTAAAGCACAGAAGAGTTATGACAAGTTCAGCAGGCAGGCTGCTTCACTGACACCCTTGGCAAAGGATTTTGGGTTTTTTGGGTTCTTCAGAGACAGTTCTGCCCGGACCCTGCACAGTTTTGTGAGTATGAGGATTGAAAAGTTGTGCCTCATCTCCCAGGCCTAACCACAATTCCAGTCACAAGAGGTTCAGAAGATGATGAAGAACATGAACCTAGTGTAATGTTCTTCCCTCTTGATGTCCCACCACGGCCAGGAAAAGCAATCTTCCAGCTATTTCTGTGTAGTGAGGTTCTCCCCTGCCCCAGTATAAATCCCATCAAGATAGGTACCATACAGTCTGAATCATTTCCCTGTGGTTTTCATTAATATCATGCCTTCTGCATAGTCATCAAACAATATGCAATTACCTGAGCGTGCTGTGGGGTTCCTGTGCACGAAGCACCCTCAAGTTGCCTAGTAAATTCAGCAGGGTTGGAAAATATGACACTCTTCAGAGCATCACACCCATCACAGCAAATTTGCTATGACAGAGGAGCATTTATTACACTGGCCCAGTCCCTGTTCACCTCCCTCTCCCCTCAGAGCAAAGATGACACAGCTAAAGGACAGAGTAATCTTGAGTCAAAGCATTGCATTTGTTTTAAAAGCAACTCCTGCAGAAAATGTGCACAGCTACACCAAAACACAAGCCACATCAGAGCTGCAGATGCACATTACCCACACAGAAACCAACTTATGAGAAGAGCATAATTGTAAACATTAAATCTCTCTTTGATTTCAGAGGAAAGGTATGAGTTTGCCAAGGCAATACTTCACATCTTCAGCTGATCAATCAGACAACGTGAGGGGAGGGGAGAGAGTGATAAAAGAAAGTACAGTACAAAAAGCCCTAGAAGGGAAATCAATAATAAATAAATAAATAAAGGAAAATGCTAATTTTTTTTTTAATCAAGAGCTGTTTAGGCCCAAGTTCCAAATGTGATATTTGGCACAAAAAAGATGAAACTGTGCTAGAAATGGATGAAAAGCACCCAGCAGTGAATAGGAAAGTAGCTAACTACTTACTGCCTGTCTTGCTTTAAGAAGAGCTTTTAACTAGCACGTGGGATGCACTTTCTTTCATCTCTATGGATTAATTTCCCCCAGTGGAGTGCTGTCCAGCATTTTAAATAGGAGCGAGAGGAGATCAGCTGTAGCAGGCATTATTCACCAGTAAAACAGGTGTAATCGTGTTCATCATTTAAACGTCTTCATCTTATTAGTTTCATAATAAGCTTTTAATGATTCCTTCAATAAAAGACTCAAAGACCATCCCCTACAAGCTGGAGAGTGCTCCATTGTCCCGCCAAACCGTTTTCTCTGCCATCGATCGCAAAGATAAAAATCAATCGTAGCTAAGCAGGGTGAAGTTAAAAATAAATTGCATGGATTGATTTCTGTTAAGACCTTTGGCTCCTAGTTAATGGAGGAAAAAATGGAGGAAAGAAATTTATATTTGAACATGGTGTATTTAGTTTCTATGAAAATAAAGGGAAGGCTCTATACTGGGAAATGAACGTTTAATTTCTCTCCTCTATCCTGTTTCACTGCTGAGAAGTCTCACATTAATTAAAAAAAAAAAATTCAATAAAAAACCTTTTCTTTATTCCTGGTAAAATTTAGCACTTATTTAAGTTTTTAAATTGATAACTTGATAACAGAGGTCAAGAATCCCTATGAATTACCATAAGCTCAGCTGAGGCTGCTGGCGGAAGTCTACTCACCTGATAAATGACTTCAATTCAGCAAATATGCTCATTTAGCCTATCCTTAAATACTCAATAAACTTGAAACATACACTCATGTCCTACTAAACATAAGCACATTGTTCCTAAACAATCATGGTTACAACCAGTAATATTACTGAACACCTTCTCTGAGCTGAGCTTAAATACATATAGCTTCTAGAATCAGGAGATTTTTTTCCCCTCTATAACACCTCAAAGAGAAATGTCCTGAATTCTAATATTATAAATAATAAGTGGTTTTTTTTTTTTACTGAGACTAGAGAAAAAATGTTATTATAAATATATCCAACCTGATAAAACCAGAATTTGATTCAGATATAAAGAAAGTCTTTAAGTGTCATTTTGCATCAAATTACTTCAGCTGAAATTTTTGGACACACTCTGATGAGACACCAGGCATCCAAAAGAGGAAATATTATCCATGGGTTTTGTAAGAAGTTATCAGCGATTGTGGGTGAATACTGACATCTGCATATGTTTTAAGAAAACCTTTCTGATGCAAAAGAAGACTGAATTGGTTCAGCAGATTTTGGCAGAAGTGTTTTCTCCTGTGAGCCAGAGGAGTTATTCAGATGTGCCCTGTAAGGCTCCTGCTCAGCTGCACCACACAACAACCTCTGCAGAGATCCTGGGTTTGCTCATTCTCACTCGTGCCAGTGAGCAGGCTCAGGTGCTGCCCTGCTGTGCAACTCCCTGAATTAGGCAAAAGTCTTCTAAGTGCAAAATTACTTCAGAAGGTGAACAAGAGCCAGATAGAAGATCAGGATCAATGAAGAGCATTTTGACTTAAACTTTTCGTAATTCCTACAATTCCTACAAGAACTGCTGCATGTGCAAGATGTGAGTAACCATGATCCCTTGTTCCTAAATGGTAACACCACAGACCCCACCACATTCAGGAGGATTATAAACCACAGCCAAGATCCTCTCTCTCTTCCCAACTGCCCTCACACTCCTTTCTTGCTTCATCACATCAACCTCAAACAAAGGGCCACCAAGAAAGCAACTCAGCTTTTTGAACATGGGGTCATCATATGTCCCAGGAGAACCTGAAGGAATATGGAGTCAAGCGAAAGATGTGCAATTCCCAGGGTTCCCAGGAGATCAAATCACAAATGAAATGGCATAGAAAGAAGGTAAGGAAGCTTCCCCGGAGAAGTAGCAGCAGGGGCCAGGTGAGAGACAAGACACTCTTGAGTTTCAGCCTGCAGCTAAACACCTTGATAAATTATGCCATGGGATGGAAAAGGGGGAAGTGGTACCCATGTTCCCACTCTTTAAAGGCCTTGAAAAGTGATAAGGTACTGCCTCTCAGGATGCATTTCTGGTTAGTGGTGCAAAGCACTTCCCTTTTAAAGTGGAAATGGACAAGGATCAGAAGTCAAAGACCAATCCTTTTCAAAGTTTGCAGGGATTAGTCCTTGTCCTTATGAGACCACTAGCCAAAGAGAGATCAGAAAGGGTTCATCTCCAAAGGCATTTCTTTGGCCTGCCATCACCCCCAAACCCAAACCAGTTATCAGCTGCTAAATCTGAGGAGTCCTCTACACCCAGTAGCATTGTCACTGCTATGGAAAGTGCTGAAAGTCTGAGCTACAATTCAGATCAACGTCAGCTGCTCTTTGCTGGGATAGCAGTCTGCAGCATCCTGGAGACAAATAAAGACATAAAAACCAGGTGTTGATCACCCTTCCATACACCTCTGCACTGACTTACAGCCAGCTCACATCAAAAAGGCCAAAGTAACCCTGAGGGTCTCCAAGCGTTGACAGAGACAGAAGGGTAAGAGAGGAATGAGCACAGTGATAACTGCATGCTGGACTAAACTGGTATGATCTCTGGGGGAAGAGCCACACACTGAAGGGTTTACACAACACATCAAGATTAACAGGGGGATGGAAATATATTTATGAGACATCTACAGCTGGGAAAAAAAAAAAAAAGAACAATTTTCAGAAACCAAATCCTTCCTCAAGCCCCTTAGGATCTTGTGAGTATGCCCAAATTCTTCTCTGTCCCTTTTCTAACTCTATCAGCTCCAACTCAAAAAAAATACTGTACCTCCCTGCAAATTTTGTCCCACTGACACCCTTAGGTCACCAGCACTATAACAGTAGTAGTGCCAGCAGCCTTCATGTCACACATTCTGAAGAGTTTTATCACTTTCTGATACCTACACTTCTGTGTGAAATCACAGTCCTCGCACAGGTCTGCACTGGGAATGTCATCCCCCTGCACCAGTGGCCAGGCTCATCCAAGGGGAAGCACCCCAGCCATCCAGAAGAACCACGGAGACATTGCACCCTGAGGTGCTTGCACATAACCTTTGGGCAGCCAGGAACAGCCACTTTAACTTGGCAATACTCTGTCCATGGCAGCTACAGGAATCCCCAAGGATGCTGTTCTGTGCACGAAGCACTGTCCCAGTGAATGCACTGCCCCATTCACACCCCTCAGGACTCCTCAGACCACCACACCAAGCAGCAGCCTGCTGAGACTTTCATGGCCCAGACTCTCCTCAATGCCTGCAATAAGCAGTGACATTTGCTCCTGCTTTTATTGCATTTTTAATGGAAGGTTTTGATCTGTTGACAAGGAAACATACACAAATCATTCCTGCTCTTCTCGTTAAGGAGCCAAGTAGCATTGATATTTTTTGTTTACTTACAGGAAAATGAAAAGGTTTTCTCCAAACAGTGCTGTCCCACTCAAAACAGAATTTCCTGAAAAATAATCCCTGTTTTCATTAAAGCCTACTTCATTTTTAACACTTTTCAGCAACCTGAGCAATTCCATTAGAAACCCTGATACAAGACTTGCTTGAAAAAATACCTTTTCCAGATTTCCCTCTGTAATATATTTTTTTAACATATAAATTCTCCAAAGTATCAGTACTCTAGACTCATACATAAACCAAAAGACTATCCCTGATCCCTGTGTCTTATAATGTAGGCTCTGCACATGAGAATACTGTAGCATTTCAAGCAATGGTTAAGAAATCAAATAATTTAGGCAGTTGCAGGTTATGGATGCACCTAAATTTGGAAAGTGATACTGTTTCAATAACGAGTACTCAGTACAGCACAGCTATGTAATTGAACACCACTGACACAGACATTAAATGGCAAATTTGATTATCAAATTAGCTCCTTTTTGCTACAGTAAATAAGTCCAGACATATTCCAAGGTTTTCTCAAAAATAAATGACCTGTTTTGCAAGTTGCATGAATTTTAAGTATTAATCATGAAAGAAGATGAGCATGTTGGCTCCTGGTTACACCAGAGCAATGCTGTGAACTGAATGAAAACTTACACATGCAAGAGAAAGATTTTCTCTTAATGTATCAATTTATGCAGGATTATCCAATCCAATCTTAGTAGCATGCTAGGCATCCTTAAATAACTATTGATCAATCAAATAGAAAGTCAATCAATAAATTCAGAGTGATCACCTACTGTTTTATTCATAAGAATTCTTCCTACTGTCTCTTAGTAACTATTGCTTTTTTCCCTCCATATTACCTTTTACATCCTTCCACACGTGCTAAGTTATTTATCTCTTTTTCTGGTAACTAGTGCCAGTCTTTTCAAACTCTCTTCAACAGAGAAGAAATTTTCAAGCACGAGATCATTTTCATTTTCTTTCTTTGTACTGTAATTCTGCACAATTCTTTCAGAAGTGCTGCACAAAAGGAATCATTGATTCATAATGGCATTGTAATATCTTCTGTCTTCTTCTCTCCCCTCTCCATTATGGATCACTGTATCATGTTTGTTTCGAGTGCACAGCTACACAGGTTAATGTTTCCCAGGAATCTTACACTATAGGCCTGTTCATCAACTTGGTTAGAATGGATATTCACTAGTAAATAACTGTATGCAGATAATCTGAAACATTGATAGCAATAGCTGAGATTCATCTTTCCCCAATTTTAGCTGTTACAAAGTTCAGGGTCTTCACTGAGCTCTACTTAGCTTCCTTCTAATATTAATGAGAAAGGCATAGTCAAAGAGAAACCTCATGTTGAATAGGTAAAATAGGAGATAAATTGACCTCTCCACTCACTTTACAGGAGCGCTGACTACAGATTTAGACTCAAAAATCTACTGGTTTAATGACAAAATTTAAAAGAAACAAGTTCCTCTCTCCACTCCAAGACATTAATTCTGATTTGTTCCAGAACAGACATATCAGAACCCATGCACCAATCCTTTATGCAGCTATTAAACTTCACCAGGTTCTTAACATTTAATTTGACATTTATTTATTCATCTCTGTCTAATATCTAAAATTCTAAAGATTTGGCTGCCACACTTCCGTCCGAGATTATCCAGACTGAAGAACACACATGAGGCACAGCAAACAGTCGATCTGACACATCCCATAACAGGCAGCAACACCACATGGTTTGTGAGACTAATACATCCAGGACACATCAGCACTGCTGCACACGTAGAAGCAAACACTCTGCACAGCCCAGTGACCATGTGCTGGACACAGTGGATTTAATGCAACTTCAGCTCAGAGGGTCCTGTGAATCTGAAGTGCCTGCGTGTCACTCCAGCACTGCACGGCCTCAGCCCCTGCCCAGCATCTGCAGCCACTCACAACAGGCTGCTGGACAGGCAGAAACCCTGTCAGTGTGACACAAAAAGCAGGGAAAGGGATAGACAGCCTGGGAGTGAAAATTCTCCTGCCCAAAGCAGCAGCAATGCTCTGTCTCTATATTTAACAGCTTTTTCAAGTGTGGGGATGTGATTTTCAATTCAAACACCCATTAAGCTATAATAAAACATTGCTAAGAATAGTCAAGACATTTGAGTATTACATATACATACATGCATGTGTTTGTATATGTGTATATACACACACACTTTTTTTTTTTTAAACTTTAAGCATTTAGCAGCTAATAGCCTGAGCTGCTCACTGCTGATTTGAGGCAGAGGAACACACACACCAGGCCCATGTCTGAGACCAAGATTCTAAATAGAGTGACCTTGTTTTAACACAGGTGAGAGCTGTGGAGTCAGAAATGTCCGTAAGGCCTCATGCTTAAAGAATTGGATGTTCCACAACACCCTTAGCCACAGACATAAACCACCACATTAAGAGAGTCTCTCTAAAATATTGTTTGGAGAGCAGAGCATTTATCGATTGGAAAGCCATTGCCTTTAGTCAAATCATGACTTAGTGAGTTGCAAAAACTGCATTCACAGTGTTTTCCAGCAGTGGGTCTCTCCTGATGCCAAAGGAAGCAGAAGCAGGCTGGGTTTCATGAGGGATTGAGGGGAGCTGTAGTTCCCACTGCAGTAGGTCATCTCCAGAGCAGCAGACCCCACTACTCTCAGAAGTCTGCCAATGCTACTCAAATGTATGCAGTTTTCATGCTGCAGTCCTCCCAGTCCACAGGGATCCAGTCCTCCACCAAATCCCAGCACAGAATTATCAGCGTTCCCATTTATAAGAAAGTCTTACGATAAACAGAGCAAAACTTTCTCGTAATTTGGATACAGTCAAGAGAAATGCTCCCTCAAGGAAATAAAATAGGAGCTCACTGTGACCCAGTCTCACCCAAAAAGGGAAGCATGTCTCTTTTTTGTACCACCAGAATCCAATCCTTATCTCATTCTGTTCCCTCTGCTTCAGCATTGGTGACAAGCAGTTAACATCACCATGTCTGTAATCTCTGTGTTTCCTGAGCTTCCTGCGATCTGGAATCACCACAGCCTGGCTCTCAGTTTTTAACCAAATGGTACATCTTCAGGAAGTGTTCTTCCAGACTGTACTATTCATTCTCAGGCTTCCACAGACACAAAATTTAGAGACATGGCCCTGTTCCATCCAGCCCATGTATTCTCAAAAAATCTCAAAAACACATAGTTCTCATTCGATTTCTGTCACTTTCTCCTCATCTCCAAAATCATCAGCAACTGACAAATTTACAGCCATCTTTCTCTTTGAAGTTGCTCTGTAACATCTTTTCTCAATCCTTCTGCTATTTCACCTCCTACTGCAAATTTTGGTTCACTTTATTAGTATTAATTGACTGTCAAGTCAGCATAAACCTTTCCAGTTGTTAAAATAATCGTTCACACCTTTCCTTTGTTCTTCTCTGTTCTCAATTCATTTGTAGCTCCCTTGTATTTTACAAGTAACCACACAAATAATTAGTTGCGAAATCCATGGACCCGTAATGAACAAACTTTAAAAATATCTAAGATTCAAGACAAGTGATGAGCAGAGAGATCAAGTGCTTCATTCCAGACTGCAGAGCCAAGGCCATGGACTCCCAGCTCTCATGAACTGCAGTTCCACGTGCTTACACTGAGAACATGCCTCCTCCCTTTCACAGAAAAAATTCCTTGTGCAGGCAGAATTCCTGTCCCATTTGTAGGAAGCCAACGTACCTGGATGAAGATGTATTCATCCTGAACAACAAGGGAGCTGACATCAATGGAGCGAGAAAAGGGCCCACTCCTTTTCGTCTCGGAGCACTCCTGGATCCGGCAGGTCAAATAGTGGGTGTCTGCAACGGGAGAATCACATCAGAAATGCCCAGGTAGGAGCCACTTCTCTGTAAACACCATCAGCAGCTCAAAAGAAGGTCTCATCTCCAACTAGACAGATGTTATTTCATAATCTGCCTCCAGCCTTTGACACTGTAACTGTTCTCTGAAGTTAGGAATTCATCACACTTCAACATTCACCATTCCCTTCCCCTGTTGCGCAGACGTCCCTCAGGAGACTAAAGCTCAAACCATAAATGGAGGGTACCAACCATTAATGCATCAGAAAGCTGATGATGAGACCACATGGAGCAGAAGAATTTACCAATTCCAATACCCTTCTGGAAATCATATCCCTGTCTTCCCTCTGAAACACCCTAGCCTTATGGACTGCTATTAACTGTGGTAGTAAAACACAAAAAAATAAAAAATAAAAAGCCCAAACCAACACTGTTGTTTAACTTATTTTGCTGTGAAAATGACAAGTATCTCCCAAAATTAAATCTTTATAGCCAACACAGGCTAGGAATGAAAATGCCATGGACATGAAATGGCATGAGTAGCTGAAGAGTCCCAACAGCAGCAGTCATACGCACTGCAAGAAGCATCAAATGCTTGTCTAGAGAGAAGATGAGAAGACCATCACACTAATGGGATCTTGTCAGGCCTTGGCATTGCTTGAGAGAAGGAGCAGGACTGGGAGAAGAACATGAAGACAACAGAAGGAAAAGGCAGCATACAGAAAGTTAGAGATGTGCTCACCTCCCGCAAACTGAGAGGGGTTATAGGGGATTAAGCATTATTTCACTCTGGCTAAGAAAGGGCCTCATGAAACAGAACAATGAAGGTACTGGGTTTCGGGATGTGTGTAATCTAAATATGCCATCTCTGCTTTTCAACTGCTCTTCTGAAAACTGCAAATTAGGGAGAAAACAAAAATACTACTAAGATGACAGCTGGAGTGATAAAAGGGTCATATCTTTTGCACTGTGGCACTTCTACAGGCTTCCTACATTCAAATGCTTCTTTTCTTTTTTACGAAGGGTGAGGACAGACCATCAATGAAGTAAACAGCAATTTTATAAGGGCTGGGGTGAGCCTGGTGCAGTGATTTTAGTTCACAACAGAACCTTCTAACATGGATCATGTCAAACTGAGCCCAAAATGATAAAAGAGAAGTTTAAAAAGACAGTCACTAGCCCAGTAAATCTGCTTACAGGATTCTCCATCCCAAAAAATCTGCTTTGTCCTTAGTCTATGTCCTTCTAGTGACAGCAAAATGTGGGGCAGTGGAAAGCTCTGGGGTGAATGATTGAAATCCACTGAGATTCAGCCAACTGCCTTCCCAGATTCTAAAACAAGATTCACAGACTGATAGTTTACTCTTTTATATTCTTGTCCCACCAACACTCTTAAAAATGTAAAAAGAATGCAAGTCAGATGCATTAGACTAATAATTTCTAAAATATTTTGTCTGAAAAACACACAAACTACAATGAGGCTTTAATCTGATAAAGGTCCATGCCCAACCACCCCAGTGACTGAAGGCCCCTGTTAAAAGGCTGCAGACCTGGTTCTGGGTTGATGCACCAGGGACTGCAGGTTAATAAGGGCTACCTGGCTGAGTCAGAGCAGTCACACAGGTCTGGTGCAGTAATGAAATCACAGTCCCACTGAGGATGCTAAAGCAGCAGAAAATGTTGCTGGCGCCAGCTCAGAGTACCTGGCGGTAATTAAAGTGTATGGTGAAAAACACCTGACCTGGAGACAGTGCCAAATAACCAGAGTATCAGAGCTGTGCTTCCTCCCAGCACAAAATACCAGCAGCAGCAGAGAGGTCAGACTTTCAGCTGGCATAAATTAAAGTTCTCCATCAACTGATATACACACAATTGGCCCAGAGCTGCTATTTAGCTCCTCAGTGTGGAACCTAAGACAACCTTGCAGTGGATAAAAGCAACTGCTCAGAAAACAAGTGGGTCTTATGTGCTGCCATGCTATCCAAAGAGATCAACAGCAGTGACTTGCTCTTTGAGGTAGCTCTAAAATTAGGCAGAACAAGGAGGAGAGGTCAGGAGTCGTATTTTTAGAAGCTCATTCCCTCCAGTATGTTCTCCCACACAGTCGCCTGGATATTCTTATCCTTCCAAAACAGGGATAATTTGCTGCTGCTGAGTGACAGAATGGGAAGAGGAATAAAAACCTGTCACAAATAAATGCAGATAAATCACAAGTGTTGACATGACAACAAGCTTCCTGCCTATTGGGAAATGTGTCATTTTGAGTGTGTTACACCAGCAATCAAATTGACTCAAAGAATGGTACCTGATTAATATTCACAAGGAGATGGTGGTAGAAAAGGGGGGTAGATCACTACCCATTTTCCATTTAGTCTCTTGTTTTATTTATTTTCATATATTTTACAATACAAGCCTATTAAAAAAAACCAAACACAGACACAAAGAAAATATCTTTAATCTGCTTTAGGATACCAAATAAAGCTAAATCTTTTCCTGCTTCCCCAAAGAAAATAAAATACAATTCCTTTTAAAATATATTTTAAAATCAGGTAAAAAATACAGCAGCACCCAGTTCAGTTCCCATTTGTGTGCAATTTTTAATGAGAAACAATCTCAAGTCCATGCTCAAGTTCTTTAAATGGTGCCATTCACAGGGCACATCTTCTCACATAGAAAGTACAGAGTCTCTCAACAAAAGTCTCCATTAAGAGAGAAGAGGCCATCCTAGCTTCCAAGCTATTATCTCCCTCCCCTCCAAAAGGAGGTAATTTTGCACCCCTCTTTTGCACAGCCATGAGGTAAAAGGACATTCACCTACAGGGGCAGGTGACGTGAGACTAAGCCATGACACCAAAGCCTTGCTTACCTGTCTCTGAAATGTGTATTTCTTAAGGGAGGTTGTTTCTATCTGGGGATTATTTACAATTTATATATTGTCCTATACAACACCAGAATTAAAGAGTTTGGCTGTTTTGGTTTTCAGTGTGTTTTTAGCAGGTTGGCTTTTTTTCACTTTGGGGATTTTTATTATTTTCCACTGCAGAAGCAGTTGAGAAGAGCTCCCTACTTCCCAGACAGCATTGAAAACTTCTCATGCTTATAACCAACATCCAGCCACTTTCTGAGCTCATCTGTGAATATGGCAATATGGACACCGAGCAGCCTGGAGGGCTTGCTGCAGTTCAAATCCCAGCATCCATGGTCCACACAAACCCTTCCCACCTCACTTAGGGTTAGGGAATGGCTTTCACAGATGTGCAGCCACTTTCCAGTTGAGGAGCTTGAACTGCCTCCTCATTGCTATCTAACGCAATCTTCCATCTTGAGATTCTGGAGTGTATTTTTACCCTTTTTGAAGTGACAAAACAGAAACAATTTCTTGAAATTGGAAGGGACAAACTGTTGAGATAAGCCAAGCCACCAAGTCTCATCTATTGCTGCCAGCCATGCCAGCTTTGGCAGGAAGCAGGAGCACAAATCAGGAGCATCTCTCCCCAAAGATGTGGGTCCCTGAAGGGAGGAGTGAAACAGTCAGAGCTGTTGTGTCCCTGTGCTGAAGGCTGCAAAGGGCCAACCTGCATGCAGGGCACTGTGACTTAGAGGGACACAGGAGACCAAGTTCTGCTCCTTCCTGGCAGCCTCAATAATGCAGCTGAAAGCAGGGATGGCTGGCCAGCATGGCTAGTAGGGAAAAAGGCAGCTGACTGAGACGAGTTGCATTGGCAGATTGCTTCAGCTTAAATCAGGTCCTGGTGTCAGGCAAGATTTAAAATCATAAAATCATGAAGGATCCCATCGGAGAGAGAAAAAACTCACTGACTTCAATAATTTTTTCCCCAAAGAAAAAGATGTGCAGACTCTCCAGGAACTAGTTACCCTGTTTTATCTTTCTGGTTAGCTTTTTTCGCCCCATTTTTCCTATAATCCAAATCCTGTTTATTGCACTGTATCTGTGAGTGGGGTGAAGATAAGCTCGCTGAACATCAGAAAGTTCAATATAACCTTCCCAGGAATGCTGGTGGGTGCTTGTGTCAGTGTGTTCATAATAGTTCCCTTGCATCCAGCCCTGTCCTTGCTGCTGCCTATTACACCCTGGCAGAAGGCACAATGCCCAAGGCTCCTACATGTTTTTAGAATTCAAAAATGCAAGCCTTGATTATTATCCTGCTACAATGACTCTGCCAAGATGCCACAAAAATGTGAAAAACTTCATCTGCTACAAAAGATGGGAACAGCTTGAGATAAGATAGGCACTGGAATTCTCAGCATTCTGCAATATTTTAGGAGACTAGACACAGGGGCAGATGGGTTTTTCAGAAACACAGCCATTTCTAATGACCGGACAGACAAAACCATGTGGTAAGATGTCTTGAATGACAGACACCAGGGAGGTGAACAGGACTTCCAGCTCCCAGATCCATAAGCTTATTGGTAGTCCTGACTCATTTATGGATGAATGAGGCTCCAGTATGCCCCACCATCTGTTTCCAGCTCCAGAGCACCTTTTAGGCTCCAGTGTCTGAATTGGAATTAGATAGGTTCTTGAGTCCCATTACTGATAAAAGAAAAGAAAAATTAAAAAAAAAAAATTAAAAAATCATCAAATTCAGAAATCTAGTCCTAAATATCACTTCTCTTCCTTCCCCTCCCTTCCCCACTGCTTTTTCTCTCTACAGTTTGGGTGGTTTTTTTTTTTTAATGAAAAGCATGGAGTAAAACAGAAGAGAAAAGAAAAATGCGCAATCTAGAAGAATCATGTACTTTTCAAGTAGCCAGTGACATTGAAGGCATGGATTCTTCTACCTGAATTGAACTAAGCAATGGGAATACTTAAATCTGGGTCTGTTAATGCATCAAATGACTGAGCCACCAGACTGACCTAAAAGAGGCATTAGAGAAGCCTCTCCTTCCTTCTCCACACTACTGAGGAAAACTTTCATCAGAAACATTCTGATCAAGAGGAAGGTACTTGGGGCCTCATTTTCCAGCAGGTGTAAGTGCCTCAGCCATTTCACTGAGCACACAAAGGCCCAATTTGGTTACAGAACTAGCTGGGAGAGAAGTTCAGCACCCCATTCCTGAGTACCCAGATCTGTACAGTAGTGCACTGGGGAGGCTGGCACTGCTCTGTAACACAAACTAAGATTGTTTTAAGCCTGAAAACCTCTAACTGGAACAACACTGTTGTTCTGTGCTGGGCTGGGCTGGAGATGAGTCATTAGGTACCTGCCAGCAGGGCCAGCACGGCCCGATGGGTCTGGGATGGCATCTGCAATGGAGCTGTTCTGCTGACACCACTGGCCAAGCATGACTGTCAGAGAAACCCCCAACACCATCAGCTGCCAATTTCAAAATGCTGAATTTATACATTAAAACAAGAACAAAGAGCAAACCCCTGAGCAAACAAGACCTGAAGGAAGAGAGCTGTCTCTAAGCTGGGGATACATCTTTCAAACATTTACATCTTTGACATATCCAATATTCAAATAGCTGGGTGAGCAAGTTTAAACTTAGTTTGAAAACAGACTCCATCAGCAGTTTGTTTGCTTGCTTGCTTGAGTTTTTTTTATTTGCTGTTGACCACATCCTACCTGCAACAGTACACACAGCAGCAAAAGCACTGAAGATGCCTCCCTACCTTGTCCACCCACCTGTCGGCCTGCTTTGCTTTTTCCATGTATTCAACAAACAGCTGTCACCCCTGAGCTTTTATTGCCTGGTTATTTATTCAGCTGCCATCACTAAATAGCAGTGGGAGGCCAATGAGTGATATTAGAATACCCACAACCTCAGTGAAGCCATCTTGATAGACAGGAGCCTTTTCACACATCTGGCCTACGCAGTGCTTGAGTAAAACAGAGAAAAGTTTGCAACCAACAAAAAGGAGGCTTTTTCCAGAAAACCTATAACTCTTCAATCCTGTGCTGTTTTTCTACACTGTCCCTGCAGGAAAAAGGGACACTTCTCCCATTGCTGTCATTTCCTTACACTGGAGTAAAGTTCACACCAAGAGCAGACACATTGCTATGCTGCAGTTCCTGTGAGAAATATCTAAAACACTTTGGAGAGAGCAAGTCAACTTACATCTAATACCATTGTCTTTGCTGGAGATTAATATATAGGAATCCATTCCACTGCAAACGTGACTGGATTCATTTCAGTGAGAGGTTCAGATTTTTTTTTTTCCTATTTCCTGCTTCAGATACAGGTACCTTTTCAAAGCCTGCAATATTTTGGTATGGAACACCTATTCCAACATTATGAGCAAAACTAAAAAATACTTTCAATACAAGACAAAGGGACATAGGGATATTCTGGCCAGAGGATAAGTCTAACTGCAGGTAATTTCTCAAATGCCCAGGTACCAACCAGCTGTTTTGAGTACCTCTGGAAATGCACAGAGGTCCCATGGCACAGCGCTGGTAGCTCAGCTCTTTATGATTGACTACATGATAGAGAAACAGCTAAATAGGGAAGAGAATAGATGTCTCCTTAGCCCAACAGACTGTGCTTCTTTCCAGCCTCTCCACAGACACAAGCCCTGCAGCCCATGACCTTCCCCTACAGACTCAGGATAAGAGCATTGCCAGGGGAGAGGTGTTCTTCCCCTGACATCTGGCCCGGCTGTGTTCCTTGTTTCAGTGTCCCATGTCCTGAAAAGATGAAATGAGGCTTCTTTCTGCTGTTTCAGAGCTTGTTTATTTCTGGTTCTTATCAGAGTTTCAGAGGCACAGACTGTGCTGTGACCTCCAGGAACACGAGGACAGAATGGCAATGGCTACCAGAAGCAGGTAGCTTTTATATCTATTATCAACCAGTTAGAAAACTTTACGTATCTTATTTTGTTCCCAAAACCAGTGAATATCAACCTTATTGACATGTCTCCTTTACACTGAATTCTATCTACCAATTAACAAGTCACAGGAACTCATGTCAGAGGGAAAAAGGAAGAGAAAGAGAAGAGAGAAGAAGATGAAGAAGAAGAAGCCAACACCCTAAAATCTCCATGTTGGCTCTATATAATATATATAGCAAAACCTAAAAACTACAACTACACATTCTGTGGTACACTAAACAACCATCTCCTCATTTCTTTGGTGTTCTCAGCTCATCCAGAAGTGTGGGGCAAATGCTCCCACGAGCTTGGTTCACAGGCCAAGCCTTTTTTGTGGAGCTCTGAGGGTAAAGCAAACACCCAGAGGAGCAGGAAAAGTTCCCAAGCTTTTCCTGACTCCAACAAGCATCACACTGAACCCCAATGACTCACATATCCCCTACCAATTAAAATGTAAATGGGGAGGTAAAATGGGTAAAGCAAATGTTCATTCCCACTCTATTCCTGGCTCAAAGCCCAGTTTTTAACATTGGCTGGAGGCACTCACGTCCATCAGCTGTCCGGGCTTCCATGTGCACAAGGTCAGGTTCTTTATCCAAGCCAGCCACTGACCTGGGAGGACAGAAAGAGAGAAAGAGAAAGAAGACAGCCAGTTAGCTGAAAGGCTGCAATCAGAGAGAGATGGTGAGGGAAAGCAAAACCAGTTCAAACCTACCTTGGGACACCTGGTAGGTCTCCACCTTTTAATGACTTGTCTACTTTGTATTCCCAAACAGACCACACTTGGGGGCCCTACCCCAACCTTCCCAGGCACAGGAGAGTGATCCTGCCTGTCCCTTGTCTACAAGATCAAGACTACTAGGACTGTTCTTGTGGTGGCAAAGAGAGCCAGTCCCAAGATCCAGTAAAATCTGAGGTCTGTTTTAATGCTGGAAAGGAAAAACAAGGGCATAGCAGCCTCATGCCCTCAGAAAACAAATAAAAAAGGAGGTTTATTTGGCTGATTGGAGACATCAAAGACTAAGTTTTCTGACTTGCCCCTGGTTTGCTGGGCAATCTTGCTATTGTTTACCTCCATTTCCCCGTTTTCAAAAGAAAAACAGTGATGCACATATTTCTGATTTAAAAAAGGTGAGAAAGTATTCATTATTCACACCATGACCCCATGGCATCCACGGTCCCTGATAATTATGAAACAAGGCACGAGGAGTTTCTTTAATCTCACTAGCTGAAACTCAAGCACCTCAAGTCAAATCTTCCTGTGCATTGTTATGTACTCCCTAAAAATTATTTTCAAAGCACATTAAAAAGATACTTTTCCTCCTGGAAGAGGGAAAGTCAAGCCCAGAAGAGAAATGTTATTATAAGTGTCCTGGCTGATAAGAATCACTAAGAGATGAACATTTAGTCCTAGCAATGGCTAGCAGGGGAAAAAAAATCCATAGATGTCCACGTGATTTATGGTGCTGCTTCTCTCGAGTTAACCAAAGGGTTAGATTAAAAAGGGACAATGACAAAAATCAGTTTCTAATTTGGTGGGAGTTGAATTTGATACAGTAGATTGTAAATAATAGATTCCCTCGGAGCCAGCCAACGTTCAGAATTCCCCAATGTTCTGAAAATATTTTTATCATATTCTTTTGCTGTTTTCATCCTTGGGGCATCAACAGCAGAAACATTAAAAAAAAAAAAAGTAATAATAAAAAAATACAGATGCTCTGATATATTTTTTGTGAATCCCACAAAAAACACAGCGACCGAAACTATGGCAAACATATAAATGTGCTGGAGTTCAGCTAAGAGCAGCCAGCACTGCAAACGTCAAAACAACTACATTATGACCCACTTGTGCAGGTAACTGAAACTGGCACTGCTTGTTAACGAGAGCACCACATCGATAGCGAGTCCATTCACAACACGCTGAACTGTGGCCAAAAGATACCAACACAACAAAACAAGGCAGCACGGGCAGGGCTTTCATCACTCCGCTCACAGTGAGAAACAGTCTGCTCCTTAATCGCTACCATCAGTTTCAGGGTGATCCCACAAGGAAGAATGTGCTCTCTGTTATTGGGAGGGATGCCAGAATGAACCTGAGCTCCTGTGATCATGCAATTATTGGCGTCAAATCTTCCCAATATATGGACACAGTTAAAAGTGACAGTAGGATCCCCCTGCAGCAATGGGGCAAACCTGTTCCTGGCCCAGGCAGTAAGAGACATCAGTCTGTGACAATACCATTCATTTTAAAAGGGACTGTAATTAGAAAAACCTAAGTATCTCCCAACAAAATCCAGAATACTCATTACCATGTGCATTTGCATACTCAAGCTCTGTGGATCTACTCGTAATGCCTATTAAGTGTGCACCAGGGAATGACAGGAGTCTCCTGAAACATGTCATCGTAGTTTGAAGTTCCTTTCCAGTGCCATCTACTTGTTCCCTTAATTAGTTTTGACAAGCCTAATGGTTCTTTTCAGAATAACAATGACAAAAAAGGACTAACACACAGCACACCCCTAACACTACTTTGTTCACCAAACAGTGCACTGCAAGTCAAAAAGCTCACAGTGTTCTGCAACCCCAAAAGCTAGACAGGTTCCTTCATCTGCAGGCAGATTACAAGGCTGAAAAGTGATGCATTGGTCATCTTTCCTTCACTCAAACCAAGTTGCTTTCTTGTACCAGTGACTGATTGCAAACCAGATCCCCAATCAATGCTGTTTCTTCATGCCTCACCTCACTATCTGTTCCCACTAGCAAAGAACGGAGCTTTGCTTTGCATTGCTCTGACTCTTGAATTCAGGTATTTTTAGTAAATGGTCTCTCATCATTTGTCTGAGGAGCTTTACACAAAGAATGCAAAAAATTCAGCACTGGAAAGAGCAAGACGTAAATGCAGATCCTGAAGCACGGCTGCAAAAGGACACGCACAGACTCTAAAGCTATTCCTTTATCCCTTTATCCTGTTGTAATGCTCCAGCCTTGAGAACTCACTACAACAAGCTCTCACGTCTGGCAATACAGGAGCAGCAACAAAACAAGAAGAGACACATTCACAGCCTTGTATTTTCTCACACATTATCTCTCTGAAGAATATTTGGAGGATGCACGACTCAATATTATTTAAGGAACTAAAGCTTGTTGAGGAGAGATGGCAACATCCCCTGACTTATAGAATCAAGAGTAGCCCACAGAGTGGGGTGGCTGGGAAAGGTTTCCATGGTGCTCTAGCTGACAGCTCTGTTCAGAGGCTTACAAAGAGTATTTAACACTCAGGAGCCTGAGGTCCTGACCCAGGTCATACCTCATGCTCCAAGCACAGCTCAGCTCTGTATTCTCTGTGTACATAAATTCCAGACAGCAAAATTTAAACCAAGGTTCAGAAAATGCACCCCCGTGTGTGCTGCTGTCTTGGATGGCCGTAGGGAGTAAAAAAGGCACCCTCACAGTGAGGAATGGAGCTAAATCAACATCCTCCACCATCCCTGTTCATTAATCACCCCTCGCATGAGAAAATGCTGAGAGGATGCAGGCAGTAGTGACAGGAAAGGTCAGTTTTTTCCTGCTGACACGTTCCCCAACTGCTGCAAAAGCAGTTTTCAAAATGTGGAGCCTGCAGCCAGAATTGCAGCAGGCACAGGATAATTTTCCAATTAAGAATTCAAACAACCTCTGAATTCCATTAAAAGGAAGCAATTGTAACTTTTTTTCCCTGTCTTCTGCTGCTGCTTTTCATTTCTGTTCTCATTATAGTTCTTGATTTTCACAAGATCTTTCCTCCCTTCTTTTAAGAAGAAGATTGTATGTTCTTGAAAGTTGAAGGATGGACATGATCCTGGCAAGATCCTTATCTCTGTCCTGAGGGAAAGGATTGTGCATGGATGCACATTTACTAGGCCACTCTGCTAATATTTCATCTCAGACTGGGAGGGAGAGCCAGTGAGAAGGGCAAGGAAAACACAATATTCTGCACTGTAACTATTCCTGAAATGTTTCCCTATAAGATGCTGTATACTTCAAAATAAAAAATGCAAACACACAGAAAGAAAGGAAAAAAGAAAACCAGAGACTCTCCAGGTTACCTGCCTACTTCAGGTCTCTTTTTCTACCAACTTTAATGCCTTTCCATGGAATAAACAATTTTTGCTTTTTTTTTCTACCCCTTTTGTAGACACTAGGCATTTAAAGGTGAAAAGGAGCATTAAGATTTGGCTCCTCTAGCATCTTAAATCAAAACAGAGGAGCAACTCCACCTGCCTGCTGTTGATCCTTGCTCCCTAAACCACCAATTGAGAGTAAGAGATGCTCTATTCCTGTGTCTCCTAGACCCGAGAGTTTGGGAGGTTTGAGTGAGTACCACTGAACGTGAGCAACATTTGTGTTAGGGATTTACAACAAAGTAAAAGCAAAAAATCAGGTCACAGGAGTCAGCCTTTCAAACTTGATCTGGAACCTGCTGGACTGAGCCTTTTGCCAGGGGTGTGTCTGGTTTCTGACCAGTCAAAGTGGCATTCACGAGATTTGAAAGCAAAATCAAAACTTTTAGAACAAATTGAGATTCCCAAGATGCTGACTTGAAAACTCATTTTTCCAGGTTAAGAAGCCAGACTGAAAGCAATTGCCAGTATCCACGTAAATAGACAGAGGAAACGGATACTACCTAGCAGAATGTTGTGCAGTTAAATAAGGGCTAGAAACAGGAAGGAACAAGGCACATCCATTGTGCACTAATATGTAAGGGGGGAAAAATTCACCCTCTTACTGCAGGCAACCACAGCTAAATTAGTGGATGTTTCCAATTAATCTCCTGTAATGTTAATTCTATCCTGCTCCAGAAGTGAATAACCACACTTGTGTGGTACCAGGCAAGCAGTGCATGGGACTAACTCACCCAAGCCACACAGGGCCACGCCTGTATGGGCATATGGAAGCAGAATCTAATCCATTCACTTCCCACTCAACCGACCGAGTTTTCCACATGGCACCCTTGCTAAATGACATGTACCTTCCCAAGAGGCTTCTCTTCTCACTGATGTTGCATCACATTTGTCTAGATATCAATTACTGCAGTTGGCCTCAGGTGGTCAAGGCGATTCATGTTTTAATTGGTCTAAAATCAGTTCCATCAGACATTAACTCTGGCCACATAACAGCCCTTGTGCACACAACCTGCACACAACCCCGGGCCAACCACACACCCTAAACCACCATAGTTAAGAACTATACAAATGTTGAATTGCTGGGGGAAAGAATGTGTTTATTAAACACATAAATACAGTACCAGTCTCTGTGGCTGAGCCAGGGGAGACACTGCTGGATGTGCTAGGATGTGATGAGGTCTCTGAAGAGTTATGGACAAAACCTCCTTGCACAGCATATTTCAAATGAAGCTTGGGAAAAAAGCTGGACAGGAAGATACTGTAAGGAACTGTCTTAGCTACGTCTCTGGAGCTTTCTACATCTTTTCCAGTGCTAATTTCCGTGATGCTACAGTTCTGGACATTGGCAGAAGTAATTGTTGTGAGACTTAGCTTGCAAGATAAGGGGAAAAAAAATTGCCAAGTGTTTATTCTCAGCTAATTTCTTTTCAGCAAAGCCAATCCTATTTAAAAAAGTTCCCAGTGAATTTTAAGGAGGTGTTCTGCCCAGTACCTCAAAGAAAACAAAACTTAAGGTGTTCACAGCCTGTGCATGTGTTTCCATATGTGCATACCTGCATCTGCCTCCCTGCTCCTCATCCCCACTAATACTGACTGTCTAAAGCTGTACCTTTCCTGTAAACTCTAGAGAGGAGAGAGGGGATTTACCTGGAGTTTAGAGGTCTGCAAATTTTATGGAGGACAAGTTTTAAGCACATTCCAACACAAGGGTTTAAGTCTGTTTTGCCTTCTTCTGGAAGGGATATTTTTTTGCAGGACACTTTTAATATTCTAAATTTCAAGTCCCTTTAGGAAACAAGAATGAAATGTATTTTTGGATTTTTGCATTTGCTTAAAATTAGTTCAGTGCCTACTATATTATGAAGCCCAGTTAAGTAATGTTTTCCCAGTGCTTGGCTACCCTCCTTTGAAAGTCATGTACATGGGGAATTGCTATAGATTATTGCTTTGCTTTTTCACGAAACATGAATCAGTCTTGTTCAGGATCACTTTAGAAAAGCAAAGTACATGCCCAAAGATCCTTCAGCTCAGCCTGGCAGGCCTGTAGCTAAAGATTTCACTGGAGTTACTCCTCCCCCTCAAAGGAAATGTTTGTAAGACTTGTAATATTCCTCTGAGTTTGTCTCCTAGCAGAAGTACCTTAAGCCTGACCCATTCAAGGAATGTTTTACACCAAAATAAGGATTATCAGTTCACTGTGTGTTTAATTGCCCTCATTTGTACAAATATTTTCCAATTGTAAATATGACATGCCCAAAATGCTAAGGCTCAGTGATTCAGCTATTAACAGAGGCCTAGGCAGAATAAAGTGCCTCTGAAAAGCTTCAGAGTGAGAGCATCATTTAATAAATGAATGCAGCAGTAGATGGATAAAAATAAAGCTTAAATTGTCCAAAGAGGGGATGCCAGTAAGAAACTTGGCACAGGCAATATGTATAGGATTTGATGATGAGCCCCACATGCCTATGAGCATTGTACATTGTATTAATTAAGGAAGAATGACTCTCTGCATTCCCTGTTGCAGGATATTGTGAAGAATCACCCTGGGATAACATCTAACATTCTGGAAATGAATTTGTGGTTCATTTCACGCATTTTGGGGAAAAACAATATGAAAAAATAGATTTGTGTCACAAACCTTTTCTGACAGTTGTTCCTCTGCATTTCAGACACTAACCTGAAGAGAACAAATAGCTTATTTTATTCTTTGACTTTTAGCCATCAGCCAGAAAAGGAAGAGAGAAAGAAGAAGAAGGGTAAGGAGGAGAAATACAGAGCAGAATAAACTACTCTGTTCTGGACCAGCAAGCATAAATGCATCAAGGTGTCTCCTTGCCCCCAAAAAATCACACTCAATTAGCTGCTGAGAGTGAGATGCTCATTTGTCCCAACACCACAAGAGGAAAAGACAAAGAAGCAGGAAACAAAAGGGATTCTGGCAGCAGACAGATATGCAAAGACAGGCTCTGTCTGGAGAAACAGCAAGTCTGTGTGGCTATGATTTGTAAAAGCAACAGTGACATGAGGTCAGCAGATCACCAAGTGTCTCGTGGCAAGGCAGGTTTGTGTTCAAAACAGAAGCATCCTCACAGGTAGAATGGAGAGATGAATAAAACAGACACAGGCACTCGCAGGTCTCTGTCAGGAAAAGAGCAACACTGCAGCAGGAGAGACCAGGGAAACCACAGACCTTTTGTGGGTCCTCTGCTCACAGACCTCTTTTTGTGGGTCCTTTGCTCCAAGGTAGGCAGGTGAACAATGAATAAGGAGACAAAGCTGCCCAGGGGGCTGAGCACCAGACACACTCCCAGCTCTGCAGAACAGCAGCATGCCAAAGCATCCTCATCCCCAAAGCAGCACCCTGTTCAAGTGAGAATTGCTCAGGGCACAATGCTGCAGTGGGAGTCACATCAAGAAGCAAAGTTGTATGGTCAAGATGTAGGTAAATAAAGAGCTTCTCTTGTTGGAGTTCTTAATCTGTTGTTACAGAGGAGCAATAAAAGGAAAGAGAAGTACAAGGCCAAATGAAAAGTAATACTCTGCTGGTTTTTATCCTCCAGGCAAATTCCAAAGTTCCAGCACACTGTTCAAATTAAATGATTTGTAGAAAGAAAAAATAGAATTCTGGAGAAGCTACTGCAGATCTAGAAATGGCTTAAGGGAGTCACTATTACAGATTGCCCCTAAAATCAATACTGTAATGGAACACATCTTCTTCCCTCAAAGATTTTCAATCAAAACCTGAAAACCAAAAATACTGTGAGCAAAATCTACGAATATGTCTGTACTCTTCGGCCAAAAACCTGACAGAGTTTTTGGCTTGGTTTTCTTTATTTTATTTCAATAAAAAGCAGGATTTTCTCCTATGTGAGAAAACCCAGATCTACTGAAATCAGCTCTGAAGTCTACAGGTATTATTTATTATCTCCTAAGTACTTTCTGGCAGACACGGGTGAGTATGTTTCTCTCTCAAACTCAGCTACAGAACTCCTGATATTCCACTAAACATGGAAATGTGTCTACATCCCATTTTTATTGCCTTCTGCACAATGGAGAACCATTATCTGCAAGATAATTACAGAGCTATGATAACCACTGCTATGTCCTATTCCAATTAACTCACTACAAATATGCAAGTGAATCAGCATCACTCACTGGCTTCTCCTCCTTGTTCTCTATATGATCAGCAAGACACAAGTTATTGAATCAACATTATTTAAAAGAACCTGTAGTGCAGCTAATAAGATACTTCTTCCTGCTCTTACATTCTGATGTAGCTTCATGCTCACTGTGCTTAACAATAGCAAAATTAAACTCATCTCGTTCTACAGAGGAGACTCGGGGGAATGCCAGGGAATGAAAGGATGGGAGTTTCATTTTCTTCTCTTGCCGAGAATGAATTCTTCCTCATATAACTGCTGATGAATTGTCGTTTTAAGAGAGTTTGTTAATTTACAACAAGCAGAAGGCATAAAAATGGACCTCCTTATCTTTAATGGATGTTATTGAGCAACACAAATGGTTTGCATTTAAATTAATGCAGAAACATCTTGTCTGTTTTGCCATGATAAGACTGTTCTTTCCTTGCAGCATGGGCTCAACTTCTTCTCTTAAATAAAACAGCTGGTTTTGTTCAGCTTAATGCTAGGAAAATTTCCAAAGGTTCAGCAGGTGAAGTCAGTCCAGGGGAATGAACTGGAATTTACCTGGGTCCTTCCTGATTCTTCTTGAGAAAATATCACTGAAGAATTTTGAGGTATCTAGTTTCAAGTAAAAATGGTCCCTGATAGTGCTGATGTACTCGGTGAGGATAAATCCTGCATTAGATTGCAACTTCCTCCAATGCAAGCCTGGTTCCAGCCCCAGCTGCTGCAACAAAGCTGTAAAGAAACAAGAGCTGCAAAGGTGAATTTCTTGAAATCAAGTGGGCAATCTGGGATGAGGTCTGGGGCAAAGGGAGAATGGATCCAGAAAAGATGCTCACTCCTGATGCCTGTAGGTGCTTTGCCACTGAATGAAATAGCCAGAAAATTATGTCCATAATCAGAGTATGTGAAAAGGTCGTTCCTAAACTTCTCAGAACCATAGTGATTTTAAAATAATTGGCAAATGTTTATCTTTAAGTCATCTGAATTCTCTCCCACACTGAGAATTCACCCATTTCCCCAAAAACAGAGAGATTAGTATGATACAAAATAGAGGGTGAAACCTAACCCAAATTCCCCACAAAAAAAAAAAAAAAAGGCGTGAGACTATTCTTTGCTACCCAGAATGCACAAAATATGATGCTACTTTCAGCCTGGCAGCCTGTCTTTTGATTAGTTTTGCCATGCTAAGACACTATGGGAGATTCCCATATGCCTCAGAGGGATGCATTATTCAATATATTAATTAGAGGGCTGGCTTTCATCATTGCTTCCTACAAAGTATCACAAAGAATTACTCTGGGATTGTTCCTGACAGGCTGAATTAATTTGTGTCTGTGTTCACGTGCGTCAGGAGAGCCAGGATGAAGTCAGGCCAGGCAGACTACATGAGTCAGCAGTACAGCATTTCAGCTTCCAGCACCAGCCTTTGAAACACAGTGATGGGGCTTGGACATCTTACTTGTCACCTTCTTGGATGAGAGGAACAGAGATCCTCCCACAGTGCACTGTTCAGACAGACATGGCACTGGGATGCAGTCCAGATATCAACACCAATTGGGAGAAATATTCAACAAACTTCCTTAAAGCATTCCTGGTCTTTCTCACTACTGGTTCATCAAGTCTGCTTCAGTCTCAGGCATTCAGTCAAAGAGAGTGTGGGAGAGAGGTGGGTTATAAAAGTATCCAAGATTAGCAATGGGAGAGATAAGAGAAGAGACTGGCCACAACATAAAGAAACCTGATAAGAGGAGAGACCAAAGCAAAAGGCTTTTTGATGGCTGAAAGCACTAACTGCAGTGCAATAGGTGACATTTAGTGGCAGGCATTAGATTTAAACCAAATTAACAGAAATATTTCAGCCCTTACTTTTTGAGGACTCAAGGAAAAAAATAACTGCCAGCCACAGAACATTAAAGACATAAGCGTGGCAAACATCACAAACTGTACTAAAATCACAACAAATAACAAATTCTAAAAGCCAGATAGTATTTATGTAAGCACACCCACAGTTAAATTAATGGAGAAGAGATAATCCCTCCTTCTGCAAGATATATTGCATTGCTCAAGCAAAAGGTAGCTAGAGAGAAAAAGAAGGTTAGAAAGAAAAGTCCTTCAAAGACAACTTAGTCCAAAATTTCCCTTCCAGAGGATATTCATTGAAAGAACTAATTCTTGCTGTGAGAGTAGCCAGAATTACAGAGGTGTGTAAATATTGTGACACTTTATCATGTGGCACTTTTCCTATGGTTCATTCATTATGTAGCTCATGGGTTTTAAAGGAGAATTTGAAGTATTTAAAATTATTTCCCTTCATAATCACACACGATCCTTCTAGATTCCTTAGTATGTTTTTCTTTTTTTTTTTTTTTCTTCCTTGTAAAAAGAGTTTTGAGCCCAGGCAGCCTGATTAGCCTGGCATCCACAAGACACTGCAAAGTACTAGCACAAGTACAAGAGACTAGTTCTAACAAATTTCCTTTATAAGATAAAGTCATCAGTCAGCATAAATATACACCAAACCCCCAAAAATCTTTGGTTTTATTCCCAGGTAAACTAGAAAATAGTCTGTAATAGTTCTCCAGTACTGTACTATGGGTTTTTTTCCATCTTCTAAAAAGATGCTTTCTCAGATCCCACTATTTCTGTCAATCTCTCATAAATTTGTTCGAAAAAAGAACATGGACTGTGCTCAGAAAGGGGAATAGTAGTCTGAACATCACACTGACCATGAGCACTAATGGAACTCGTGGGGTCTGTACAGTCTCTGTAAAACAGTCCTGCAGCATTTCCCAGAGACAGAAAGTGAAGGATTTTCCTGTTCTTAGGGTCATTTAGGTTTTTATACTCTTAGATATCCATAAAATCTATCACAATGTCCCTGGAAGAGCACTTACCAATCTGTAGTTGAAAACCAGGATAGGATTATGTTTAGGAAAAAAACTATCGCACACTTTGTTTCAGACTGCACTCTTTCCCTGCTTTAATTTTTTAAAAAATATCATAAATTGCAAAATGAAGTTTTATTCAAATTTTAAATTGACTTTAAAAGACCATCCAAAAACTGTCAAACATTTCATGATATTCCTTTGTTAAATTTTTGAGAGGAATATTTTGATAATGTTGCCATGAATTCTAAAATACCTTTCTTGGCTTGAAACTTTTTCAACAAAAATAAACACTATTTCAGCCATTAAAAAAGTATCTACCTCTACATACAGGTTCCATTTATATCTCTGTCACTGAGTTACTGTGTAATCACAAGTTAGTCACCTACAGCCTAACATTTGGAAACACCAAATATCTATAGTGCCGATGGCATTAATTGTAGGCACACAAAATGAAATAAAATCCCTAGCCTCACAGTTTCACTTTGCCCCTTTTTAAGTGAAAAGGAAAATAAAATTGGGTTTATTATCACCATGGTGTTGTGGTTTCTAATTAACTAAAGTGACCTTGCAAGGAAATCTTCCAATATATGCCAAGAATTTATGAGAAAGTCTCATCTCTCCTGAACTCTTATTACAGAGCTTGAGGCTACAGTTTGTAAATGTTGTCCTCAGCCTAGCACAGCTCACAGTCATGGTGGCTTGAGGAACACATCTCAGTTTTATGTTAGCTTCACTCTCCAGGAGAAAAACCTTCCCTGGGTGTCCCTTACCAGAGCCAAATGAGTCATTAGCCCAAGGGAGGCTCCAGCAATAGGCACGGGGTACATGCCTTGGTGATGCTCGTAGGTGTCATCCATGCCTGCCAAACTGGAGTCATTCCTTTTAGCCACAGCTCCATGTATGGTATGGTTTTAATTCTGAAAAACTCAAATGTAGGATTATTTAAGAGTCAATTTGACATTTACAAGACTATGTTTTCCTAACACTAAACTTGGCTGTAAAAAATCAGACGATGTTTCCCCAGCACCGTGCAATGACACCATCTGGCAGTTAATGATTAGTGGGATTTACAGGAGAGGCAGGCACATGTCTGACTAACCACCTCTTTGGTGACAAACTAGGCAAGTAAAGTTAATGTCAGCTCTATCCAAAGGTCACTACTGGAACTGCTGCTGAAACAGTCTGCATGGGCCAAAATTGGCACTGGAATTAGGAAATATCAGTGCTGTCACAAAGATGAAGAAATAAAAACAGACACAAACATCTGTGTGAAGGCAGATACAAACCCAAATAATAACCTCTAGAAACACTGAGGTAAACCCCTTAACTTCTGCCACATCACTCTCAGATAGCCAAACCAGCCTCCACTATAGCCGTCCTGAAATTCAGGCTGCAAAAACAGAGAAATACAGTGGCTTCTACATTTTATCATCTGCTACTATCCAATATCACAAAAAAGAGTGACGACTGTGCCCCTGAAAGACAAAATTTGTTGTCTCATTCCTCAAACAACTGTGACAGAAAACCTTTAACTCCAAAGCATAACCTAAGTTAGCGGATATGCAGCCTCTTTCCCTCTCTCAATGAAAGTGTTCCCTTTTCCCAATTTTTAACCCTCAGAGACCAAGGTGATTGTGGATGGCATTCATAGATACAAAAAAAAAAAAAAACAAAAACAAAAAAAAAAAAAAACAAACCCCAAAACAAAAGAGAAATCAAGTTGATTATCATGGGAAAAAAGGGAAAAGATAAAATTCTGGGGAGCTTTGCTGAGGGAATCAGTAGTGTATTTGAGAACTGCTTGATACACCAATTTTTTCTACCTGCAAATACAAACACTGCTCCTTGAAGCCATGCTAGTGCATGTCCTATTTTCCTCCTCCCAGTCTCTCCTGCCTTGTTGGTGTTTTCTGTCCAACTTTCCTCACTAGTGTGTATTTCAGTGGCTTTTACTGACGAGGCTCATGCTGCACACTGACTTCAGGGCTCCAAATATCTCCAGAGGCATCAGAAATACTGCGCAGATTTCTCCCTCTCTTCCACACAAATGGGTATTCCTCACTTTCCTGCTCCCAGACTTTGAGAGAATCACCCACTGTCCCAGAGAGCATGAGCAAAAAAATAAATGAGAGAAGGGAAATGTCTAGCTGTAACAAGCATGGTGAATGCTGCAGTAACCAAACTGTCCTGACCACCTGATTAGCCTCGCTGTGCTGCCACAGGAAAAGGCAGAGGTAGTAAAAAGAAATCTTAAGGACAATTCAAGTCCTAGGAGTTTTTATCAGATGAGCAACAGTACTTAGTCAGCACAGAACACACCATGTGTTTTACAGGCGAGGAAACTTCCCCAGCATTTCTACAGTACAAAATACGGGCTTTATTTTTTATATCCTCCACATGGCAGCACAGGTGTCTAAGTTACAGTGATACAAAACGAACAGGGCCCAGAGGGAGCTGCAGAAATGTGTTCTGAAAGAAAAGAACATTGAGTAGGTTTTTAACAAACTTTGCACCCGTGCTGGTTCCAGTCATCTTGAGTGATCTTGGAATTTCTGTATCACAATAGCGTAAACTCCCTCTTTCTAGTCTTACAGGATCCTAAGTTATTAAAATCTGAGGCCAAGGCACGTGGGAGCCAAATCTGGATGCCTGTACACACATCAAGTAACACATTCTGTTCAAGCTCTGCTGCTGCCATAAGTGGGTGTAGTTAACAAATGAATCACTACTACCAAAGTAGAGAACTCAAATCCTAGTTTTCTATAACTATGAGTGGCCCAGGGGTGAATCTCAGCTCATGCACAAACTTTGAGCGGGCTCAGGAATGGATGAGAGATGATCCATAAACAGTTGGACATGTGACACCCATATGGGATGAGAACACAAAACTACAAACCAGTGAGTAGCACCAACATCTGTGACTAAGGAAAGAAGATGAATAGAAGAGCCAAGACACAGTGCCACAAACTGGGATTGGAGCTTAGGGCTCTGTTTTTGACCAGAGGAGAGCCATCACAGATGCTGCCTGCTAGAGCTATGCCAAAAAATGAAGAGTGACTTGTGTGTCCATGACTGAAAGAGAGGTTGTGCTTACTCTGCTGAGCAAAAATTCACATCCTAGTCTCGTGAGCTCTGAAGCAACTATGATTCTCTCCTGGCCTTAAGGTCTCTCTATCTGTGAGGTCTCTCAGAGAAGGTATAATTATTCTGAAAGGACTCAGAGAGAAAAATAAGACCTCTCCCTGTCAGGCTGACTGATCCCATGAACCAGGTGAACTTTGTAGTCTTCACAAGCCCATTCAAAGCAGCCTGAGAGATGAAAGTCATGTTTTGAAGGCAAATATATGCAGCAAAACCTGTCCCGGATAAAGCCAGCTGCATTCCAATCAGATGGAGGCCATCCCATTTCATGAAGGATGCTTACCTGAGCCTCTGCTAATGAACAATGCAGAGCAGCATAAAAAAGTACCTTACCTCATTTTGGCATCTCCCTATCATTACTATTTCAACTTTCATGAAAGTTTTAATTCAGAAGTTGAATAGTGTAGTATTTGATAGACTGATGGCATGGACAGTGATAGGCTGGTGACGTGGAGAGGAAAGCCTGCCAACACCAAGCAGGGTGCTGCAGTCGGCACGCCTGAGGGAAGGGATGCCATCCAGAGGGAGACTGACAGACTTGAGAGGTGGGTCTGTGTGAACCTCATGGCTCTGGGACAACTTACAGCACCTTTCGGTAGCTAAAGAGAGGGAGTTTTCAATTTAAAGATGTTAGGTTTGGAATACATAATGGGAAGAAGTTCTTTATCGTGAGGCTGATGGGACAATTGAACAGGTTGCCCAGAAAAGTTGAGGATGTCTGACTCCTGGAAGTGCCCAAGGCCAGGTTGGATGGAGCTCTGAGCAGCCTGGTCTAGTGAAAGGTGCCCCTGGCCCTGGCAGGGGGGGTGGAATTAGATGATCTTTAGGGTCCTTTCCAACCCATACCATTCTATGATTCTATGAGCTTCACAGAGCGTGGATCATGTCCCTTTGAAACTTACAGCTATACCCACTTTTCTCTCTTTTTCATAGCCCAATAAAAAGAAATCAACAAATTTCTGAGGCTAAAATATTATTTTTTGCTTTTTTTTTCCTATAGAGATCTTGCAAGCCAAAACTTGCAAGCCATCACAGTTTGCAGCTTTAAAAGGATAGGAAGAAAAAAGAGAAATAAATCAGCTAAGGAGATATGCTTCACAATTTCAATACCTCTGATCCCCTGCACTAGGAATTGGTTAAAATCCCTCCTGCTCTGGGAAAAACATAATTCACTCTCTTGGGAAGCTTATTCTCAGTGGGACTCATCTGTTTCTGAGTGGAATAAAGATTTCTAAGTTTATGTCTTATGAGTTTTAACTATAGAAGACTTGTACATCTCCTAAGAGAAAAAGGCACCTGAAACAGAGATGTTACATAATGCACTGTTAAAAAACAGTGCTTAAACCGTGCAGCCAAAAGACTATGAAAAATGAAGTAGATTGTGGAAAAGAAGACACATTTGGATGTCAAATGGACAAACAGGCAATTTCTATTAACCATTATTATATGAAAGCAAAAAAAAGTCACAACATGAGAAGCTGTCCTTTAAAAAGAGATTCTGCTTTGTTCCCAAGACTGCTTAGCCCTTGCAATTTATCCTCCAAGAAAGCCTCTCCCCTAAGCTCACTTGTGTTATTTGAAGGGAAAAGTTATTCCAAGGACCAGCTATTTTGCTCTGCAGAAGGATACACCTTGAGAGGATCTACACTCACCTTTGTCATGTGCACCCAGCATGAATAGTGAGATCAAAGGATTTTTGATAGTTAGGTCAATCATCCACCTGCCACCAGAACCAGGAGAAAATAACTTCCTTTCCTACATTACGGATTAGTGGAACAGTAGCTTGGACAGGTTCTAGGCCTTTTATATATTTTGCAGGTCTGTGTGACTTAGGAGTCTTAAAACTTCCTTTCCTCAGTGTTCAAAACCTTCTCACACTGTCCAAGTTCCTCAGGCAAACTAAGAGAAATCTCTAGACTTGGTGCCAGAAAGGCATGTTTTAAATGTTGGAGCCTAAAGGTGTTTAGAGAGATTTGAGGAAGGATCCAGATAATTTAAAATGAGGAGTCTATCACCACTGCAAGGTGTGGAAATACTGAAAATACAATCTATAGATATTTTGTGCCTGCATTCCAGGTGATTTCAATGAGGTGCAAAAATTTCTATGCAAATTTGACTCTAAGATATATAAATATAGATATATATCATGCTTTGTAATTGGGAGTCAATTTTTAAGTTTTCCAAGTCCTTTTTATTTTTAACCACCCAAAATGCGACCCTCCGGTTCCTTAATATTATAATCTTTTTTTGGTCCTAAGGACCAGACGCTTCTTTTAGCTATGCATAGCTTCTGTAAATCAGCACTTCTACACATTCACACACACCCTATCCTCTGGCATATAGTAAGTACAGCACCACGAATCTGATTCAAGCCCCAAATCCTAAATTCAACTACAGAAGAACTACACTTTTCTTTTTCTCTCTAAAACCCAATTCTTGAGCCTTCACATGGTGCAGAGAAGTTTGGAAAAGAGGCATCTGAGATGGCTGAGCCTGGAGATAGGAACTAAATTTGTTTCATCATCTGATTTTAAGATACTTCCAATTGGAGAGGCTGACACTTGGGAAATGAGAAGGAATTGAGTCACAAAGCAGATTTTTAGCAAACTGCAGATCTTGGGCTTTCACTAGTCACTGTAATGAAACTGGCTCCTCAGAGAGTGATTTAAAGCAGAGTGAATCATCCCTTCTCACCAAGACTGCCTAAGGAGTCTGGTCAGAGTGGCTGGCTCTGCACAAAGACCGTGTTCTAGGCTAAAGTAACTCTCTGAAGGGCTGAAAAATAGGAGATCTAATGTTCACAGGTTTGTCACAGATGCACTGGGCAGTTCCTCTGTGTTACTCTAAGCAGGTGTATAATGAAGGAGCAGGAGCTTTGCAATTACTTGTACTTGGCTGTAAAAGACACCACATTTTATCAGAGAAGAGACACAAACACAGAGATTGTTGCTCTGCAAGGTATATACTGTGGACTGAGTTTATAGCACTGATGATGAACAAAACCAAGGGTATACTTCACGTTCAGCTAAAGCAACCAAGCCCTTCAAGTCAGATGCCCTTCTACCCTCCATGACCCACCCAAAGCAAGCCAAGCCAGAGGCCATAACTCACCAGTAAAACCTGTTTGGAGTGACCCTCTCGTGCATGAGCTGCCATTTCCTTCCAAAGTCCATGGAGCTGTACAGCTGAGAGACAGAAAGAGAAGTATAAACTTTGAGGAAGAAGACTGTTGCTAGATAAAGTATTTAGATCAGCGCAGATTAAAGAACATGAATGGATAGTTCACAATAATTGTACACAATTATCCACCCTCCACTGCCAGGGGAGGTTAACAAGGCAATGTCTTCACTCTTAAACCAACTGGGCTCCTGAGAATCAAAAGCAGGTTGTCTCTTCCCAAACCTTGTCAAACATCTTTGTGCTTCTGAATTTCAGCTGTCAATGCATTCACTGTGACTGCCATATAACAAAGCCAGCCATCCCCCTGGCTTTTTCTGCTTAATAGGAAGCAGGTGACATGTGAGTTCCTTGTACCAAATAGAAGGAGAGACAAATCAGATTAGTCAACAGGACTCTGATGAGGTAGCGACTCTATACTCAGGGTAATGCTATGATTTCATTTTATGGAGTATATCAGATCTCTCCTGTATTGAAAAGTAACTTGCCCCTAATTTATATTTTCTAATATTAAGAACAAAGTCCAAATTTTTAGAGAAATAGAAATCAACCTGCACATTAGTTAAACACTATGAAAAAGGGACATGACTCTTCAAGGAAGCCAAATTGTCAATATAATAATCTTTTTGAGTCTTTCTGATTAACAAATGACACAGTTGTAATGTAACCAAATTTCCATGCAGCTCCACACTGAGTTTCAGATATATGTTTGCTTCATACATAAGCACTATTCTTTATATATATATTTTCCTACCCACAATGCATCCTTTCACAATCAAAATATATGTAAGCTCCTTTTCTTCAACTTTGTGCAAGTTTGGTCCTTCAGAGAAAAAAAATACACTTTGAGAAATAACTACTATACTACTAGATCACAGAGAACTAAATATCAGGCAGTGTTTTGAACAACATTTCAAATAAATTTCATTTGATATAAATTCTGGCTTAACAAAACAAGGATTGATTGCCGGCTAAGAAGGTAGATAAGAGAACTGAAAACTTAAATATTTGTAACAGCCAAATTTAAGTCCTTAATGGAAAAACTATATAATTTGAGTACAGGTTTTGCAGTGCATTTGATTTGAGTTACTGGATTTGCAAACTGGAGGCAGGTCCATGTTCAGATTGGAAGGTTCACAACCTGTGATGTGTCCTGTGGCACGGCTGTGATGGATGGCTAAGTGTGACTGGGAAGATGAACGACATGTGCTCACACTGAATATTAAAGTTTCTTGAACAGGCATTATCTTTGACCCCGGAGATGCAGCAGCCACATCAGAGCTGGACCATAGATCAATTTCCAAAGATGACTGGAAAGGGCTGTTTGAGCAGTGTCCAAAGCCTGAGGCAGTTAATTAATTCTTGCTATGTTTGTACTCAACTACACAAACAAATCACTGTATAGCCAGCAAAAGGAAAGTTAGAAACTCAAATTCAGACTCCATCAAGGATCTAATGCCCCTGATATTTTTAAAGACAAAATAATCAGTCCTTTGCATTTATGCCAATAGTTTGGCCAGCTCAAGCTGCCAGTAAAACACATAAGGGGGAAAGATATGGAAGCAGGTGTCCTTCAATCTTCATGCCAAAAAGGGTTCCCTTTATGTAGACTCCACTCCAGTCAATATCACTGAGCTAGTGGTAAGAAATATTAGGAAAGATTTTCTGCCCCATGTTCTTCAGGAGATCAGACATGATCTGAATATTCTAATTTGGTCATATTTCTTTAGCACTGTCTCTAGACAGGGTAACATACTGCACTAAAAGCCCACAACAGCCAGACTTCCTCTGCTTTTCAGATGATTGTGTAAAAAAATATGATAGAGAGTCCTCTGGACCAAAAGGAATTTTGTGTAGATACAAAATAAAGCAGCAAAGCATTGCTTGCCTTTATTTAATTAAAGAAGCCAAGAAAAGAAAATTCCTTGTCAATTCAAGATTCAGCCTATGAAGTCAGCATCAATATTAAGATAACTAATTCTCAGAACACACAGGTTTTTAGAAACAATAACTTAGAATCTACTGAGTCCAAAGTTAAAATTTTAGAGTCCTACAACTCTGCCCTGACTTTAGCACACTGCCTGCCAGGAATATTCCTTGAGTCACTGGTCATGGTTACACACATGAGGACCTCAGCACAGACTGAGTTGCATCAAACACCTTGGTTATCCTTTATATGTCCTGACCACAGGTGCAACTTAGCCAGGCTTCAGGCAGCTTAGTCCCAGTTAAGTCACGCTCACAACCGAGTCCAAGTGGGTCTAGCATCCTCATTGTCTTCTGCAACAGATTAACCACTCTCACCATGGAAAGAGGAAAGGATTAGCAAAATACATCCATTTCCTTCGATTCTCTTCTACCTTTTGCCCCTGGCATTTCCTTTTCTTTTGCAGCAGCATAACAGCAGTAGCTACAGAAAGCTCAGTGACATGAAGCACAATTTCTTTCTAACTTCTCTTGTCTCCCAGGGTCTCTTTCAGGGAGCATCCTGCTCTATATCTGGCTAAAAAACTGAGATCAACTATTGGTCTGGGTTTTTTTTTTCCTTCCTTTTCTCTATTAAAGCTCAGACTGACTGATGTCAGAAGGATTAAACTGAACTTGCAGCCTTTATGTGATTTCAGATAAAAGAGATAAAGAGTATATTATTCATTTCAATAACTTTTATTTATTATTCACCTACTTATTCTAGGCATCCACTTCAAATTTTATACAGATGACTGAGTTTTAAAGCTGTATGACAGAACAAATCCCTAAAAGGCTTCTCTGGCCCAATTCACTTTTATGGTATTATTTACAGATGCAAATGCAAAGGTTAATGTTGAATAAATAAATAAAACATAAAGTGATTTCTAGTATGCATTAAAATTGAATATATACATACACTTTTTGTTTATCTCCCTTCACGGGAGAAGGTATGCTTTTAGAAAAGACAACAAATTTAGTGGCAAGTACAGCAGATTTCAACAGAAATTAATTTGTCCTAAGGCTGAATATTAAGCAGAGGAACGAAGTGATGCAGGTACAGTGCCAAGATTTTCCCATTTTAAAGCTCTGTTCTGGCTCTTTAGTGACAAGTAATCTCTGGCATTTCCACATCCTGGAGCACTCCAACCCATTGGTTCAAGAGGGGTGGACTCCAGCACACCACAAGGGTGTGCTCTGAGGGTATGGCCTTTCTGCAGCCTCCTCCTGTTATTTGATTTACTCTGATGACTGAAAAATTAAGACCATTAAGACCAAATTAAGACTATGGGCTGGTCTTGTCTCTTGATGCAGCCAAAGAGTGACATGCAGAGGATTTTACTCTGCCTCTATTTAGGAGCCTAGTCAGTCCTACCACTTAAAATAGGAAAGGCTACACCATCAAGAAGGTAAATAGCAAATATTTATCCAAAAAGCATCATGATACTCCCCACTCAAGGATTGTAGCACCAAACATATCACCTCCACCAACACAGCCCTGCATTTCCCCAAGAACACAATCTGTGTGAGGAAAGACGTTGGCAGCCCCAGTGATACACAACTCTGCTTCACTGCAGGCCAGACCTTAACTCCTGCTTGTTTTGCTCAGCACAGATCTGAATCATAAGGATATTATGCACCATAGGCAGAACGCTTCATCTTCAAACTCTAAGAACACTGGCAACATTTTATTTCACACCAGCATTGTTTCCAAGTAAACTGGCAAGCCCCTTAAAGAAGGAGCTTTATCCTTGGTGTCAGATTCTGAGCCACAAACACAAGCAACGTGCCAGAAACACAGAACTGCAAAGAAGGGAGCTATACATGCACGCATGCACAGTGTTTGATACGAAAAATGTTGTTGCAATTCTCCAGTACAAACTCTCAGGGTGACACATCATGCTGGCTGGCTTGCAAGATCTTGCTCAGGGCTGTGGGTAATTTGGTTTGAATGTTTCATTTATTTTACCAATGAGAGTTAGCAAAAAAAAAAAAAAATTATTGCTTTCCTGAAGAAGTGAAGCTCCTCACAACTGGAATGGCATGAGAAACTGGTCTGCTTCAATTCCACTTATGGAGAGAGGGAAGAAGAACAAGCAAAGAAGGAAACACATGGAAACTCTAGGAAGAGGCTCAACCCCTGGATGTCAGTGATCCATGTCCGAGCTAGTCACCAAGGCTCATCTTTAGACAGGCAACAAACTTCTAAAACTGCTTGTTATTCCAGCCTTAGTATTCTCCACCTCTCTTGACAGACATCAAAAAAAAAAACCTTACAGTGACGAGTGCAGAAGGAGATGACCCCACCAGAGACAAATGATCTAGCTGAGCTGGATTTCATTATCTCTTCCCTGTTCCCAGGATGACCTGCTTGGTCTTCATGGGGGAAGCATACACAAGAATGAAGACTGAAGGCAATCCCAAGAAAGACCAAACATACAATAGCCTGGGTACACTTTACCACTGCAAGAAGCACATATAAAAGACACTTACAGATTGAAAAGCAATAGAAAACAGACAAAGAAATTCATAGAGCTTTGATATTTATAGACTTTCATGTCTACACCCATAAGAAGAAGGGCACCAGGAACATACATAAAAGCTTATAAGCAAATAAAATCAAATATTATTTGTTCCTATGAAATCAGTCTATTGGCCTAAGCAAATATCTGGTGAGACTCTCCACAGTTTCCTGTCTGCCAGCCATCCAGGAGTGAAAATGATGTCAGATAAACTGAGGAAGAACAGCTGAACTACATGCATTTAGAGGAACAATTCATTTATTACATTAAAAAATTATACTTTCTCCAGACAACACATACAGCTGATGATGGAAAGATGTATTCAAAATAAATGTAGCAGGGTGAGAGTGGATCTAGTGGTAATAACTTGGCAGCAGCTGACACATGATGGAAGAGGAGGGTCAGATTAGCCTGGCCTGCTTGGCCTCAGAAGAGAACGATCCCAAGCAGTAGCTCAGATTGCTTACATGAAAAGATGGCTCTGATCCCAGAAAAGCACAAAGCAAACTAACACGTTCTCAGCCAGAGCTGGTGGGAAAAATCTACAAGATGTGTGGAGGGTTCCTGCCAAAAACTCAAACCAGGGCAGAAGAAAAATAAAATTAGGTCAACATTTCTGTAGGAAATTGGACTGCATGCAAAGGACAACGCAGAAAAGAAAGTCTGTTGCAGGGTCTTAAATTTTCCCTACAGAAGGAAAATGACCAAGACCACTAGAAAAAAAATTAAAGGCTCAGAAAATGTTGCAAATTCTCAAAAAATTGCAAGGAGTATCTTTTCTCTACACTTGTGTGTTACAGATGAAATTACAAAAGAAGAAGGGTATCATCATTAATATTTCAGAAAGTTCATTCCTAGAAGGAAAATGAACTGGAGGAAAAATTCACAACACTTTTCAGTCTCTATAGTACAGAACAGATAAGCAAGGTCTGACAACTGCCAGTTGAACACAGGATAGATTCAGTACAGCCATGAAGACAGCTATTAGTACCCCAGAAACACACCATACTTCTTTATCACATCTTCCAAATCTGCTTTTTTAAGGACAGATGTTTATGCCTCCCTTTCAAGCATCAGTCTCCCTCCCACCACAGTAAGACACTGGTAAGACACTTCTGCACAAAGACCAAATGCTTTGGCAATGCCTGACTTCGTGTTGTCATTGTATAGCTCAGTTCAGACCTGGTTTCTAACAAAGCCAGGCAGGTTAAGACAATGCACTCATGTCACATTTCACGGTTTCACAGTTAAAAAAATGTTTAAACCATGGGGTCTATGGAAAACCTTTCCCAGGTTCTCCTGGGAGGCAGGGCATGTTACTTGCAGCATTGTAGGTACAGGACTCAGGTCTGACTTAATTCAGTGGTGAGGCTGAAAGGAGGTCAGGAGCAACCCTTGCCATGGAAGTGGCTTTATTACCCACAGTAGAAAAGGCTGAATTCAAAGAAAGATTTGGGGTCTTCCTCCCTTTCTTCTGTTCCACCATTCCCCTCAGTCTGGGCCTTAGTGAGACACCTCTGGAGCGTCAGCAATCACCATTAGGGACACAAAGGCTAATGTCACCTTCAAGCTGATAACCAACTCAAGAACTATCTGTGCTTGTTTTTTCCAGCTCCTCCAAGGGAAATATCTATCCTTGCCACCTTGCACAGTGGGGCTCCAGTGGTACCAAGATCTGAAGCTTCGAAGTGTTTCTGGACCTTTAAATAATGGAAAAAATAGCTTATCCTTTTCTTCCCTTGTCACAAGCTGGCTGGAAACTACAACAGAGGTAAGGCACCCTCAACAGCTCCACACTAAAGAAGCTAAAAATAAATTCTACTTCTCGAGCCAAAAGATTTGTGCAACAGCTGGTGGGGCTGAACTTCGGAGAAAGAAGTCTACCAGCACCAAATTTATGGTCTTTGTTTACACAGAGTAGTAAAAACTAGTAATAGTAATGAAAACAAATGGACCAGTTTATCTCTTTACTTTGATTTCCTTTCCAGGTGATTAAAAGCTACATTAAGAGACCTCATTGCAGACCAAGGTTCTTCTCTATCATTGTACAGCCAGATTGTCTTAGGCATGGAAAGAGAACATGCCCAGACTGATGCATGTCTGAGACTCACCTTGGTCATGCTCAGTTCCCCACAGATGTTGTATAATAGATGGGACACTAGAAACAGGCTATTTTGAAAACTGGTCAAGAGAGAAATTAAATACTAAATACATTTCCATCATCTGTCCCATACAGAGAGAGGAAAAAAAGGTAAAGGTTTCAGAAGCTGGGAATGTTTTTTTTGAACTTTAAAAAAAATATTTCACAGGATTGTCAGCAAAAATAGGTCTTCAGGCAAAAGAAACTCAGCCTCCATCCCACCCCAGTAAGAGACTGGTCAGGGATCTTCTGCACTAAGATCAAATGCTTTGGAAATATCTGATTTTGTTGTAATAGCCAATTCAGACCTGGTTTCTAATGAAGCCAGGGAGGCTAAAACAATGCACTGATTTCACACTTCACGGCTTCACAGTTCAAAAAATGCTTTCACTCAATGGATCCACTTTAAACCTGATGCTGAAAGCAAGATTTGCCTCTCTCTGCTTTGCCACTGCATGTCCAAGAAAAAGACAAAAGTGGATTAAACTGGTGAAAAAAACCAGTCCATTCCAAAACCTTCACAATTCAATCTCTTTTAAGCCTTATTGGCACAAAGCACACTCAGCCAAAAATCTGGTATTTCTGCTGAGAGCAGAGCATCTTTTGCTTTTCTACTCCATGACTGGTTTCTAGTGGACCAAGAAGTCCAGATACAGCTGCAACAGGAGCAGTGTCACACATGAGTATCACAAAGAGCTTAAGGTGTGTTTTAGTCCTGGGTGAAAAACAGGCTCTCTTTTTTTCTGCTTTTCCCCCACCTCCAGAAATGCTAGAGTGGTGCAGAACCAAGATGAAAAATATTATTCCATGTTTTTTTTCTCAAACTGAAAATCTGGAGAAAAAATATGTTCGTTTTGGTCAATCAAAACACACTTCAATCATTTCTAAAGAATTAAGCTTTAGCAACTTGCAAAAGGTACTATAAATAGAAATGCCATTTTGAGGGAAGGCTAACTTTTGTGATTGCTTATTTATTCCTTTCTCCATGATATTTTAACCATTTCAAAGTCAGCTACAGAGTTTGGTGGAGGAGAAAAGCAGAGAACAGGAATGAGAGAACAATACTGGGACCATGAAGAGATCAGAATGGGATGGAAATAGCAGAATTTCCTCCTGCTACCACAGGCTACAAGGTGCACCAGGAGTTATCTTTACCAATATTTCTTCCACTGGCATCCAACAGGCTCAGTCAGAAGCAGAGGAGGGTTTCAGATTGCTCCTGTTGTCCCCAGATGCTGCTTCACTCCTTTTTTCCCTGCTCTAACAGTCACAAAAGACTGAATTGGTCCTAATGGCTGCTGATTTTTTTGTCTCTAAGCTGAGCTGATCCCTTTGTCCACCTTCTTCAGCGTAAAAATTAGGCAGTGTTAGGTCTGAGGTCTGTGCTAATTGGATCCACCAACCAAGGGATGAAGCCAATGCTGCTGTGCAGGTCAGCCTGCACTGAGGAGCTCTGTGCCCTCCCAGCCCAAGAGGAAAATTCTCTTTGCTCCTGGGGGCTCCACATTGCAGCCCTTTAGAAGTCCCTCCTTACCCTCCATCAATGGTTTTACTCCAGAAATTTAACAATAAGGGGAAATAAATGTGAACCACATGTCTAATGGGAATATTTTTCATTCAAATGTGCTTTATTGTGTGATATATGCCTTTAATTACAGTGCAAGCATCTGGGTACATTCGTTGCTATTACAGACCAATCTTTCATGTTTATTGAGCATAAGACTACAAGGGACAAAGCAGGAGAGGCTGAGGCATTAGCCAAAGTGGGACATAAAGCTATAATCACATGCCTGGCTGTTCTTCTCCTCCTTCCTTTACAAACCCTGTGGCACTATCTGTAGGTTAACCTCTATATTATACAGACCAGGATTTAATGGCAGAGGGATTTTTTCAGATTAGTGGAAAAAATAGATTTCACACCAATACACCACCTTCCAAATTCATATAAGATTTTTCTGAATTATTTCTTTATGTGGGAAAAAACATTTCTGAAAGTGTGTACAGGGGCATTAATGAACAGGTTTTGAAACTGCATTTAGAACAGCATTTTATTCTGAGATGTAGTCATTGTTCATGTAAAAAATTTCACACAGCTTGAAAGAAATATTAGTCTGGTCTCAAGAAGTATGTGTCATTTAGGCAAAATTAAAGCAATGTATTCTGCCCCAGTTTAAACTGTACATTATTTAACACACACACCTGCCGCTCAATGCAGTTTTCCACTCATCAGCATTTTCACAGGTAAGGGTGGTTACTGAGAACAGTTCCCCAGTTTTTGGGACCCATCACCTTCAGACACTGAGCAGACACAGCCCTGAGCTCATGTCTCACAGGTGAAAATGCTGTTCTCCCTTGGGGTCAGCCCTGACAGAGGGCAGGTGTCCACTCCCTTCAGCACTCATCTCACCAGCTGAAGAGCAGCAAACCTCACACATCCATAGGACTTGCACCCCACTTCTCAGAGTGTTGCATTTCTTCACAAAGTCAGAGCTGTCTGACAAACTGTCCCTACTCTTCCACTCCGTTCACCCCACAAGGACACTGTGCCCCCTCAGCCTGAGGCCGTGGGTTCTGCCAGGGATTTGTGATGCAGAGCAGGCATCTATAGGCTACCACCACACACGTTCTACCTCCATCTCTTTTGGTCATGGATATGCTCCCAATGCCATCCTGAAAGTCTTCTGGGAAACTGCAGTAGATGAACGGATATTGATTAGGAAGTGTACACATTTTGCACTGGGAGAAATCCCTCTCTGGACGACTCTGGTCCACACGCACTGCCTATGCTCTGTACTGCCTGGACACATACTGGACCAAGCCAGCCCAGAGAAAGGCCCACCTTAGTTAATGTAACCCTTATGTCCCCCAAAAGAGAATGCAGAAGCTGCTCATAGGACAACTCTTACTGTGAAATAAATTCTATGAGCAAAAAGATCATAAAAACAAGGCAGAAACTTCAATTTCTGATAGCATTGAAGATGCAGCTTCTGGAAATATTATCTCCTACTCAAACACCCCAGCTCTTGTACAATTCATTCTTTCAGGCCATCTCCATTACCACGTACTTTTCATATCCTGTCCTGTAATGAATCAAGAGGCTTTTGCAAGCTTGAACATATAATATAATAAAGAAAGTTAGTTTCCTTTCAGCCTCACCCTCCCGCTCTATCAGCCAACTCTGGTCTCTGCAAGAGGCTCTGCTATATTGAAGATATTCTCCAGTACTGCTCTTACTATAACACTTAAAATCCAGTGGAGTAGCTCATCTCTAGCTAGACAATTTTGTTTTTTTACCAGATTCCCTGGCAATCCGTATCTTGGCAATAGGAAACAACTGAAGGGAAAAGCAGAGCCTGATTATACAGGCACCCATCTCCACACATACACAGCCAAGCCAGAGACAACAGGCAGGGAGGGAAAAGGTCTCATGGAATACGAGAGATTCCTCCCTGCCCTCACAGAGATTCAGTTCATCCCGATCCAAAGGGGCAAGGGAGACTGTTTACAGGAGGAACCCAAATGAACAGCATCATTGTAAATACCAGCCACCATCAGGAACAATTTAGCTTGACAGCTGGAGCAGAAACTCACTGCACTGAGGCATCACTGCCAGGAAAATCACCAAATGAGAAACTCGCATGTTCCAGGGCTCCCTCCAGGCTGCTGGGCAGACACCATTTACACTGTCATCTTTGATTCATCCATCACCCAGCTCCTGCAATCAGACTGTGTACCTTTGGAATAAATGAATCTGCAATTGCAGATCATGCAAGAAAAAGGAAGCTCTTATCTAGCCTCTCTCAGCAGCTCTCTACGTTTGTAAATATTCTATGGTGTCTATATTTAAGCTATTTATCCCATTTAATTGGAACTCTAGGTACCTTCAATCCACCTTATGAAGAAGAGTGAAGAAAAAAGCCCCTACAGAGCCCCAGGAATAAACTACCTTGATTCAAGGCAACAACTACAGTCAAAAAAAACTCACCAAACTTGATATAATGTAACTTTAATTCCTGAAATTAACCTAGCTTTACAGCGATGGTACAGCATAACTCATAATGGAAGGCTGCAAAGGAAAAATCAAGTGGCCTTTTCCATGCTGTCACTAGAGAAAAAGTACAGCTCATCTAGCTAGGGAATAGCAGAGTCAATTTTGCAGCAGAACTTTCAGACTCGTGACATTTGTGCCGCTGGGTATGTGTGCATAACTCTTGTGGACTTACATGAAGATCTGAGAAAATCAACTGGCCTGAAGCAAGTGCTGTGTTAGAGGACAAAAACTAGAGTCCTGTTTTGGCAGCAAAACTTTTGATGACATTATTGTTCTCTTACTCTATGGCAGGAAAGTCCCCTTGGGTCCACTATATTCTGCTAACATGTTATTTGTACGTGCTGTTATCTCTTGAACACTGCAAGTATAAAATGCCACAAAATCTATATTCAGACAGTTTATGATCACTGAGCCTGTGGCAGAAATGAGATGCCTAAAGTAGGAGGCTGGGGGAAGGATCTGGTTTCCCTCCTCTTGCACTACAGAATCACAAGGATTTTCTATAAAGCTTTAAGCTTTGTTGTTTCTTTGATCAATTGTTCTCCTCTCAAAAATATCACCCTTCATTTTGGTGCCTCAGCTTCTCCTTTTATCATACCCACAGTACTTTCAATGCACCAAAATTTTACTGCATCATGCCCTAACTTTCATTTTATAGCCACCCATAGTCCTATAAAAATCAATTGAACACAAAACTGAAGAATTTTATTACTGTGGAAGAACTTCTTGTAACTGTCACAAAACTGCTCGGGGGTTTCTACTGCGAAAGTTCAAACCTGCACACAGGTGTGTGCACACCCCAAACAAAGAGGCCACCAGCCTTCCCCAGACAATCAGTATGGTTACCCAGCTGAAATGTGCACAGAAACACAACTGAAGATGTGCAGCATTTGCAACCATCAATAAAGATCTGTGTCTTAGAAGCATAAATTCCCTGCAGAAGAACAGTGCTCGAATAGGGACATTATGAAAATCTTGGGGGGTTTGCTTTTTCTTTTTTTTTAAATAGCAATCTCTCTAATTCTATTAACTGCGAGGAAGCATTTGAAAAAAATGGTTTTCAACCCTTCCTCAGTCACAGAAACATCATGAGACATACAAGAGAGGACAACTGAAATTATTCAAACATCTCCCTGATTTTTTTCTCTGCCAAACTCATTACTTTCAAAGTACCAATTTATTATTTCTAGACACTTGAGACTGAAGTTCCTGAGGTGCTAGACCAAAAATCCAGGAACTGGACATCTTTTTCACCACTGACACAATAAGCATGAAAAGCTGAAACATTCACTGGATTACCGTTGAGTGTATGAGACATTTGAAGCATCTGTGCCTACTGAGGGGACAGACAAGTTACTGCTATTCCTCTGGCACCTTTATGGCCCAGAATAATTGATTACATGAAGTTTCTATCAGAAGGAGGAAAAAAAAAAGGAGATAAAGAACTATTTTTAAAAAAATTAGATTTTCATATGTCAAGGTTGAACAACAGAAATAAGTAGTTGCCATAACACAAATAAGAGCTTGCACACAGGTTCTCTGCCCAGGGACTCTGCATCTCTCACCAGGCAGATTTTAGGGGGAAAAAAACCCTGTGTACAGGGAAGCATAAACTACATCTATCTTGTTTAATGTGAGAAAAGAATACCGTGTATATTTTCAGGTCGGATCCTCCAGTGAGGTTAATCAGCATTTCCCTGCTAAAATCAATGGACTCACACTGAATATCAGCTGCTACATGTGTGACTGCACACATCTTTTGTGAAGCACCTCAGGTATGCTATCAGATCAGAACATGGTCCATTTCCCCACTGAAAACAAGCACTGGAGACAGGGATGGCTTGTCGTGACTCAAAAAGGGGACGGAAGAGTGACAGAGAGAAGCCTGTTTGCAAAGGGCAAACTGAGAAGAAACATAAAAGCTTCTAGTATTACATAAACCTGTTTCACACAATAGACACAAATTAATTTGAAATAAAATGTATGAGCTTTTTAATAGACTGCTGTGATACAACATAAAAGAAGGACCCTCTCTGCCTTGTGGCACATTTACTACTGCAGCACCTGCTGATGGGAAACTCACACAGGTCCCCATCCCAACCACACTGGAAGTTCTGCCACGAAATATCAGCTCCTGCCTGCTGCTTTCTGGAGTTTCTCTTTCTTTGGCTCTCAGATATGCATCTCTCAACTGTATAAAAATACTTTGATTTCAGGAGGCTGAAGCACCCCTGCCTTAGGGGCAGAACAGAGAGCAAGGGCTGTTTGCAAGCCTGACATTCCTACTCTTGACTGCAAGCTGCCAGTCCAGCACACAGGAGCACCCTCACACACTGTCCCTGTTCTTGGGGGCTGCTGCAGGCGCTTGCTGGGGGGAATGAGGGAGAAGGGATTGTACCTCCACCCCTCAGCATACTCTATCCAGCTGTCTGCCTCACTGAAAACAAAACCAAAAGTTTGGGAACTCCTCTGCTTGCACATCATGTTTGCTCCCTCCTCCAGGGCGAGGGTCATTAGGACCTGTAGGCATGATAACAGCAACTAGGAGACTTAATGGTTTTTGCTGTTTTGATCATATTGGAATCATATCCCATGTAATCCATTTTGCACGCATCCACGACAGCAGGGTTGGTTTCAAGTTCCCTAATCTCAGGTAATATAGCAAATACTTACATCTCAGCAAAGGAAATTACTTCCTTGACACTCAGCGGAGACCCAGTCAATACAAATGAGTCCAAGGTACAATTTACCTCATCCTAAAAGAGTCACCTACATTTGCTGCCAGAAATCAATCAACACCATTCAGTAGATCACCACCAACAACGATGTGAAGCCTCGACACTCAATGTAGGCGTACATTGCAACATTTTAGATCTCTACAGTCAGGCAAAATAAATCATGCCCCTGGTGTTCTTATTCTTCAGCCTTCTTCACTCCTTCATTTTTATTCCCATCTGCTATATTTATAACCACTCTTCACCCCACTTAGGCTCCAGATAAAATCAATATACAGCCATGATTTAGCATGGCCTAGGAATAAACCACAGGATCCTTGCTCTGTTACACAATAAACTAGGTTGCTCCAGCAGAAGAGCACATTTAAGCATCAAATGTGTCTCGCTCCATTTATCTCTATATTTCCCTTTTCAAAGTAAAACCTGCTCATGAAGTATCTATAACATAAATAACAAGCAATAGGAAAGTCTGCTCTGGCTAAATCAAGTTTCACAAGCCGTTATTTTCTCTTTGCCACCACAAATCATCACAAGCCCAAAGTTCAGTATTTTGCCAGGACAAAATTCATTGGCCATTTCTGAAGTAGAGCCAGGGTTGCATAATTTAATTTCCAATCTCCTATTAAAACTGCCAGGCCTACCATAATAAGAATGATAAATGTAGAGTCATACGTCTTATTTCCGACAGTAATGCCCATCAATACTTCAAGTGCAAACAATTGTGACATCTGACTTTATAAAAATTACCTGGTGCACCAACACCACTTAATTAAATCATTTTAAAACTGCTTTTGTTACGTTTAATGAATGATATATTATACTGCAATGAAACATGCAGCAATACAAATACTTCACAATGCCAACAATTAAGGCTCACTTCACTTACGGCAATTGACAACACAAGTGCTCCTCACTTCATTCAGCTTGTGCATTCCAAATGAACTGGTTAGCGAAAAGGGTGCTTCTTTGCTAATGAGTTTTGTAATCAAGGCATCTATTTTAATTTCAAATTGGCTAGATTGGGGAAAATTGCTGAACTAAATGACTGGTTCTAATTAGGATTATAAAAATATTCATCATGCTGCAGAATTAGAGCGCAAGGTCTTGATTTACTGACATTTGCATATAGCTTTAGTTTAAGAGTGGAAAAAACCTCCTGATAAATTGTCTTCCTTTTAATGAATTGAACAAACACTATATCTGTTTTAGTCGTCCTTTCATTTAAAGGCACTGATACATATTCATGATTTGTAAATGAAGTTAAGTGATTTCAATTCTTCACTTCATTATCATATTGAAGAAGAGATTTCTGTAAATTGCCTTTAAATATTCCCAATCTCAAGGGTTTGGTGTGGGGTTTGGTTCTTTTTGTTTGGTTTGTGTTTTTTCTAACTTTACTAACATTTCAGTTTATCTGTTTGATGGAGCCCTGCCTGCCTGGGAGAGCTGCTGGCAGGTGGCTTGTCCAGCAACAGACACACGATATGTTTGTAGAACCTGATGTTCTCAGAAGAGTATTCAAAAGGCAAAGAGATGAAAGGCGTATTTGTGGTAAAGTCATGGGAACAGGACTCTATCTGCGTTCAGTTTCTGACTTTGTTACAGCCCTCAGTGGGAGTTAGGCAGTGAAACACTTTAATGACCTGTGCCTGAATACACTAGAGATACTCAGGGGACAACACTTTGTCTGTCAGCCTCACGTTTAATTACAAGCACTCTCAGGCAGGGATTGCTTCTTAATATGAATGTGCAATACAATGGACCAGTCAGTATGGTACAGATTCCTATGAACTGTTGCTGTAATATGGCTCACATTAAACATGAAACACTACATGTTCCTTTAGAGCTGGGCAACATACTCACTTTATTTCCTTCCTCAGTACAGTAGGCCTGTAGGAGTAATTGTTATTATAGCAGCTTCCTCAATCTCTTTCCCTTTTGGGTGAAGAAAAGAGTGCAGCAGGTGTGCCTCCAGCTTCACTCTGTGGGATGCTCAGATGTCAAGTGTTTGGTGCAAGATAAATCTGAAAGCTGAGCATTGTATCCATAGGACTGGAACCACAGGCATTGTGCTCTTCAGATATCAATGAACTATGATGAGAAATTAGCCCCGTGTGTTCTCTCAAATCATGCAATGAAACGGTGATTCTACCATGAGGATCCATGCAGGAGTAGAAAGAGCTTATTTTCCTTGTTAGAAGTAATGTTCACATCTTGCTAAGAAAAGTTGAGTTTTACCCAAGAGGTGCAGTCTTGAGCTGTTGCTGATAAACGGAGTAGTTACTCACACTTCTGCCAACTTCTGACAACTACAATTACTTTTAAATTCCAGGACCAGGAGTGCTGCTGAGGAGCAGGTACCAGGTCTGGGTACCTGCTGATTTATATCAAAATGAGATGTGAGGCAGCCACCAGCCTGCCTCTCCTCATCAGCCCCATACCTCAGGTCCTAAAGAAAGAAATCCTACAGGGCTGGGCCAGAGTCACATCTCACTTCAGACATGCAGCAACTCTTACAGCTTAACTTCAGCACATCTGCAGTAGCAGCTGCTATCCTGGAATTGCATTTCCAACATCAGGAGTTCCAACTCAAAGTGCAATATCCTCAACTGAACACAACCCTGAAGGCCCCATGTGCCTGAGTTTCCTTATGGGGCACAAAAATCAGAGACCAAGGAGCACTTACTGGAGGCATTCAAGACAGGATTGGACTGGGTGATAGATCATCACATCTCGGCTCCCTTTCCCATGAAAGGCTGGGCCAGATGATCTTTTGAGATCCCTTCCAAATTGCATTGTTCCATATGTCTATGAAAATAGCTCATCACAAAGAATCCCAAAGATGAATGACTGCTTGGAACAAGGCACTTATATTTCTAGAAGCAAGTCCCCTTGGATTTCTCTGCCAGCATCCTGACCAACTGAACATTGTCAAAAAAAGACCCAACCAAACAACCCCATCCTTAGCTGCCTTACTGCCCTATGTCATACAGGGAGACTGGGCCTAAATTCCAGGGGAGAATTTCGCCTGGAGCAGAGACACTGTCTTCACGGCTCTGCTTCTGTGTCTAAAACATTAAAAAAAAAAAAAAGAAAAAAACCAAAACGAAAAAACCAACCAAAACTTTCCCACATAATCTGTGTTGTCTGTGATTTTTTTATTTTTTGATAAATCTGATAAATTCAGCAGTGTCTAGTCAAGATAGTGACATGCACTGCATTCAATTTTCAGATGATAACTTGCCATATCTCCTACACCAAAAGAATCTCCCCAGTCAGGTCTGATACTGTCTGCCAGGTGCAACCTGGTGATACAGCAGAATGTTATCTTGCACCTCTTATTTATCACCTCATTCGAAGAGATAATGAGACGCCCACTTTCTTTTGTTCACTTTCTGCTGAAGATTAAGCCCTATGGAGGGAGAAGCCACTGACTGCCAAACCTCTTGTTTATCCAATGTTCCCAAATTTGTAATGGTGTAGCTGGGGAATTTAAATTGGTGTATTATTAAATTATTCTGTCTCTTACCTATTCCCAGCAGGTTCCAAATCACAGTTTGTTCTATGAGGAAGAGGTGGAATTGCATCACCTTGCATACCTGGGTATTTTTTGTCTTAACAACAGTGATTTGAAATATTTAAAATATCTCTCTCCCTATTCACTAATATTTCCTCTTTTAAACAAATTATCTTTTTTTAATTATCTTTTAAACAAATATTCATGCAAGAAAGTTGTGCATGTTGCTCTGAAAGTTTCAATGTCATTCTAAGAGAAACTCCTTGGAGTTGGAAATTACCTTCCATTTCTACCTCCAGACTGATCCATTCTCCAGAGAGATAAGGGAGTGTGGGAAGTTTTGCCTATTGAGAATTAGTTGGTTCCTTGGATAAATGAGACTAATAATCAGACACTCGACAGATTAGCATCAGAAATGTAAGATCAACTCAAGATATTCCTCCCCAGTCACTGTGAATGGCAAAAATGAAATCTGTACCTTAAGCTTGTGCTGGCAGCCTTGAAGCTTTCACAGCACTCCCCGGAGCAGTTCCCCAGGCTTTCCAACAGACAGTATTGTACCTTTTGCGTATATTCCCCTTCCCACCACATTTTGATACAAGGATTGTTTAAAATGGCTTCCTGTGCATTTTCTGCAAACACCCATGAAAACTGGAGGCTGTGGGACTGTTTTCCCTCTGTCCTGGGTGATACATCCAAGTATCTGTAACATTTACGGAGAGTCCACCTTCTGCCAAAGGCCACTCAGGGGGCCATTAACAGAACCAACTCGTGCACACATCAGATTGCACTATTTTGTCAATAAAGCAGACACATACACACACACACAGCTACTAGGAAGAGATCCAAGATTTTCAACTCATGAGATGCATTTAGTCTCCCAGGACCTGATAATTACACAATGTCACATTGCTGCTCAGGGGGAATAGCAAACCCACCCATGCTTTCTTAAAGCCCTGTAAAAATTCCTCCTGCCTGTGCTTTATACGCAGTGAGAAGACATCACGGTCTATGAACTTGCTACATGTTCATGCCCACACACACAGATTTCTTGGCTCAGCCAAGCTGCATTTATGGGATGATACAGGAGACTTAGCAAGGCAGAGGAGGGTCCTAATTGGCTATAAAAATTAAGAACAGGAGCGACATGCTATGTTGACTCATACCAAGGAAGTATCCTCAATAACTCCTTGGACAGTACAAAGAGAAAACAAATGGTGGTAACTGTGATTTGTTCTTAAATCAACAAAATAACCAGCAGCCACACAGCCATCTGTCTTTCAGAAAGCCTGATAAGCTCCCCCTCACTGAGTCTTCTCCTGGGAATTGCCCTAAGCAGGAAAAAGCAGGACAATACCTATGTGGGAGTGGTAATAAAAGATTTGGTGACTGAACTGTATTTTGTATTCAATTATGTCAGTTGATGGAAGTTGTAACATCACAAAGTCTTTGGCTTTCTCAGTATGAAGCCATATTTCAAGTTCTGTTGAGAAGAGATGGGAGGCTCCTCCTCTTAAGGAAGAAGCTCTTAGAATATGGAATAGACTTTCTAAAACACCAACTGGGAGGAGACAATAATTCTGTTAAGAGGACATTCAAAATGTGTTGGTCACATTGGCTGGTCATTTCTTTAATCAACTAGATAAATATCTTAATATTGTTGTCAAATGTGTAGAAGTTCGCTAAAAAGAAGGAGGGAGGTTTAGGATAAAACAGTCATTAAAAAAAAGGCTTGAATCATAGCCATGGAACTGTAGGTCAGAAGACCTCAGAGGAAAGCCTTTTAATGGGAAGATCCAAAACACTATTTTTATTTCATACCAAAACTTTAATATTGTTTTTTACTTTTATAAACAAAACGATTTTAAAATCTTTTGATCTAGGTGGTTACCAAATCCATTATTTGCAGGGACATAAACAGTTGGAATTTCATTTTACTGTGTGGAACAACATACTAAGGAAAATGGATTTTCAGATTCATCATTCTCATTAATTTCTGGGTTTACCACAGCTTGCTTAAAACACCACATTATTACTACTTTTAATTGAAAAAATCCTAATGAGATAAATATAATCTGAAATATATCTTTTAATTTAAGATATGAAATTAATTTTTCTAACTTGTTTACATGTTCACAGTTACAAGAGGATGGATTAGATCCTCCCTTAATAGTTTCTGCTGCTGGGAGTCAAATTGTATGTACTTGATTTGTTTTCACTTATTTGCATTTTTAAATCTGCCTCTAACAGAGTCATTAAAATAGAATTTAAGGGTCAAACACACCTCTAAAACTTAGAGAGGTGTAAGAATATGGTGCCCCACTGCAGCAGTGGCTGCACTGCAGAGCATACAGCAAGTCACCTTCCTTGTCACAGTATCTGTGGATGAATATTACCTGCAGGTTACAGGCTAATGATAAACTTTCTATTTTATTGCTCTCTCATGCATCAAATCAGAAGTGTTTCAGAGCAGTTTTATCCCAAAAACATGGACAAATGAAGTGAGAAAGTAAGCACTCTTTGATCCAGGTCCACCTATCTTGTGCCAGGCAACTTCACACTGGCTCACAGGAAAATGGGCACAAAAACAAAGGACAGAGGAGTACAAAGCAGAACTGCAGTTGGACAATTAGCCCCTGACAGCATGGCATCCCTTTGGATAGCCTCCTCACAACTGCAGAGCACTACTGCAGCCTCTCGAGCCACTTATTTTAGAAGCTCTTGATATCTCTTCTCTGGTGAGCAGCAGAGAGATCAAATGGTCATTGCCACTGGCATGATCCCATAATCACATCTAGGAGACAAGGCACAGCACAGTAGAGTGGGAAGGTGTCAGATCCAGATCTGCCTTCTCAAGAAAAAGAGAATAACCACAACAATCCTATGAAGATGCAAAGGACATGATGAATATTCTCAAGAATATGGGACATAAAGCCTAAAAGAGATGTTGTTCCTGCATTGGCCCAACCTAAGAGAAGGAAAAGGCTGACCTCTGGCTCCCACTCGACTGTGGCAGTGCCCCAGTTTCCAGACATGCAGGAATGCATCACACTGGCCTCTCAGAAGACTTCATCTGGGGATTTCACATGGCACTGCTGTCAGGCTCTAACAGCACTGCCCATTATCTCAGTATCGGCTGTGACTGCAGTGAAGCTGCGTGATCCTGAGTCAGTGTGACAGCTCTTTTACGACTCTTACTAACCCCAGACGTGGCTCAGCACAATCTATACCTCGGTTATGCTAAGTAAACATTTCAACTGGGAAAAGCACTGCTCCATGGTTCCATTGCAGCACCCACATTCAAGCAGCACTTCAGCCCATCCTTCTGACCAGTGAAGAAAAGCATCATGAGTGGCCTTGAATGCAAAGGCAGACATAAAGGAAAAGCCTGAACTTGGCATTGCTCATTTCCATTTGACTGACAAGCTTCAGACCACCTCATCTTTGCTCTTACTCTGTGAACAGTTTTATTCAGTTTCTGGGATAAAATGCAAGCAGCTTCAGGGTGTTTCTAGCTCATCTTTCTCATTTTGCTCATTTTTCTAGCTCATTTTGCTCATCTTTCTCCTGGGCAAAAGAGAGCAGCTGAGGTGTGCACACAGATGCATTAGAAACAATCGTTCTGACTGAACGACCAAAAGCAAAAATGCTCCTGGCCTGCTATTGCTGTTCTGGATCAGGGGAGCATGATTACCACCTCAGAGTCAGTCACACATGCCTACCATGTATTTTGATTTCTCCTTCCAGGGGCTAACATCAAAAAAAGATTACAAAGCTCTGCAAGTAGAAGTACAGTGCTTCAACCCAAGAGCAGATGTTCTGCGCTCACTGCAGATGGGTCTCTTTGCAAATGCACACTGAGGATGTCTCATATGGCTTCTCACATACATGACCACCTCATCAGATGCCTGTTTCTTCCAAGCCTGTCTGTATAAACATCAGGATCAGGCAAAAATCATTACCTCCAGTTTAAAAGTGGCATCAAGCCATTTTGTGACATCAAATAAATAGACTGGTCTTTCCAGTCTACTTCAAAATCCCTGTTACACTGAACCTCTAACTGCAGAAAACTATTTGACATTTGACTAACTCCTTCGTACAGTAAGGACTATGAAAGGAGTGTATTTACAATAGCTTTGTTCTTGCAAATGTCACTCAAGAATCATCAGCAGCACAGCAGCAAAACACCTGGTGCCTGCCACAGCATTCTGTTAACAAGTGGGAAGCAGAGCAATGGGAAATTATTTGATTATTTTCCCAGTAACTAGTTCGGTAAAAACTTGCACCAGCCTTTCAAATTAAATTCTCAACTAGAAAGGCACAGCATTTTTGCTAAATCATTCCTATAGCTGGGATGTGAGACTGACTAGTTTAGAAATCTTCAACAATAACTGCAGGAATGGAAAATCCCACCCAGAACACCCTCCCACACCTGACAGGTTAACACATGTGTTTGGTTTGTATGGAAATGTTTTCATAGCAGGGAGGTGGTCATAGAGGTGGCTTCCACGAAAAGCTGCAAGAAGCTGTCCAAGAGAGCCAACACCAGCCAGCTCCAAGAGGGACCCACTGCTGTCCCAGGTCAAACCTATCAGTGACAGTGGCAGCACCTCTGGGATAACATCTTCAGAAACTGAGGGAAAAAAAACAATTGACAACTTCAGCCAGAGAAAAGTGAGAATATGTGAGAGAAACAGTGCTGCAGACACCAAAGTCAGTGAAGAAGTGGAGGTGCTCCAGGAACTGGAAATTCCCCTGTAGCTCACAGTGAAGACTGTGGCGATGCAGGCTGACCCCTTGACCCATGGAAGGGTCTGGACTGGCAGGACAGGTGAGCCCATGGGGGACCCACATTGGAACAGTCTGTTCCTGAAGTCTGCCTCCCATGGAAAACATCCACACTGGAGTAATTCATGAAGAAATGCAGCCTGTTGAAAGGACTCACGTTGGAAAAATTTGCGGACAAGTGTCTCCTGTGGGAGGGCCACCACGCTGGAGCAGGGAAAGGATGTGAGGGGTCCTCCCCTGAGGAGGAAGAAGAGGCAGAGACAACGTTTTGCTGCTCCAGAACTGAAGCATGCATCTCCTTGGTCACAGCACTTCACCACCACAGTGCACCTGCTCTGCTCAGTGCCTTTCAAGACAGACGAGTGCCACGTAACAGCAAACTTGCTATGGACAAAGGAACAGACTGGAAATGTCTTACTCACAGAAGACACTGCAAAGTGGCTTAAAAGTGGCACAGGGGAGTTTGTCATCTGTTGCTGCTCCCTGATTTCCAGTTTGCAAGCAGAATGAGCACCCCTCAATGCTCAACAGCCAGCTGTTACAGACCAGCTCAGCCTGAGTACTCCATCCTCAGAAACAACTCAGAAATCGGCGCCTACAAATCAACAGATTTTTAGAACAGCTCCATATGTCATGTCAAATCTCTAATTCTTTTCATCTTTTGTAGTATCTCCATTACTGAGGTTTCCACACCCATCATGATCACTGCAACACTCAGATCCTTTTAGCAAACTGGCTTTGGAGTCACTGCATGGCTTTTGAGCACATTTAAACTGGCAAAGTGAGAACAGCAAAGCACACTATAAATTCATCATCTTCTCTGAAAGGGAGCAGCTCTAGACAATATCTCCTTCAAGTCCTATCTCATAATCACTGAGACATTAAATCAATTGCTCACCTTTTGATCCAGACTGTAGGCCAAAATCCACTCCTCCTGCTTGGGGTGGAAGAGCAAGCTCTGGATATAGAAGTTCAAACGGTACTTCTGGTAGGTAGCCCCTTCATCAGAGCTGATGAGGATGCTGCTTTCAATCTCTGGATCACTAAGAAGCATGATCTAAATAGAAAAATTGAGGGAAAAAATTGTTAGTGGAAAAGTGAAACTGAACATCCTTTAAGAGTGAGGTCATACAGCACTGACTCCTATTAAAGGTATTCAGAACATCACTCAAGAGTAACAGCCCATAGAATTAGGATGAGTTTTTAGCATTTCAGTTTCATTTTAATTGGCAATCCATTTGCTGATTTATTTGGCGATTCCTTTTATTTCATTCTATCCAGATAAATTCAGAAAGCCCAGCAAGAATGAAAAATTCTATGCATCAAAGTTGACTTTGGTTGGATATAGGAACTTCAGGCAGCCACACCAGGCTTTCCTGGACCATTTTCTGTCTACCACCTCTCTCACCCAGCATGGAATCCTCTCTCCCAGAGCAAACAACAGAGCATTCCTGAGATTTAAGGCTCATTATTTGGCAGCTTGCAGCGCCATGAATGAGAGCATCACCTCTCTGGAAACACGAAATGCCTTCCTGGATCAGCTGCTGGCATCTGGGAACAGCCCACATGCACACGAGCAAACACTGACACCATCTCGTATATCACACTCCCAATTTGTACAGTAAGAGACATTCATTCAGTCAGTGAAAACATAATTTTCCCCAGGCACAGAAAAGTGTATGACCTCAATTTGTACAGGGAGGAAAACACATCTGAGCCTCTAATTTTAATTAGAAAATTATTACCGATATTTTAAAATGGGTTGATTCCACACTATCAGATGGCAAACTACATAAATGTTATCAAGAAAAATGTTGTGGAAACATTAACACCATCTTATTAACATCTGGAGAAAATGACTGCACATTAAAGCAAATACCAGTACCATAAAATAAAGGCAAACAGTGGGAAATAAATTAGAGCTGTTCTAAACACAGCAGGTTGTTGATACAGCAGCTGAATCAGATATAGAAACCGTCTTTCAGCAGGAAAACAGATCTAGGAATGGCCTTTTTTAGCTCACTGCAGAATGATCAGCTAGCTGAGATTCACTGCAGTTTTGTTTTTTGTCCACACTGACTTCTCTTATCCAGCTTCACAGAGCCCCAACTTCAAGACTCCGATGGGGAAATACATTAATTTTGACAGCAAAAATCAGTTACAAGGAATGGTAAAACTCTTGGTATGTTAGACCTTCATCAAGCAAAAAATTTCAGTGCTTGTTTAATCTTAAGCACCTCATTAACTCCATGAAGTCACCAAGGGAAAGGGAGTATAACTCAAATTGCTTCTGATCCTGTCCATTAAGAAATAAAAAGCTGAACTAGAAGTGAACATTTTCCCAGAGTGAAGCCATCTGTATGAATCCAGGTTGATGTCAAAGTGCCTTAAACATCCCTCACATACAGAACTCAGCAGCCCCAAAATCAATCTCCAGCCACTCCCAAAGGAAGCCACACCACAAGTCAGGAAGAAGTGCACTTGAATTGTGCTCTGGTGCACGGTTTGGGGAACAAGAAACGTTCCCATAGGCAACTGCCTGGAAATTAGTCTGAGAAGAGGTCTCCAAGATTTCCACCTAGAAGGAAGCTTGGGTACATTTCTTCTTTCTAATCAGATCAAAATATCAATTTCATTATGCTCCAAACAGTAACAATTTCACAACTATTTGAAGATATTTTTTTCTGTCACTTTCGACTTAGACTGCAAAGACATTTTATACCCCTGTTCACCTAAAGCATATTGCCTGTGCCAGAGAACTACAACACAGCTCAGTAAAAGTCACTTGCTTATATGGAATGGAAGAAGGATGTAAGCCTGCCCATTTAACAAGACAATCCAGAAAGATCTTATATTTAAAACAAAGGATACTTTAGGAGTAAAAAGATTTTCCACCTGATGTCATAGAAGATAATAATGCTGTATATTAAAAGGTCACTGCTGGAGTTCTGTCCTCAAATAAGGAGCACAACACAGCTAACAGTGGCATGGACCTGAAGTGGCATACATGCAAAACATCCCCTCTGCCCCTTCACACACAGTCTGCAGCACTTCAGTGGACAGCTGAAGAAATGGTCATATGAGACAAGAAAGGCAGTATTTCCACCAGATGGTTCACAAATCTGGCCAGTTTGTTCTTCTGGATGCATAACAGTGGTTTCAGGATCAGATAATAAATCCACCAGGCTAGGAAAGGTGGAAGAACCTAACAACAGTCATATCTAGAGGTCACGTCATAAATCACACCCTGTGCCTTCACCCAGTTCCCATATCCACTCCCCATCCTTCAAATGGAGAGATGAACACGCCCAACATCTCTGCTGTCATCTGTCCTCCCAGGAAAGGCTGATCCTACACAAAGCAAGATGGAAAAGGCAGGAGACTCAATCAGAGCAAAAAACAAAAGTCCACCACCAGCCACACAGCTTGGTCTGGCACACACGTTTGTTACATGCAGAAAAAGAGAAGTGAGGGACTCTGGGCTTTTCTTTGTTATTGTTTCTATTTTTCTCATGGAAGCTATAGGGGGAGGGAATTTTTGGCAGGGGAAATAGCAGGACATTTGTCAAAGGCCTGAAACCATCTCTCATTATGGGACCAGGATGAAGGGTCTACCCCAGTAGTGATTTAGATTAATCACATTTCATTAAGAGACAATAAACAAACTCCAGTCAGAATGAACATTTCTGCCAGCATCCTGTGTTGCCATTTATAATTGCCATAAGGAATAGCAAAAGAGCACCAGAGAATTGTCAAATGTAATTTATAGGGGTTTAAGAGCTAATCATTTTCTATAATATTAAATTAAATGGCAGCCTTTATTTAAAAGGAAATTACATTTTCTTTCTACATTCTAGACTGTTTATATATACATCCATGTACAAAATATTCTTTTCAGTTGCTTTTTCCTCTAGTTTAAGTGGAGAGGCTAAGGGGAGGCAGGACTGGTTACTTCCAAGGGTAAGTCCTTGAAAACATACTTGAGGTGAGTTATTTTATGCTACATACATTTTCGTAACCTTCAAAATCCAGTTAACAATGAACGGCAAGGACCAGACCAAACAAAACAGGCTGAAAATCAGACTGAAGTTCAGATAGTTCTGCAGGAATTAATGCAGAGGCAGAGGGCTGTCTGGGATGTGGTGCATCTCCTTTAAAGCAGGAGCTCTGGGGACAGTGATGACACATACAGAGCTGTTCTGAATGAACTCCAGGTGGGCAGAACACCAGAACACCAGTGGGGAAGCACATCGAGAGAAGATGCTATGGAGAGGCCACCTTGCAAGGACATTAACTACAATATATGGACTGAGATCTTCAGTACGTGAGCAGGGAACATATCCAGCTCTGAACACTTCAAGGGGATTTATCCTGATTTATCCAGGGAATAAACAGCACAAGCTGCAGGCAGGAGGAACAAGGAGGGGAGATATACCTATGGCAGCCATAATGTATTTGGTACACAAACCACAGCAGTAGTTAAGAGTCTCTCAGATTCGTTGGAGAGTGTGTAGAACCCTTAAAGGAGCTCAAACACAGAAGCAGGGAGGAGGGAAAGTGACACTGTATTACAGCACAAATCCACTAAAAAGTCATGCCCTCTGATGGGGCTAATGTAACAAAACCTAGGGTAGGATTTGTAACTAAGACCCTGAGTTCCTGCTAGCCAGATCAAAATTCCACGTGTGTCACTGGGTGAATGCAAAATGCCTTCCTCAGTATTGCTTCCACATGGGGTTTGTGTAGGTGGACGAGTTAAGATGGTGACACATTCTTCTTCCTCTGCACCAGGGTAGCCAGGCACACAGACAGCTGTGATGTGGAATACTGAACTGCACAGCAATGGGGCAGCACACTTCTCACAGGCACCATGCTACAACATCCTCTACTGGCATGGAGATACAGGTAGCCTGAGCACAGAAATCACAACAGAGATCTGTTCTGTACACTGCTGAATTAGTTAATAAACCACCACTGGACAAGGAAAAAAAAACCCCAAAACATAAATGGCATTTTTATTAATATTAGCTTTCAATTAATCCTTTTATTTTTCTCAACGACCATAAATTTTCACTGTAAATTACCAAAGCGCATCTCCCTAAATCAGCACAGATCAGTTTATAGGTGCAATAATCTGAAGCAATAGTACCACTGAGCTACATTAGCAAAGGAGCACCAGAGGATTGTCAAATGAATAAAGACAAGTTCAAACAAATGCCTTTTGTTCTGAGAAATAGATAGGCAGCATTAAACCATTGTGTATTGACTCCTGATTCTCTTCTTCACTTTAATGCACTTCTATTAAGCAGTCCTTCTCAGAGGTCTCAGTCCCATTCACCTATGTAAAAGCATATTCTAAAAATCATAAACCAAACTGTTAGAAAAAAACCCCAAAAACAACATAACACCAACAAACCATGCAAGCTTCCAGAACTACAAAAGAAACCCAGTTCCTTAGCAAAGTATTAGAATTTCCTCTGTAGCACTGCATTATCCTCTCCTACAACTGAAAAGGCAGTTTTGTCACAAGCACTGCTGCAAAGACAGAAAGTTGAGGTTTCATATTTACAGGTTCATAGAGATTTCCATATTGAATGTGCTCAGCTTAAAAGTGAAAAGGCCTTTTTTTGGGTTTTTTGGCCTCCTCCCACTAGCCCCTTTAAATCCTTCCTAAAGCCTGGCCACATCTACATCATCAATGAGAAAACAAATCAAATTTTAAAAAATAAAAATTATTTCATTTTCTTTCTTTTCCAATTTGATTTAAAACATTTAACGGGTTGTATGGTCCCATGTCTCCTCCCCACAAAGTTTCATAATAGCTCTATGTTTAAAAAGCCAAAAGTTTAAAAAGCCAAAAAGTTTCAACAATTTATGCTGAAATGTCATTGCAAATGGAGGAGTTTTGCTTTGCTTAGATTTTATGTCCTTTCCTCCTTTTGAAGCTGAGAAATCAAAATCCAGTGACATTTAAAGACTTAAAGATACAAAAATCATTTTCTTCCTTCAACACATGTCCATTACAAGTTAAATATGAACAGTTTGGAACTCTCTTATGGGAAAAATACTTTTCTACATTGAAGCATTTTAGATTACATGTTTGACCACCAAAAGTTCACACTGGCAAATACTTGGTTATTCATTCTCCTCCCATTCTTTCTTTCTCCAACATCATTACTGCAATTGCTTGCCCTGCAAGTTAAAGAATGCCCTCAGAGGTGTGAACACAACCCAAATTTTTTGAACACAGCTACACAGCACATTGAAAGCCCTTCTCTGCCACTCCCATGGAGGACAGGTGCAACTCATTGCAAAGAAAATCAATTTTTTTTCTTCTTTTATCCCTACATGCCTAAATGAAAACCTTCAGTTTAATTAAACCACCCCATTTTCCTCTGAGAATAAAAACTGCTGGTACCACAAGCAGCTGTCTGCTTACCAGCAAAACTAACACCCATATAAATCAGCTAAGCTAAAGGTGTCTTTAAATGATTTGCACTAGTTTAAAAGCACACCTTAACTTCATACAAACTGTCATAGATGTTCAGAGATGGCTAAATACCTGCTCACTGCCCTCTGCAATAATCAGGGTGAAATGAAAGCAGCCTCTGTTTCCTAGTCACCAAGCCTATCAGTCAGACAGGAGAAAATGGGACATGTCAGTGATAGAAATCTGCTCTAGAGAAAAATCCTGTGTATCTACATACAAGAGAAGAAATTCACTCCATTAGTTAGGGATCAGCAGCTGTGACAAGAGGGACACCTCTCTGGGAAACCAAACAAGACATCCATGAAGAAGGCAACAGCTTTCATATAATTACTTACTTTGTGTCCCAAATGGAAACTGCTCATTGCAAACCCTTGTGTTACAGAGCAGCCCAGATCTGGGACTCCTTCTTCCTTCACATGGCTCAAAAAACTTCCTTAATGTTAAGGATAACCCGTGGCCATCAGTCAAGCAGTAAAGAGGCACCAAGCTTTCATGAGAGATAAATTGTCTGGACCTAACCTGTTTCAACTTCTTGTAACTTCACTTCTTATTGCCCGAAATTTAACATTAATGGCAGATTTAATTAATGAATATAGCACCAGATCACCAACTCTCAGAACCATAGTGCTGTAATCTTAAAGGATGAAGTGCACTGCACTCACTTTATAAGGGTTTATGAAGCATGTGTTATAAAAGTACCTCAACCATAAGGCTTTTTATACCTTGGCACTCACTTCAATACAATCCCATAAAACCCAAGCAATCTTTAAGTGTTAAAGGTGACTTTCACTACTGTATTTATTATTGGATAATGAAAAATGACTCAGACACCCATAGAAACAGAGCAATGAAATAAGATTTTCCTGAGACTTTAGCATTGGGTCTGCATTATATGTACCGTGACCAAAGAACCAAATAGCTCTCTCAAGACATTTCAGACACTTCACACTAACCTCCCTCCAGAACTTCCTTCCCATCAGGAATTCTTTGTAATTACAAAACCACCTCTAGTCTGCAGAACCACATTGCTTGCCAGTGAACTTTTCAGATGTCAACAGCCATTTCTGTAAGCAGTCAACCCCTCTGAAGGACTTCCTCCATAGACTCCTCCAGTTGTGCCAGAGACTGACAGCTCCCTAATCCACCAAATTGGTTTGAAAAGAGAGAAGCATCATGGGGAACCCATGTGTGGGCTCCCCATCTTTGCAGCACTGGGAGAGAATGATCAGAGCACATGATGCTGCTCAGGTGACATGCAGGTTCATGGTCTCTGTAGAATGTTTTGCCTTTTGTAGAGGGTACATAAAAGAACCATTACCAGAAAGGAAGTAATAAACTGTAAAATTAAAACTTGTCTTTAATATAAACCAGCAGGGGTTTTGAAACAAAAGTGGGCATCGGTGGAATGCATCAAATGAGGACCAGCACTGCCTTGCTTACTCTGAGGAGATGCACATCAGCCCACCACACTTGTTTACAGACTGGTTCATCTTTTGTTGTCTTCTATTGTCTCTCATATCCAATTATACCCAGACTAAAATTACAGTTTAACTGTTCAGATTTGTACAAAATTGTTGGCACTGCAGCCATACCTGCCATAAATTGCAATACCAAAAGAAAACCCTTCACAGAATTCCAAGCTCACGCACTCCCTTCCCTATGGAGAGTTTAATCACCACCTCCAGCACCTGTGCAAGAGCACAGATGCACTGTGCAAGAGGCCCTGAGGATCAGGAGCAAATTAAGCTTAAATTGCATATAAAGCAAGAGCTCTTCAAGGAAAACCACTCTGCCATCCTCACTGGCAGGTGGAAAATGAAAATATGTCATGGCTGTAAGACTTAGACAAAAATCAGAGCTGGGAAAAAACCACAGATACTCTAAGGCTGCCATCTGAGTCTGCCCTCAATGCCAAATCCCAGGCTGCATCGAGATTGCATGCACAGGAGTGGAATAAGCCATCGTAACAGACCCAACAAAGCAGAATATCTTATCTTTGTTTTGCCGCTGAGCAGGTCAGAACAACGTCTCCCCCCTTTCTGTCCTCTTTTTGGCTCTGTACACATGTACTTTTCACTGTTAATTACAAGGCACAGCAAGCATTTGCTTGTTAAATTTCAGGTGCCAGTGGGGATGGAAGCCATCCAAAAAGCATGTGTTTGACCTGGCAAAGAGTGACTGACTGGCAACAGCTACATGCTTGGTTGTAAAACTTTTTCATTGTCACACCAAGGCAGCCTTTTTATCCAAGGTTACTCCAGCCAATTACATTCTTGCTACAGCCACACATTCTCCAGCTCCCCGCAGATCATTAAAGCAAAGTCCTCTGCCACAGTATTCCCACCTTCCTGAGGCCATTTTGGGGCTGTTCAGCTAATTTGCCTGAGGCTTTTCTGTGTCACAGCATGTTCATGCAGAGTCCTCCTCCACAAACCGCCTGATGGGTTACAAGCATCACAAGCTGGTTTTGTAAATCCAGTTCGACCAGCACTTCCATGAATGGGCCAGGACCAGAAGGAACCAGTGACCTTAGGCACCAACCAGTGCTCCCACACAAACACAAAGCCTCTGATTGATATTATTATATTGCTCTAGAGTCTGGTATTTCTGCATAGCATAGTTCTCCATGATGCCTTTTTTACTCTTTTCGACTCTACACAGGAAAGCCACAGTTGTTACAACATCTGACATGCTGTTTTGTGGTCACCAGCTTTTTTCTAGTGACAAGGAACAGCTCTGATCCCAAACTGTGTTCACAGAAAAAGAAAAGCAGCATTCAGTGTTATAATTATATGTTATTTGAGTAAATGCATGGTTGTGCTATTCTCCATAGAACTACAAAGTAATTTTCACCATTATGGTAACTTACCATGTAAGCAGAAATAGTTACAGAAAATAATGTTATCAGTAAGGAGAGACTGTGTGCACCACAGCTGCTGGAACTGAAAACACCATTTATATAAAAACACTCCTCTGATTATAGGTCTCACTTGGGAGAACACTTTACACGTGGGTACAGGTTTACCCACAGTAGTTGCCCCATTACAGAAAACAAAAAGATGTGCATGGATAGTTACTCATGGGGGTAAACTTTTGCAGCCTGTATTCAGCAGTCTATTTCATTTGAGGACACTAAAGTGTTTTATGACTCTACAGAAAAATAAAAATCGTGTTATGTATCTCCCTTGAGGCCATTAAATCTGAATACAATTTTAAATGCATCATTGCATCTCCTTTGCTTACCCACTTTATTTTTCTGCTTTTTTAGTCAGATTTCAGAGTGAACATAGACAACAGTCAGCTTTATCACTGTTCACATCCATATGCTTATGATCTATCTCAATTTACTTACCTGGCATCTATTACTCATGTCCCTCACTGTCCCTAATGTACTTCTCTTCCTAACATCCCCCCATCGGAGGAAGTTTAGATGACAGGACAAGGTCTATCCATTTTCTGGATGCAAGGCTGAAGCCCCCCAAAGACTAAAGGTTAAAGTTACAAAACATGATGGCACTGCAGTGCTCTGCATGGTAACAGTCAGCTCTAAGCTATCCACTGAGGCTGCAAGCTCTGCATGTTAACTCAGGTGCCAAAGATTCAGGTGCCAGATATGGGAAGGTTCTGGACCTAGGAACGAGATTCACAACTAGCAGCCCACTGGCTTTGACATTTTCCATTACATTTAATAATGAGCTCCCAATGAAACAGTCCTTGCAGGTTTATGGTGGTGGTTGTGTCTACAATTACACTCTGAGCAGGTGAGTGACTGCCCCAGGGACTGAACCACAGCTGCCACATCCTATTGCAACAGGGTCACTGACACTTTACAGCCCAGGGGAAATCAGGAGCTTTCCTTTCTGTGTCCCTCCAGGCACACACATGAGCTCCAGTCACTGCAGTGTCCTGAAGAACCAATGCAAGAGGAAACAGAATTGGAAGAGGGGATAAGGGTTTGATCTCCAACACTACTCTGACACTTTGGCTTTAGAATCGATTGGCAAATGTCAGAAAATTGCCAAGTTTACTCCATCTTTCCACCCATTTTTTTTTCTTCAGCACTGCATTCCTTGCACCCATTCCATTGTCTCTCACATCTCTGAGCACAGCTGATTCAGGAGTTTTGTTGCTTTCTTGCAGACATGTTTAAGGATCATGTTGGTCTGCCATGGGAAGGTTCCAAGGGAGACAAAATATGTGAGATGAGCTTTTTTTGTCAGCAACAGAGAATTAAAATATTGAAGTGCCCACTGTAAAAGGCAGAACCAATCTCTCCTCAGAGACAGGATTGGTCTAAGAGTTGATTGCCTAGATTTATAAGAAAACCACAGCTTGAGGTTTCCCTAACTGCATCTGTGCACTGCTTAAAAAATCCCTGTCACTACTTTTGGAGTCCAGCAACATCTGTCTGTATACAATGAAAAAAGGCATCTTAGAACCAAGAGGGTGAAGGGCAACGAGCTCCCACTAATGTAAAAAGCAGCCTCAAACACCCTACGACATACTGAAATACCTCTCTAAGATCTAGCCCAGCCAATGCTCCATGCTGAAGAAAACTGATTCTAGCACAGTCACAGAAGTGTTTCCAGGTTTCCCAATGCTGCTTGGGATAAAATATTTCACTCAGAATTGATCACACCAGAGCTGACATTAGAGTTACACTGCAAGAGGCAGATGTGCGTATGCGGCAGAAACTGAGACTGTGGCCAGCATGTGCCCTGCAGACTCTGCTAATTTAGGCCATTAAAATGAGAATTCACTCAGTAATGCTGAGCTTCTCTATTCCTCACTTTGTAAAAGAATGAAAGAAAAAGATATTTTACCACTTATTATTGAGTTTGGGGTTGGCAGGGGATGGGGGGAGGATTTACCTCAAAGAGAAATAAATAAGTCTTGGTGAACCAGCTCTTATCTCTAAAGATCAAGGTCAGATTATTATGTGGTCTTCAAAAGAACCCACCTGCCCCTTTTCCAAGAGCTGCTCTCCACCCATTCTATTATTTTCCCCTCCTTTTTAATAACAGGACATAATGACTCACTATTATTGATTTATTACCCTGCTGTCTGTGAAGCACCATGCCCCTCCTCGTTAATTCATAACTATCTCATTTTTCATACTTCATAAATTAATATATTATTGGAGCTGCAGCAGTAAATGAGATAACCATGTTTCAGGGAGTGGTAAGGAGGATGGAGAGAGGAAAAAAGTCTCATAAAACTGCCCTATATCGGGACCTGCAGCTGTGTTCACCCTGCTGACAGGCCATGTGGGTAATAGAGGCAGCCTTGTGCTAGGTGATACCTTCTGACAGACCCTCTCATCCATTTAAACAAGGCAAGGCACTCTGAAAGCTCACCCAGCTCCACTCTGCCCACCTCATAACAGCAATGGTCATGGTATATGAAAAAATTGCAGCGTCATTTTAGTTGATATCATAACTCCTGATCTGTCCTTTAACACTCACTGGCTAAATTGGAGCAAACTACCTCTGTTTCTCTGACACCAGCTCTGGGAAGTCTGCATCTGAATGTGAGTGGGACCTCTTCAGTTTTACTCCATTTCTTGTCTTTACAACCTTGTAACATCCCTAAGTCCCTGCAGGGCCCTGACTGGAGCAATACAGGGTGAAGCAGGCAGAGAGTGCAACAGGAGAGAGGGACTGAATTTTAGGAGGCCAGACAAAACAGCCCTGTCATAGACATGCACCAGTATCCTGTCATGCTTATCACTCTTACCTGGTAACTGTCCTTTTGCTCCAAAAATTGTTTGCTATTTGGCATTCGGAGGTACAAAGATGCAAAATAAAGACACATAAATGTACACCCTTTTATGTGTACACACATAAAAGACAACCCTAACTCAAGTTTTGTAATATGTGAACTTTTTCCTTCATAAACACTGAAAGGATGGCTCTTAGTGTAAATATCTGCTTCTTTTCATACCTCTCTTCTAATCCTCTTCCCTTCACCCCCATTAAATAATGCCATATGGGAGTATTTTGTTAATTATCTCAATTGCATTTATTTTTAGAAACAGCTGATGAGTAGTGGGTGTGGTTCAGTGGGTTTGGGTTTTTTTGGAGTTTTTCTCAGTTTGTTTTAAATGTATCTGCTTCTTCAGAGAACTCACTGAAAAAAACACCAGGAATCCCCAGTCTTCACATGCATGAATTCTGAGGGACAGCCTTCCCTGGAGTGCGAGAATAAAAAAACAACAACAAAACCACCAACTTGGACATACTGATAAAAGATTTTTTAAAAAGATTTAAAAGTATTTATGTCTTTATATCTCAGCATTTTCCATTCATTGATCTTGAACCGTGTTCAAAACACTAATAAACCCCACCATGCAGCATCATGAAACTATATATCTTACACAGGAAATGTCAGAGAAACCTACTCTGAAAATGTGACTTTGCTGAATTCAAAATAGAAAACATAAAACCCTTCAAAACAAGAAATTCCTAAAGTCCTCGAAGTATTGCAAAATGTCTGTAACTCAGGATTTCACACAGGTTCAGGTCACAGTTCTGCAAACATTTACAAAAATGATCTCGTTTCTTAGGTGCCAAATTCAAGCTGAATTAATTGGACAAGTAGAATCCCACATACAACAGCTCACAAGACTGCACCTTGTAGACAAAACACGTCATGTCACACATCCTCTCATTCTTCCATAGATGATGTGGGTGACCTTGAGGAAAGATCTTTGCAACGCCAGTAAGTGAAGAAAAAGATTACTTCTTCATTCACATTTTCTTCCTCTATTTAAATTTTCAGTTCTGGAGACTGAGTCTGACCATCCCTGAAGTGTATTTATGAGATGGATACACTGAGATGTTACCCCAGTCACAGTCACATTTGTACAATCCACTGGCATAACCAGAGCAGGCAAATCTGAGCTCAGCTAAGCCAGGCACTGTGTTTCACAGCTTTCCTTTCTGCCCACATCAGCTCTGGACTGGGTAGGACGGATTTTGGAGCTCTGAGAAACACAGGATCATACACAGCTCAGTGGGTCCAGAGAGGGGGGGACACACAGAGATTTCACAGCTGTATTTGCAGCTCGGGTATTTTACTCCCTGTTAATGGCAGATGCAAAATCAAGGGCTGTTTAATGACTGTATTCCACTGGGCTGAAGGGAAAGATTAGGGATAAAAGACAGTAGAAACAACTTTTTCCATCACTCCCCACCCTGTGGCTCTAACTCAGCCCCATTGCCTTTGAGTTACAAATACGTTCTCAAGATCACATCAGCAAGTGCCAGTTTGCAGCACAAACCCTTGATCACAGTGCCAGCACAATGAAGAAAAAGGGTCCAAGGAAACCTTCCATCTTCCTAAAGCCCAAACGGCTTTAGGATACTCCAGAGCTCAGCTTCTCACCAATAGCTTGGGATGCAGTCTTAGGAAAAAGCAGCAGATGATTAATGGGAGCTGTGGCTAAGCATGGCAGCTCAGTTCAGGTTGGGCTAGCAGGCATCAGGTACATGCTGGAATCTCTGCCTCATCAACCTGTCACGTTTGATGAGTAAGGAGAAAACAAAATGCTATAGAATTCCCTTTGGGAGCATGTGAACTAAGAAATGAAGGCAAAACCAAAATAAGTTTGAGCCATGGTTCCGCCCTGAGGCTCCAATCACAGCTGAGAAATTCCCTTTGGAGATGGCCAGGACAAGTTTTGCTCTCAGTTACTCTCCAAATGAGCAAGAAGAAATACAGAGGAGGTCAAAGTGACTTGTGCTTATTTCGGGATCTCCTATTTCTGTAAAGGGAGGTGTCACTCCCAGTATTCTATCCAATCACCAGTCAGGTAGATGCATTCCTCTGCAATTACAGTATTACAGACAATTAATTTCTTCCTTCATTAACCTGAACAGCAACACAGCATTGCTCTCTGCCAGCTCATAAACAGTTGCTGCACTTCACCCCCAAGAAACTGCACAGAAACAAACAAATCTAATTAGATTTCTCTTTCAGAAATTCTTACTCTCTAAATACCTCTAAACATCTCTCCTTCTGATGGGCCAAGTTCAGAGGCAAGATGAGGTATGAGAGGTGCAGCAGGACTTTGGCTGTTGCAGCTTCAGTGATTTGTATTGCCCCTCCATTTTGAGTCTGTGACAACCAAGAAACTAGTCTGAAAAAATGTTTTGTCAAAGCTCTTTAACAGAGCACCATAACTTTTATTTCTGCTTCATTCTGTTTGCAACTATTAAAATAGTTTAGCTGGAAGGTCTACCTTTAAATAAAACCTAAAATGCTTCAGTTCTGGTTCCAGGGAAAAATGGGGGGAGTCCTCATTTCATTCACTGCACCCAGGTGATGTCTCTGTTCAGTCAGCATAAAAGGCTACCAACCTTTTAATTCTTCAAATCATCACCTGCAACAATGATTGTAATAGCTCAGGGGAAAAGCTAAAAACAACTGCAGCCAACTGAATTGCAAAGCAAATTCACAAAGAAAGGTATTTCTAAGACATCAGAACTGTCACCTCAGATCTTAAATGCAATCAGGACCTCCAGTTTATCCACACCTTATCTGAGTGATGCTCTGTACAGGAAAGTGGGTTTGGGGTTTACTTGTTAGAGTTGTTATTCTCTTCCTTTTTCCTCTCTTTCTTTCAAATTCTTTTTAACTCCATCGTCTCCACCTCCACAGTATTCCCAAGGGTAGAGATAAAAGTTTCATAGCGAGAACTGGGTTTTCAACTAAACAACATCTTCACCAAGAATAAGTACTCTTCACAGAATGTTTCACAGGAAAACCTAATACCTAACATCTATAGTTCAACAATTCCTTGAGATTCAAAGTGGCACCTCCGTGCCCAAAAGGAGCAGTGCTTCAGATATATAGGATTTCAATTCTCATCTTCTTTCTGCACCCTTTGGAAGGGCTTTACATCCCTCTGTGAGGCATCAATTCTAAAATGAACCCAGTTATTGACAACCAAGAAGAAAGTAAGTGTTCTCACAATAGGGGATCTCACCCAGCAGACCAAATCACACTAGAAAATAGGGAATCACAGCACTTCAGCTCCAAGCAGTGACATTTTGAAGTGCAGCCAGTTAAGCAAAGAATCACAAGCTTAATTTTTTTGTGGTAATTATTCCACTTTATAACAGAATTTTTTCAGCAACCATAAAGAAAAAAGAAAATTGGGATAAAAAGAAACTGGAAATGTAAAAAGTCAAGAGAAATGTTCCTATTAAAAGAGAAGATACTTTTTCCCTTAGTGTTTTGGAAGAAATAAACAATTCTAATTCCCAGACTGCTGTGAAAATCTGTTTCTAGTAAAATGTAACTAACACTCAAAATATAGCATTAAATTAGAGGTCAGCAGGGAACTGAGATCTCTGCCCAGCAGAGAGTAAGCAGCTTTTTCTCATGTCCCCAAAGACAGACAACAGGCTACAGGGTAGAAAAGCCAAAGCTAAGCATTTTGCTAATTTCAGCTTTTCAGAGCACTCAAACTTCTGCTGTTAAATCCCATTCATCTGTAAGGAAGGGGTGCTGCTAAACAAATATGAAAATTTCTCCATTCTGAAGTTCACCACGAATCACCTGCTTGTTGCAACCTATTTGGCAAGTGGATAAAGCAGGTGCTTCACAGGTGGTCTTTCTCTCAGGCCAACAACTGGGTGGGCAGATGCACTGAAGGGGAAGATGTGCCCTGGAATACACTCTGCCTATTAAAGCATCTTCATGGGTTTGGAAGTGTCAACACTGCAGGCACTTGGCTTCTCATCAGAGCTCAAAACAGGAACTCTCAAAAAAGGCAGTCCCCAGGACTTCAGAGCTGTCTGACTGCAAGGGGCAACGATCACCTGCGATTTCATAGCATTAATGAGAGCTCAATGCAGATTTTTCTGATGCAAACACAAGTGCCTATTGTGCGAGTGAAAGGAGAAACAGCCCAGCCACCTGCAGGAGAGCAGATCCAAGTCTGGCAGTTTCAACTCCCAGCAGCAGAGGCTTTCCATGCACTTGCAAAGCGTTGTGAAACCCTGAACTTGTTAGTTCTTAGGGGAAGGGAATTAGCAGTATGACAGCTCCATGGGAAGATGAAGTGGTCCTGGCTCATGGCAGGGAGTGTTTTCACTACGATGCAGCCACAGTCTGCAGATTCACAGTGGGCTGCAGAATGCTTGGCAGTTCCCTTGTGTCAGCACCCAGCGTGGTCTCAGATGACCAAGCTGGCCCTGACCACTAGGAATGATACCTGAGAGGCAGGAGGGGTCACAGCTGGGAAGAAGAATTCCCAGCAACTTCCTTCGGTATGTGCATGTCATTATATTGATTTAATCATAACTGCAAATGTCAAATTGCACAAGCATAAAGTGCATTTCCCCAATACCTTCTGTGATTTCTCAGAAATGGGCACCCCCCATCTCGGCTCCAAGAGCAGCCATCAGCAGGTTGGGTAGCACCTGGGAGCAGGCAGGAGCTCTGGGACCCAGCTCTGCACCACAGCCAAAGACACCTCATCTCAGTCTTGGCTCTGTGCCTTGGTTAACTCTGTGCATGAGGAGGGTGGATATCACCCAGCAGCAACATGGAAAAGCCAGGAATAGCCACAGACTAAATCTGACCTCCAAGAAATAAAGCACAGGTTGCCAGAAAAATTAAAATATTCCCACCAAAGTTTTTCAAAAAAAGAAATCAGAAACAAAAGGCTTTTCTTATAGAATAAGAAAGCAAAATTCCAGCTTTTAAATCCCCATGCCTCATAATTGAGTCCAGGGTTATGCCACAATTCAGGTAAATGGTGTTTATATAACTGGCATTTGGCTGAACGCATAATTCCTATTTAACAGCTGAAAAGAGGCATTTTGGGTCTTCAAAGAAATCTGACAGGTAATTCCCACTGTAGTTCTGCAGGGTAGCTGAGAAGTAATTATCCTTCTCACTAGTAAATCAATTAGGAATGAATGTATAGAAAGCTTTTCTCCTCCTCCAAGTAAGCGTTAATCCTCTAAGCGCTAATGAGCAGACAGGGCCAGCAACAATGTGCAAACCCATCAGAAATTGTCAGGAGCTGCGAGGCATGCAGGCTCCAATCAGCACCTGGGAGTGAGTGCCTCGGGAGAAAACACCTTGCCTGGAAAGGTCTGCGTGGTTCATGGGTGCACACTGGCTGATGCCAGGATGATTTTTTGCTTTTCCTTTTGTACCCCCCTTACATACCCTTTAACATCCTTTTATGTATTCTAAGTGCTTTTAGCCTACATACTTGTAACTTTCCAAGTCTGATAACTCAGCTGAGACCCACTGTACTGTTAAACCAGGAGAGCAAACAGTCTGGAAGCCCCAGACACCAAAGTCATCTCCAAAACATTTTTTTTTAAACTAAGATAAGCCCCTCCAAGGAAAAAGCTCCTCAAAACTGAGAGTTCACTCAAGCCTCTCATTAGATAATCTTCTATGGATATGTTTATTTGCAAGGCCTATAATTGTGTGCATTTCAGTGTGCAGCAAAAAGCACAGTGCATGCATTTAAGACCATTCCACCTAGACAAACTGCTGTACCCAAAAATCCTGAAATAAATACTGAAGTAAAATCCCCTTTCCCCCATAAACCGTGTTTTAGTTTGAATTTTAAGACCAGAGAAAGGCAACAGGCTCTGTGCATGTGTGTTACTGTTGGTACCTCTCTCCCCACTTACCGCCTCAAGCAGAGACCTCTTTTGCAGCTCACAAGAGATCACTGCATCACGTTCAACAAGGCAGCACTTCTGCTGCTGAAGGTGACACACGAGCGAGCTGGGCTTTTTCTGCTGCATGGAAACTGATTCACCTATTTCTTTGTGATTCAATATTGGCAGTTGTCCTCAGGAGCTCAGCAAAAACATTCTGCTTAACTCCCCATGCCACGGGAACAATATTCACCCAGAGAGACTGGGAGAAGACTACAACCCAAGTGCTTTTTTTGCGGTGCATAACCTCAAGAATCAGTAAGAGGAGCGGGTGGTCAATAAATCCAAAGTGAATTTGACAAATTTCAGATGCTGTGGTCCAGGCATCTTGTTCAAGCACTCCTCAAGTGCTACATGAATGTCTGGAATTGCTTTGATGGTTAGACAGACCAGCGGTTTAAACATGCACAGTAACAGTGCTCATGTATTTAGCAGAGATAGAATGGGAGCAAGTTGTTCCCACAGCAGCCAGCACTGAAGCTGCTTTCCTAGGGGTTTTCCTTACAGCTTGTCTCTGCATTTCATAAGATTTTTCAAAAGGTATGAGAAGGGCACAGATAGGTCCAGAAATAATTTCCTTAAGGCAGAAAACCAAAAAAATTTCTTTTAAATTTCTAATCTCAGATAAGTAAACAGCAGGTAAAGATAGGCCTACATAGGTCTAGAAGAAATGTAAGAGGTTCTAATGGAAAAAGAAAAAAAAAAGAAGACTGCTCATCTGTAAAGCTCAGTAGCCTGAGAAATTGCTAGAAGATAATAATATATCCTCATACTTTGATTTGTGAGGAAGTCTTTACACCAGTGACGTAGGATTTGTAACTGAGGATATTGATGGTGCTTTTGGGTGGGCAGAGTTGCTTTGGAAACAGAATGAAGAAGAATTAACTCTTCAGTTCCCACATTATTGGATATAGGAGGGGTGTGAAGGTGAGTAAAACTTACTACTAAACATCCTAATCTTTTTT